>JAWMRA010000130.1:65823002-65874575 GCA_035584735.1 Pseudotriccus pelzelni
TCCGCGCACACTGTGTCTCACCTAAAAAATCCAATGCGCAGGCTTGAAGGTGTAAAGACCTTCCCCGGATCTTCGTTTGCGAAGACTGGACATTATTATTATTATAATAAAAATCAGCCCTGGGTTCACTTGCTTATTTCAGACCACAGCTCTGCCTGCTGGGCAGGAGTGAAGAGACAGAACAGCCACACAGTCCCAGACCATTCACTTGCTGGTAGGATCCAGGGACACCTGCTTAGGGAACACTTCAAAGACACATGAGTACAGCACAAATTCATTCCCTCAGTACCTCCCTAGGGAATTTCAGCTTGCAGGTAGGTGCTTCCAGTCCCAGAGACAGCACCCACAGCAATGCATTTAGTGATCTTGATGAGTTTAACTTCCACTAATGTACCAAATTGCTTTTCACTTCACTTAATACTTTCAGCATTTGCAAATTTCTGTGGCAGGAGGCTCTGCAACTCAGTTCTTTGTTCCTTGTGGCTTGTTCCTGGTGTCCAAGAGGGAGGTGAACACCATTCCTGTTACATATGTGTATGGCTGTACACCATGAGATGTGTGCTCTGCTTTCTGAGATGTGGAAAGGGGAATATACTTAAAATGTCACCTTTTACCATGCAAAGCCTTTTCAGTCTGTTTCATACCTAAAGTTTGTGAACCCAAGGAGGCATTTGTAATAGATGAGCAATTCTAGTTCTGTAAATCTTGGTGCCTTGGGATGGACAGAAGGGTAGACAAGGAGGTGGGGACTTGCAAGATAAATGTCTTGATTTGCCACAGCAAAGCCAGTACCACTTCAGGTTTCCCAGATGTCTCAGTCCCATGTAAGTCACAGGCAGAATATTCTCTTGTTGTGCATGTGGAGTAAACGCTTAGATTTGGGAGAATGTTAAAATGGAAAGAATATGAATGAATCACTGAAAGCAATATTGCATTTTCTTTTCTGGGTGACTCCTGAGCCAGCAATGCCACAGAGAACTGAGACATTTCCTTCCTTCAAGCCCAAATCAGAAACTACTTGCTGTCATCTTTTATTTCCATTCATCCTCATCAAGTTAGGCTGTTTCTCCACGGCAGAAAAGGTGCACTTTTAAGTTACACTATGCTAACTAGGGTTACAGGAACAGTGAAGATAAACCCTTGGACAACCCACATTAAAGTGGGAGTCTGAGGTTGAGTGCAGGCTGTGAAACTACTAAAATGAAAACCACCTGATGTTGTGTTTGCAGACACTATTTCCATTTACTTTCTTACTATCCTTTGTCCTGAAAGGGTACTGGAAATCCTTGCTCAAAGGAGAAGTTTAAGGCTAAGGCTCAGATGCCCCAAAGGTGTGTTAGATGCCTAATTTGCATCACATACGTGGGAGGATGCCTTTGTTAAACTGGAGGCAAATTGCTAATGGTGGAAACAGGCTCACTGGTCCCCTCCCTGCTTTGTAGAATTTCACGAGATGCTGGGGCTTGCTCTTAGTGTCACCTAGCCTGAGATGTGGGTCTAGTTTGAGACTGCTAGAAAAAGGAGCTACAGTTTCACATGTTTCTCAATTCTGCTTCAGCACTCAGATTTTAAGAAGAAGCAAAACCAGTGAGCAAAGTGTGGCCACAACCACCTGGTTCCTTCATCTCCTGGAAGACTATCCCTGCAATAGCTAAAATGAGGATGTGTAGCTACCTACTATTATTTTTATTATCAGTCCAGCTTGGGTTCAGGTGACTCACAGCTACTTTGGCACTAACCAGTAATTATGAACAGATTTCATAGCCTGCACTGTCTACAGTGTTCAGTCCTTACAGAAACACATGATGGAAGATCCTGACAGTGACAAAGTCCCTCCACAACACACTGCATAAAGGTACTGAGCTGAAGTCTGAAGTTTACCTGACTTTACCAAATTGCCAGAGTAGTTTCATGGGCAGCAGAACACGGTTTCCTGTCATCATATGGTTTCTAGTCATCATATGACCAGTGTAATTAAGAAAATGTAAGCTCTGACTAATGTCTTTCTGGAGTAATTCCAGCCTTTCATTCTCTCTCGGGTGAGGATCCCTGGTGTGCCATAGGATTGCATTCATGCTAACAACTTCTCCTCTGATGGGAAGAGGATGAGGTTTTTTCCTCTTTCTTCCTCACAGAAACATCATTTTTAAGGAAACTTCCCAGAACTCGATATATTCAAGGTCTTTACAACCCTGTTGAAATGGGCAAAGGCGTTCAAAAGTTATTTATTACTGATGAAAACGGATTTAGAGAGGGCCAGTAAAAACAGACAAGCTAAACATTTAAAAAATAATCAGAGGAGAGGATGGTGGTGACATTGCAGGGTTTCCTACGGAGCCAGGAATAGTCATCTTTGTTTTGTATCTCTATATTTACCAAGACTGAAATGACAGCAATGGACAGTTCAACTCATGTCAGAGTCACTTACCCACAAACCAACAAATACCCTTCTTCCCTCTACTGATGCTGCTAAGAAAGGCAAGATTACAGCAAGATCAGACTTCCCAAAATCAGCTCTTTGAGAAGTGTTTGGGCCACATCACGTAAAGCCAACTCAGGGATGTGTCTCTGAGCTGTTGTCACACCTTTGGCTCCAGTGTAGACACACCTGAAAAGGCTTTCAAAGCCTTGAGGTCTTGTGGGCTGTTGGTGGTCCAGCACATGGGATGAGGAATGTAAGGCAATCCCTACACCTCAAGCACATCACAAACAGGCCCTTGGCTTGGCTTTATACCCTCTGGAACCCCAAGCTACCACGAAGACCTTCCACCTGCGGCCCAAAGGTTTTGTGGAAGTGCAAAACATTAAGGTTTGAATGTTCAAATTCCTTTCCCATATGGAAAAAGACATGCGGCATTTGCAATTTGTGGTCCTCAGTTGCAGGTATGTCAAACCTTTACAGACCTGTCAAAGGCATGAAGAGAAGGCTTCAAACTCACAGATCTCTTATTATGGACACAATTCTGCCAACATGTTGGTTTTCAGAGATACTTTATTGTTATTCAACCAGCTCCAAGTCTTAAATGGGAAAAAGGTGAAGCAATCTTCTGTGTTTATTTCTCTTCTTCATTTGTTAGAATGTGTGGTTTGGTTTGGTTAAGAAAGTAGCTATAATGAGATGAGACCACAGACCACTGGTTAAAAAGCTAAGAATAATCATACTAATGTTTTATTCATGTGGGAATGTTAATTCAGATGCAGCTGTAATTACAGTACCATCATCATCTAGTGGCCTGGAAGTGCAAATGTTCTTCCTGACATATGGAATAATGGAAACCAGCTCAGTACAAACGCTGCTAAGTAATACCCAGACAAACACTCAGCCACACTCCTCTCCTGGCCCCTGGGGTGCTCTTCCAAAAGGCATCAGTCACTGCCACTCACACAAACTGTTGAAGACAAAGCTGCATTTTCCATCTCCAGGCTTAAAACAGATCACACAACATCCCAGGACTGAAACAAACAAACAGGCAGCTAACCTCAAAGTCTTCGCTGACACCAGAACAAATGTTGGGAGCAAAAGTTAGATGTTCAGGAGGTTTCTCATTGTCCACCTTTGCTGGTGGAGTTTGTGGTGCTGATAAAGATGCCTTGTAGCAGGAGCTGTGCTTTCACAGCCACGTGGAGTGCCCTGTGACCAGCCCTGGCACACAGTACTTGTCTGAGCTGAAGGGCAGTGCTGATATTTTGCTGCACCTGGTATAACCTCCCCTCCCTGGGGAACAGCTCTGAGAGGCACAACAGGCAGGAGCTGCTTGGCATTGCTCATCTCAGCAGTTGCTTTTTCATAAACAACAAGAAAGCAAGGAGCAGAAAATGATCAATTGTTTCACCCCTTCTTGGCATTAAACTGAGAATTAAATTAAGTTTTACATTAGGCTACAATGTTTCTGAGGATGTACTTATGCTTTCCTAAAGATCTGACTTGAACAGTGACTGAAATCTAGAAAGGTCTGTGTAAAGAATTATGTACCAAGTTCCAAAATCTCTGTAAAACTTCCATTTGTCACAGGTGCCACAGAAACCCCCCACTCAGCTTTCTGGAGAGTTTATTTTACTATAAAACATTTTGACCAAGCTTTTTTATCACATGTACTATCTTTGTCTTACAAATGCATGCAGATCATAGAATTTCTTGTAGTGATTGCCTTTTTACTCCATGTCTGTGATTCAGTGAAAAATTATTCTGTTCTTCAATTAAAAATACTCACAGTATTTTGGGAAGAGGGGGGAAGATCCAAGATTTCAACATTGTACATCACAAATTTGGAAACCAGGCAAAGAGTTCAGGTTTATACTGGACAGCTTTCAAGGTCACAGCTTAAGAACTAGTGGAGACCCATCTGTAATAAAAGCATTCATAGTTGTTTGGGAAAACATATTTTCATTCTGCTAGAGATGTCAACATATCTAAATTGGATTCTGTATGGAATGGAAATATAATCAAAGTGCTAAATAATAATAATAATAATAATGCCAAACAAAAATGTCAGCTCAGGAGCTTAAAAAAAAAAAAACCCACACAAAAAAACCAAAACTCCTAAATACAACAAAAATTGTTTTCAAATTTCTGATAGAAAAAAACCAGTATTTTGTGGCAAGGGTAAGCCCAAAACAAATTTTTGCTTAAAATGCCTCAATCCAGAAAACCTGGGCACACTATTTGAAACAAAGTTCCCTGAAGAAAAACGTGCATGCTCACAACACTCTCTAGTGTTTCCTCCACAACATACCAGCCTGGCACTGCCGTGCGGTCCAGCAGGAATATTCTGATGAAAGGTGTTTCAGCCAGTTTGATGGAGTGAGCAAGGGGAAGGACTTCTCTGTGTATTGGCTGCTTCATTAGTATTTGCCAATCACCTGCTGTGCCAGGAGACTTTGTTCTTTGGGTGGACAGGAAAGCCGCGGTCATTCGGCTGTCACTGCAAATTTCTTGCCTAATGGTTGCAGTGTTTAATTGTCTTAATTTCTCAGGAGTAGAGAGCCAATACTTAACACAAACAGTTAAAGGAAATAATTAGTGCAGCACTTGTCAATCACAAGGTGTGTCAAATCTGAACTATGGCTCCCGCCATAACACACAGAGAGCTGCTTCCCAGCTATCCAGAAAGACTGCACCTATTTCCATAACCACAGCTCTTCTGCTCACAGGCACTCTCCTAAAACTGGTAATGCTGAGAGGAAGGCAGCAGCTCTGGCCTTTACTGAGATAGAAATAACAACAATGGAGACACCCTGAAACAGATGGGAAAAAAATTAAATAACAGAATGATGATTTGCAAGGACCTTCTATACAAAGACAAAAGATTTGACTGGTTCCCTTTACACATGTATTCAATAACTTATAATTATTATTATATTACATATTATATAAGTTACAACAATTTTGGGGTAACAACAGGGAGCTTCTAATTGTGCTTCAGGCTATTTGTTTAGCTGGAGAACATAGTCCTTTCTTACAGATTTCAAGACACACTGAGATGTTCAATTCTCCTTTCCTTTAGCGCTGCTGCCCTCATGTCTGTGCTGAAGGGGATGCACCTCCTTCCCACTGCTGCCTTGACTGACCCATTGATTCTCTACTGGAACAGCTCTCTCGACTTTGAGAAAATTCTGATTTCTATTAGAAGACACCACAGTCTTCAGGAGAGTCATCCCACTGGTTATTTCTGAGGTCCTGCTGAACTGCTGACACAATGTATGTGTGCAGGCAGCCTTCAAGCCACTTCCACAGGTGATCTGTGAGGCTCACTGTGAATATTTACAGGTAGGTATTTCAGTACCTGCATCCCTAGGGGCAGAGTTTGTGCTTGTGCCTGTGCACTATCCCCAGATCATACACACCCTTAATTTGCTGAGAGCTCTCCTGGTGCTCCCAGCCCACTGCTCTCCCAGACAGCACCCAAGTCCAGTTTGGGGGCTGCGTGTGTCCAACCAGCACGTGGACCAAAGCTCCACGCTGTTTTGGGAATGGAACTAGTACCTGATAAGACATGAACTGTGCCATGTTATTTGCCTCAGGCCAGGGAAACAGGCCCTTCTTCATTCTACTGACTGCTGTGGATGCAGCCTTGAGGTGGTGCCTGGGAAACGCCATCCCAGGAGTGGACAGAGATGAAGAAAACAGGAGCTGTTTTGGAGTAGCTGTTTCCGAAGGTCAACCAACAGAAGGCCCAAGCAAGGGAAAAAGCATTTCTGCCTGGACATACGAACTCTCATCCATGGCCCAAATATTAACCACATTTAATGTTTTGTGGTTCTTTTGGCAGCTGGGAGGATTGTTCTCATATTTTGAAGGAAGATATGCATGTGAGATCTCGGACCTGATGGTTAGAGATGCAGTGTGATCATACTCTGCTAAAAACTCATAAAAAGGCTCATCTCACCTGTCATCCCAGGCAATTAACACTGTCAGGGCAGCTGGAGGGTGAAGAACAGCCCAGAAAGGGCGCCTGAATGTGAGGGATATCTAGTTCTGAGGAAGAGCAGCAAGTTCTATTACTCAGATGTTGGGGAGAGCACATCTGGCACACAGCACGGCTGGCCAGTAGAGGGGGAAGTGATCAGGGCCCAGCATCGCCCAAAGGAGAATCCCTCAGATCTCTCACACAGCATGGAAATACCCACCACTACTCCATAAAATCAGACCTTACTAGCATCAGCCTCAAATGCTTCTTCCCCAAAATAATAAACTTGGCAAATATCTTGATTCTTTAATAAGTGCTGAATTCTTTGTTGTTCTTGGTTGGTTGGTTGGTTGGTTTGGTTTGTTGTTTTCTTTTTTTTTTTTCCATTTACCCTTTGGACTAGCAGACCCTAAAATCCACTTAGTAGTGTTGGAGCTTTCCTCAACAATCTTGGCTGAACCAGCCAGCATGGATCTTTCTCCCTGCAGAGGTGTGTGGGACACCCATGCACTGGCACAATTAGCGGCTGGGTTTCAAGCAAGGCATTCAGATTGGGAAGATTCAGGTGACAACTTGAGGCACAAACAGCTCCAGGAGTTCTGGTTTTGCTCTCTGAATATACAGTGCACTTAAGTTGACCTTGCTACACTAGTTAGAAGTGAAGGGACTTTTCTTTCTTTTCTTTTCTGCAAAGTTTTACATATCATTATGTTGAAAGGGGAAAATATAACAGAATAAAGTCCCGAGAAATATCCAGGCTTGGAAAATGTTGCAGTTTCAGCTGTTCTACTGCTGGAATTTACTTCCACTCCTTACATATAAGTAACAACAACACTCTCATGCAATCCCCCATCCCACATGAGAACTCAGGTATTCAGCTTGGCACAGTTAAGGCCTTACTCTTTACTCCTTTCTTGACCCAAGCAACTAGGAAGATCTAGGCCTGCCCTTGTCATGAGTCAGAGCATTCACAGAGTTTTTTCTGATAGATAAATAACTCTGTAGTGACTTCAGTTGCTGCAACAACAGCTACACGCTACATGTATGTGTATGTGGAATGGAATAGTTTCAGGTACCTACAGAAACAGGTAACTACAGGTACCTACAACGACCATCTTGTCCCACTGCCTGATCAAGTCAAGGCTGATCAGAAGTTAAATAATGTTACTAAGGGCACTGTCCAAATGCCTCAAACACTGACAGGCCTGGGGCATGAATCACCCCTTTGGGAAGCATGTTCCAGTGTTTGACCAGCACCTCAGTAAAGAAATGCTTCTTTATGTCCAGTCTGAACCTCCTCTCATGCAGCTTTGAACCATGCCCATGGATCCCAGGGAGAAAAGCTCAGCACCTCCCTCTCCACTTGCCTCCTCAGGAAGATGTAGAGAACAAAATACATACGTGTAGTTATAAACACACATACATACATATATATATACATACAACTACAACTATATGGACAAGTTTGTTTTGGAGTACTGGATGGATTTTCCTAATAGAAACATTTTCACGCTGACTATTTAAAAAATCTCCTATGGTTATGTTGCTCCCAATAATACCTACATGCTATTCAGAAAAGTAACAGAAGACATGGGAGCTAAAGAAAAAGAGTGAAGGCTGAGAGTCCCAGGCAGAAGGACCTGACTTTAGCAACCCTTTCTTGAAAGCAAGAGTGGAGTTACCCTGGGCAATTCAAAGTCTACAGTATCTTGTAATGTTGCCACAGAGAGCTCACCCCCCACACCAATCCCTCCCTCAGCATCCCATCACTCCAGTTCCCATAACAAATGATGCTCCCATTACTCTCTCACACCAACAGAGCCTGTGCAAAACTCCTTCTGGCTATTCCCAGTCTCTTTCTACAGAACTAATATGTTGACAAAAGTATTTCTTGCTTCTTTCATTTTCCCACTTTCTCTCCTGGTTTTAATTAAACACTCCCTGGTTGCGAAAGTGGGGCAGGGAGGGTTTCTTTCCCTTTCTGTAGAAAAAGCCCACCAAGAAAGTTTCCTTAATCTCTCATCAGCATAAAATAAGCTTTCATTATGCCAACGAATAAGCTTCAAAGTTTTAATTAATTTCTCTGCTTACATAAGCATAATGATATTAGTCATGTTGGCCTATAAATTGTAGCGACCAGCTTAGATTTTTAATTAAATTAATGTCATTGCATTCAGAGGGATGAAATACATTCTACCACATGCCCTATCTATGTATTGCTTCTCCTCCTTTTTAACTCCCCCTCAGTTCTCTGTGGACTACAAAGGTGGGTTCAAAGCTGGGCACACTGGAGAAGTTTACCAGCCAACCACTTATAAAATAACAACCATGTTTGGAAAAGGTATTCCTTCAGAGAAGCAGGACCTGTTCACATATCCTACAAACCAAATGAAACAAGAAACCACAGGGATATGTGGATAGTGGCGGAATCAGTATGCCTACACATAAAAGATACTCCTTGCTGTCTATAATTTGTGAAATACCGTATAAGCACAGCTTTGGTTTGCTATTGCAGCAATTTACTGGTGCCTAATGAAACATTCGTTTGTGTGATGACTTCTATAACAATTCAGAGGCTCATTTAATCATGGAAATGGGGGGCTCAAAGGAACCTCAAGAGATCAATTACATCCCCTGGTCCTTTCTCGAGTCATATAATAAATAACAGCAACAGGAGGAGCAAAACCAAAACGCGTAATGGGTTAGAACTTGGTCTCCTGTTGTGTTAGAGGTTATCACAGATAAACTGTCCTTGGAAAATACCTCCTCTTATTTGCAGCATGCTTTAGCTCCGTTGTAACTCATACCAGATGAATTAAAGCTTAACTAATAATTCTGGTGTTCTTCTTACTGAGGCTTGAAGAGTGTGTACTTAATGACTAAAATGTGTTTATTTAAAAATTACATAGCAGAGCAATGACAGTCTTTTGTAAACTCCTACAACCAATCTGTTTTGCTGCCTGCAGTTCAAAAAAAAAATTGCCTTCCAAACTAGACAATAACCTTTGGTCTCTGCAGCACATCCCACAGAACAAATGATTTTTACTTTGCGTACAGACAGCACCACCACACCGTGGACTCATCTAAATCACTGACTGCTATGCTGCTTCAGTCAGAGGTTTATGCAGCCCTTCCAGTAAGTTCGTACAGGAAGCACAAATTCTATGTGTGTCACTTGAGGGCACAGGGAGAAAGGCTAAAAGCTACTGTAGCAGTGACCTCGTTCACCTGTGTGTGTGTGAGGAATCAACCAGGTCTGCCTCTCTTTGCATATTTAGATGTTAAAAGATGGGGAAATGGCTTCAGACAGAGAAACCAGGACCGACTTCTCAGTGAGAGAACAGATACTTGGCTCTCATTTCAAGGGGCAAGGCATAGCTTAGTGCCTAGGAATGAGGTAGGCTCAGAGCAGACCAGAGCCTGTGTTAGACACCCAAGAGAAGTTATCAAGTAAGTAGGGCATGATGAGGTATTGTGAGGTATAGATCTTTCTTTACTTTTATTAATCATGAGTGAATGCAACATATTAGGTTGGTTTTTTTTTTTTTTAACCTTTCATCATCTTCCCCAAAACCGAAACTTCCCCCAAAAACTTTCAAACTTCAAAAAAGGTGGCCGTATGATGAGGGCACAGGACTCTTAAGCAGAGGACAGGAGTTAGCATGGTTTTTTAGCTGGTTTTTGTTCTGAAATTCCCATGTTTCAGTGGCAAAGTATCTCTGCATGACAACACTAATCCATAAACTATCTGGCAATGCTTTATACAAATCTATGCAGAAGTTTAATGGCAGAACCATCAGGGAAAGGCAGGCTTGCTGAAAGTTCCCAGAACTGTCCATAGGGCCAAACAAAATGAGGACAGAGCAAGACCAGGTCTGGGGTGTAGGGAAATAACTGCTGATCCAGCCTGTGTGCTACATCTATATCACCTATTACTAACACACTGAAAGTCACAGGGCACTGTAGAGTATGTAACCACTGTAAAAATGTATTTTATCTGTTAGCAGAAGCTCTGAGCTTTTTGGACACTGTAGACCAGCTCCGTAAGGAGGTGATGGATTCTTATCCTGCTAGAGAGAGGTGACCACCATCAGCAGCTCAGGATTCCAGTTTACTTGTGTCAAAAATGAAAAATTGGGGGGAAAAAACAGGCACAGAGCTTAAGTTGTCAGATTTTTTGGAGTATGACGCCATTTTTGAATGGTGATCTTTGAGGCTGTGAATCCTGCTATTGCTCTGGTATAGAAGGATATAATTTGGTGGCAGATGTGTTAGAACTAGGACATGGCATAATAACTTCCCCATGAAAATAAGAGTACAGCTAAATTATGCTTTTGTTTTGGGGCACGGTAGAGGCAAACCATTAACTGTGGCAAAATAATGCAAAAAACCAGCTCCAGTTTAACCCCACTGAGAGCCCATCTCAAGGCACCTACAGACTACAATGAACAGTTAAATTCCCCCTAAGTGAGGGCTGCATTTGCAGAGTTGAGGTCAAATTATAATACTGTGACCTGGACTTTGGCTGGAACTTCAGAGTTCAGGAGTTTTCATAACAAAGGTTTTGTTTCATTTTGACATTACATGTGAATTGTGAAGCGGGAGATATTCTTGCAAAACTATTGAGCAAAATAAATGTTTTCCAGACAGACATCAGCTTTTAAAAAAAAATCTTCTAAACCCACAAGTATTCATTTTCAGTATTATTTTAAAAATATTAATTAAAATTAAAGAATTAATATTAATTCTGAGACAAAGATAAATATTGTGTGAAGTGTTTTCAAAAGGGGTTTTAATGCAAACATTTTAGAGAAAGCAAAGGGCTCTTCATAATAATATTAATTTAAGTGAAAGTTCGAATTCCCAGTGAATAAAGAGGAATGTGACATACTGAACTCAGTGGAGAAGCCTTGGTAGATCAGGAAGGATTTGCTGTCTGAAGGTATGTCTGCACTGAAGCACAGAAAGAAATAGGATGAGATTAAGGGTAATTTATCTGCAAGGTTTAGGTTTGAGGGAACAGCAATACATTTGTGTCTCCCAAGTAGAAAGAAAAAACGGGACCATAAATTAAATTGGGTAACATATCTGAATGCAAAAATCCTTTCAATATGTAACCATTTTTTGGCCCTGCAGATCAGGCAGTATTTAGTTTGGCTGAGTCAAGAGCTGGGATGACTACTGACATAGCCAATAATAAATCAACAGGGGCTTGACACCGTTTTCAGCTTGACCAATTTAACTCAAGGCCAGTTGCTCTGAAATTATTCAACTTCTTTCAACACACAAATGGTAAAGGAGATTAAGCCTGGTGTGCTCAGCACCAGAGAGGAGCCTCTGCCTGCTAAATATAATGATTTAATCCTTTATGTAACCAGGAGGTAAAGAGGGCCCACAGCTTCATTTTGTCCCTGGACAGAACACAAGATTCAAAGAAGCAGGTCTGTGACTTCTGGTATAAAATGTCGGACAATATTTAATTGCATCTTTCAGGTGTAGGCATTGGTAACAGGTAGTGGCTTTGAGATCGTTAAAGAGGGCTGTGGAAAAAAGAGCAAATTTGTGTTGAAAGTTTAGCAACCTGATCTCAGACCAGATTAGCTGCTGACACGGAAAATTATCTCCATGAGCTGCTTTAGACAAGTGGTGAGGGAAATGAAAAAATTCAGAGAGTGGCTGCCAAAAGCCAAAGGTGATATATCCCCACACACTGGTGTAAGAGGGATCAGGAGAGAGAAAGGAATAAACTTCTGAGACTTCATTTCCAACGTGGTTTTTTTTTACACAGCACTGATCACAGTCACAACCCCATGAAGGACCCGGGTTTATAGAAACTGGGGCAGTATGGATAATAAATAAAAACCACTCAGGAGGAGGTTTTCTTCCTCCTCCCAGGTGATATTTTGCAGCCTGGTGGTGTGAATTACGTGTCCACTCCTTGTCAATGCTCTCATACTGCCAGATGATAGGAAGCATCCACACTACAAATGGGAAACAGGCCCTAAATTCCAGAAAATAAAACTGTGGGTTTTTCTGAATGCCTCAGTAGTTGGTAATACAGAATTATGTAAATTTAGTCTAATTAGAAGGATATGCTGGTACATATTTTCTGAGTTTAAAAAATAAAG
Organism: Pseudotriccus pelzelni; assembly: GCA_035584735.1. Classification (NCBI taxonomy): domain Eukaryota; kingdom Metazoa; phylum Chordata; class Aves; order Passeriformes; family Tyrannidae; genus Pseudotriccus; species Pseudotriccus pelzelni. Next base: position 65,835,538 of record JAWMRA010000130.1, read on the forward strand.
CATTTGAGGAATCAGGAGACTGACTTTACTGGGAGAGACGGGGAAACAGGAATCCAACCCCCCAGATATTTTACCGTGATGATATTTTGCAGTCTTTCACGTGTTTCCCATGTAAGGAACTTTGGCTTTTATCTAAGAAATTGTTACCATGTCTTTCTTGGATTTTTCCCTTTTGACATTTTTTTATCAGAAGTCATCATACTACTTTCTTCAAAATACTTTAGAGCAGCAGTGAGTTCCCTAGACATTGTCTTCTTTGAAATTAACTGCCAGTGTTTGCTTTTTGGCATAAAAGTCTGTCAGGGGTGAGCTCCTATCACCTCTGGTTACCCTCTACTCCTGGACAGGTCCTCATCCTTGTGCCTTGGAGTCCCTGGCTTCCCAACAGTTTAGATTAGCCAAATATCCAACTGTCTGTCTCTGCTTTGATCTGTTTTAAAAGTAAAAATGGGCCACCAGTGCTCATGCTTCAGACAGATAGGACACTCATCACCACCAGAAGTCTTTGCCTGGAGAATTACTTGCAGTGTGAGGGGTATTTCCCCTATTCTACAGAGTCTCCACCAGCAACAGAGAGTATCTGTGGATTGTCAGGCAGACCAATATGTTAGTAAATCATAAATTTAGTTGTGTAGATGATACACTGAGGAGCCCTTTGCCGTAGGTAGCAGAGGGCTCTGTTCTGGAGAGCTGGCTTCCCAATCTGCTCTCAAAAAGACTGCTATGAAGATCCTCATATCTGAGGATACGAGCCAAATATAATAAATACAGTACGTTGGAGCTGTGGGGAGCCTTTAGGATCAATGCTAACAATTTCATTCCATTGAAAATCCCCTTAATGACAGAGAACTGTTAGACCATGCTGAGCTCAAGGAGAAGTGGCTTTGTGGGACAGGGCAATGACAGCAGGAGCTCAGCTCAGGCTGTCTGGGAAATCTGCTCCAAGGGAAGACCTTCTTTCTCAGATGGAGATTAGATTGCTGTCCTACCACAGTTAGAGCCCCAGAACAGCCACAAAATTTAAGATCTTTTTTTAAGCAGAGCTCAAGGGTTCATGGCTGCTTGGTTCTGACCTAATAGTCCCCTAGGTTTATCTCTTGAAAGAAATTTCCTTTTTTTTTACCTATCACTCAGTGTTTTGAACACCTCTACAGCAAGGTATTGTACACTTTTCAGTCATAGTGTCTTCACTTCCAAGAAAAACTTTGAGGGGAACTTATTGACTTTACTGCTCCCTTGGTTGCACCAGTCCTCACACTGAATGCCCATTTACAGCCTTCTAGTGAACACAAAGGAAATTGCTCTTCAGTTGGGCAATGTCTTCTTTTAATAATTAGAAGAAGAATTAATTTATTAGATCAAAAACTAGCATCCAAGCATCTAAGGAATTCTTAGACGTGGGACCATTATAAAGGGAAAAGTCAACTGTGTAAAATAAAACCACAGGGTGCAGCCATTGTTTGGTAATTATGGCTGCCAAATATGATTCTTGGCACAGTTTTTGCAATGGGATTTTACACTATGGACAGCACAACTGTGGCATTAACAAGCATGTTACCCAAGCACCTGAAGATACCTGTGGTTCAGGTGGAGCTGTAATTGTTGTGACTGCATGAAACAACAAAAATAAACAGAGAAGATCACTGAGCTCCACCCTAGCTGCAGAAAACATTCAAAGTACTGAAACTTTCTGCTGTTCTCTCCTTCCAATTCCAGCCAAAAATGAAGTCTATTTGTTGATACTTTGGACACTTAAAAGAGATCTTTCTTCAGTCAGTTTTGCACATCTTTTAGCCTATCCCAAAGATCTAGGGGGAAAATTGCCTTTAACACCACAGAAGAAAAGCTTGCTACCAACTGTGAATGTGAATGTATTTTTGTTGAGCTTTTCTGCTTCAAAGCTGAGCATTAAAGATGTTATGATACTTCCTTTGAAATAGGTTTTGATAAAACTAAAGGGGTCACGACTGTATGTAGTTCACTGTCATATACTCAGCAATTCAAACCACAGTCATGGATGCAGAGCTAAGAGTGCACCACAAATTGAACAGGAAATTGATCTTCGGTTTCCACATATAATCTTTTACTTGGAGAATTTTATAATGAGCTCTGTAGCACTGCAGGTCTTACTTTTATACAGAGAAAATTTAATCAACTAGCTCTGTATCAAGATTTCATCATCCCAAGCTAAAAATGGGCCTTTCCAGTAACTTGGATCCAGATAACCTCTACTTTCAATGTGTTTAAAATACATATTAATCCATATTTACAGAAAACTGAGATTTGTTCAGCCTCTATACAGAGAGTGTTGTAGGACATTATTTACAAAAACAGTTTTGGTTCTCATAGTTGCAGGTTGTCGTGTCAAAGTTGTTCTTGACCAATATGATACCTTAAAATCACTGTCCCAGACCTCACAGTAATGGAAGGATTGCAGTTCCCATATTGCTGGAGGATGAAAAATGTCCTCTGGCCACCACGTGTGAAATTAGGGAGCTGTGACAGGGTTAGCTCTGTCTCAGGAGGGATTTAGTATGCCAGAAAAGATCCAGGAGCCTAAAATAGAATCCTACCTGAAGCTCATTTGGTCTGGGCTTGACCATCCCAATCCTGTAGCAACATCAGCAACCCCAGTGCCTATTGCAATTTTTTTCACATTCTCCCAAATTCAAAATGTCCTTCTTGTAGGCCTTTTCAGACATCTAATTTCAGTCTTAATGAGGTCTTTGGGCTACATCATGTGGTTACCTATGCCTTTGTTTTCTTCTAAAAGGCCAGTAAAAACAAAGCAAAACAATAAATATTGAGATAAAATGACCTAAGTGCTAAATTCCAGGATGTTTACTAATTATATTAGAATCTCATGAGATACAGTTCATTGAGGAGAGCACAGTGTTTGCTGCTGACTTGGGTCAAACTCTAGAAACATTCTGAGAGCTGCCTGTTAATGACTCACTTCCTTCCGTCAAAATGAGGAATTGTAATTGCAATTGTGCTACCAGTTGACTTGACTCTTAGGTCAAAAATTTAAAGAAGTTAAAACACCAGAGCTGCCAGACCAGAACTCATCCAGACCACTAGAGGAAAATCAGACATTTCCAAGCGCACAGGGAAAGCAATGAACCCAACAGTATCCTGTTTGTACATGCGGTTGATTAAGGAGATGCCCTTACAGAACTTACTGATGCTGAGTTCTGTAAATCTTGGTATGCCAGGAAAATTCCATAGAATGCCAAAAGCAGTGTCCATATTAAAGACAGGGCTGCAGTAGTTCAATGAATACAGCTGGTGATTTCCAAAATGTTTTCAATGCAAGGAGAAAAGCTCGTACGCTATGTAGTGTTCCACAGATCCTAAAATTTTCCTTCATTTTCAGGTAATTCTCAGCTTTAATTCAAAGGAAAGAGCATCAAGTTAGTAGAGGAAGAGCTGAGACTTTAACTATTTAATAAAACATGGCAGCAAACCAGGAAGTGGTGAATGGTAATTCATGATGAACTAATATGGCTACAAGTTAAAATAAAGTCCCTAAATGGAGGTCCTACTAGGAGCAACCAGCGAAAAACCAAAAACAACAGAACATTTATGGGGATTTGATAAATTTGTGACCAAGATTATACAAGGCTGATTCCTCTGTCAACTGGAGCTGAACTCCACTGGAGCACTTCCAGTCTGGTAAGCTGCACTCCCATGGACCAAATTTACCAGAGGATGCATCCCACTTCTCCCCACAGATGTTACCCAAAGCCATGTAAGCTCCAGACTCTGATAAGTGTGTGTGACACAACTTCTCTCTTCCTGCTCTCTTCCTGCTGCACCCTCTCTTTGAACTCTTCCTTGGCACTGGCTGTGAGAGAGAATCAGGAAACTAGATTCTTAATCTATGCATATCAGTTTGCAGTTCACCACTACATGTTGTGAAGGTTCTTCCCTGCTCCCAGCCTCAGAGAGGCATCAAATTTCCCACTGTCATCGTGTTGTCATAAATATTCAAAGAAAAACATTGATAGCAAATATCCCTGGAAAAAAGGGATCCTTGTTCCCTGGAATAGGGGAGATGAGGACCTGTGTAAGGGATTTCCTACCCCTCAGAAACTGTTCCCCAGTTTTCTGCTCTTAGTTTCAGACAGATCCATTTCAACCACAGCCCCACATTGCTTCTACTTTTGCTTGTTCCAGGGTATCAGAAGATAAAAGGCTTTTGTGCTTTGACATTAAATTCAAGAGCAGAGTTACAGAACTGCTGTAGCAGTGGGGAAAATTTCATCACAACCTATCATGGAAGGAGGAGACCAAACACAAGATGATAGTGCTTGCAGCATTAGTAATGGAAAAGACCAGTAATGTCACAGAGTGTTTGAAAAGATAACTGAAAACACATTTCAACTAGCTTGCTTTTAATGAGTAGTTGTACTACTTATTAAATTGTAGTTGGATTATTACTCTGGTGCTGAATCCAGGGCAAACTCAAGGAGCTAAGCTAATTTTCCTCAGTCAGGGCAGCATCCTGTCAAGTTCAATTACAGTTACAAAGAGCTCAAATTTTTGGCCTGGATGAAATCTTCTAATATACTCCAGGTCAGTAGGATTTGGAAGTGACACCATCACTCAGGCTCACGATATAGCCCAGTATCATGTCAGAGGAGACAAGAGCATGCTCAGAAACAGCCAAAATCTATCCTGCAGAGGGAACTGCTGAAAGCAAGTGTTAAAATATCAGACACATCTGGACTTAATCCATAAGCAAACTTTCCCTTGAATTTGAACTTGGATTCAAAGAATAGAGGGTGGGGATGGAAGCTATAAACCCTCCTGTGGTGTGACAAGTGAGGGCTGTTCTCATTAAGGTGATGCCGTGCTTTTAATTAGATAGTCCCTTCATTTGGCTCTAAAGTGTCAAGTATAATTAATACGACATTGATTACTCCATGGTAATCTTGGGAGTTGATTTTTTTTTTTTTGCATTCTTCAAAGGCCACACACTGCTTTGTTGGAAGTGGGAGGATCCCTTTGCTAGCAGTTTGGGTAATCTCTAGTTTCTGTACTTCTGTTGTGTCCTACTGTGTATCTTTTCTTCCTTTATTAAGGGAGAGTTTCCTATCAAAGGTTGTTTTAAACTTCTTTTAAACTTTTGTGTTGCAACATTCCTGATTACCCCAGGAAAATCAGGGATAGGTACTGGCAAACAACTGTCTCATTATCTGTCTATCTAGAGATGCAAACATTTGCTTGCAGGAGCTGAGTGGCATAATTTCAATATGTGTACACACACACACATACTGTGGCACCAGCAAGATGCAATATTGTCAGTGTAGTGAATCACAGTTGTGCTTACCCTGCATGTTCCTACTGTGGTTAAAAGGAGCTTTCACCTCGTTTTTCTACACTACACTTTTCTCGAACATGACTCTTTTTTTTCATCTTCTTTCCAGAGGAAGTCAAATACTGTTTTTTTCTCCCCAGAAAAACTCTCTCAGAAAGATGGACATGCATGAATTCATGGTTTTCAGTATAGATGTCTGCAGGTGTGTAATAAAAATTGACATTCTGTTTTTCATTCGATGTAACATCCTCAGCCACCAAACTGGAATGTCACAACTGACCTGGAGACCTTAACACCCAGGTTTTGCTTTGGGACTTTTCGTGCCATTGTCTTCTCACTGCTTTGCTAGGTTCTGTGAGAGGATGTAGCTGAGTTTGGAGCTGTCAGCTGACTGTTCCCATAGAGGGGACTCCTGGGTGCAACGGGTTGTGACCTTCATCGAGCTCCAAACCTCCCTAAAGAACCATGATTTGGTCTTTACACATGCCTGATTTTCTTCCTGTGGTATTTGTTACCCAGCTTCTTAGGGATATCACTGAAGATGAGTTTCTCACTGCTCTTCCAGTGCTTCATAAGCATAGAACCATATTCCATAACCTGATGAACTGTAGGGCTCGTGGGACTACACAGCACGGACCAAGGCAATCAAAGGAACACAGACCTTCCTAAACGGTTTATTAAGCACAAACAACTGTGCCTGGCAGGCAGACTCACACACAGTGAGCCAAGGCTCTCTCTCCTGCCCAAGTCCCAGCTTTGTCTTAGCTCACCAGGGACCCCCGGGTCAGTGGCTCCTCTGCACAGTTCACAGGGACATCTAGTGACTGAGCCCCAGGCTGCTGGTGAGTGCAGGACTGTGAAGGCTGCTTGGCTAAGTCACGCATTTCCTATTTTCTGTAGAGATTTACTAAATCTAAATATTTTAAAACTAATATGAGAACTGAAGCCTCTTCTCCCTGTGGCACAACAGGATGCTCTTCCACTGTTTATCTTGGTAGAGCACAGGAAGTTGTGTTGTGGGGAAGTGTTGGTGCAGATACAACTTGTTAGTATGTTGTCTATTTGCCCAAAACGTCTGGATAGGATTCAGGGTAATCTGCAAACGTTCAGCCAGATAGATGTGTCTCTTTGGGCTGGTATGAGTCATGGAGCACTGACCTGCTGGGGAAGGAAGGAGATTAAATAATTTACAGTAAAAGCCATTCTGGTCTTTGTAGCTATGTGCACATGCAGACCTGCCTCATCTCAAAGCACCAGAGAGGACTCATGAGCTCTTCAAAGATTATGAGAGCTCTGATTATAGCAGGCTCTGAAGAGATTATGGTTCTCCTCAGGGTTCAACAGGACTAAATGTTTCCATTTGAATCACAAGATTAGGACCAAAGGATGCTGCTGTTACTGCAGGCACAGAAACATATTCCCCTGATTCAGCGGCAAATTGACTTAGTTATGGTGGCTGAGGTAGGTTATTCTCACTCAGATAATGTGAATTATTGCCATCTAGATTAACCCACAGTGGAAGGAGTTTAAGATAAATCACATTCTTTCTGGAATGAGCCATGGACTGAGAGCACACACCCTGACAGTTACTCCATCTCAGCTGACGCTCAAGCCTAAGCAGGATTTAAGTATTCCACAAGTTGTCCATAGATCTTCTAGCAAGACAAAGGCCCCAGATACCTGCTGGTGGGAGAAACAGTTACTGTCCAGGTGCTTATCAACTCCATCCAGTGTACACTGTCACAGATGCCTGAGATCAACTCAAGCTCATGCAAACAATGCAGATCCATGGCACACGCAGCAGATCCAGAAATCTACAGCAGACCTACTCCTTCCAGAGTGCTGGTGCCTCAGGACCTGAGTTAGATGAATGTTGATAATACTCACCTGTTCATCATTTTTTCTCAGAAACAAGTTTAGTATTCTACATCTGACTCAGAGCTGAGTGCTTGAAAGACATAAAATCAGGGTGCAGACAGAAGGGAGAATAATCTAGAGAGGTCAGATTTCTAACATTTAGAAAGAGTATAGTAAGTACAGTTCTGAAGCTCTAGGTTTACTCAACCTTCAAAATGCTTTTTATAATTAATAAAATTACAAATAATATAACAATAATGTAAATAATATAATAATAAATTAAATAATTAATTATAACTGGATAGTCTGGATGTGAACCTATATTTAAGTTCTGGCTAGTAACCAGAAGAGCAAAGGCAAGAGAAGATGGAAATAAGGAGGGGAAAATATTGAACAGATCATTTTTTTGAAAAATCTCAACATTTTTGACAGAAGCCTGAGGATGGTTTTCATTTAATCCCAATTAGCTCAGACTACCCTAGTTATGGAAAACTGAAAGATAGCCAAGTTTTTACCACATGAACAATTTGGTAATTTTAAGAAATATTTTTATTAATAGCTTTTGTGTCTCTGTGTGTGTGTATGCAACATCTAGGCACACAGAAGCATTAATTGTCATTAACATTTGCTGAAATAACTGAAATCATGCTCAGTGTGGCCAAACAACCTGACCTCACTCTTCTATCCCCACCCCAGTTTTGATAGAAAGAAGTCCACTATCACTGCCAACAACTCAGGAAAACAAATCAAAAACAATAAAAAAAAGGTAAGAAATAGATTATAAAACACCTCTATTTCATAATTCAAGGCCACAAGAGTCTAAAATAAGCTCTTAAGTAAGTTTTTTGAGGACTGTTTTGATATGTTCAAGCAACAAAATGGTTTTGTGGTGCTTTACATCTTTGTCTTGTGTCTTGTTTACCAGGAGATGGCTCTTTTCCTACTCATCATCAGGGCTAAGAATGGAAAGGAAATAATCCATACAGAAAAATGAGTGTGCTCTCAGCTGTCAAGTACAAAAATTTGTTTTCTTCTCAAGACTGAACGCAGGGGACAAGAGAAGGAGGTAGGATTATTCACTCATTTTGGCTTTACTTTCCTAATTAAATGTCCACATTCAGAGGCCAGTCCCCTTTATATATAATGGAAACAGTGTGAAGATAATTCAAGATAAAGCTTAACTGAGAGCTCTGAATTCCCTCTTGGAAAAGCGTCCATTTTTTGGCTGACTATGCCTTGAGGAGGTAGTCTGCATACCCCACAGGGTAACAATACTGTCAACACCTTAACTAAAGACAGATTTCATCACATATTTTCAAACTTCAGTGAGACATGCTCTCTTTGGTGGCACTGCCACAAAAGTGTTTTGACCTTATAAAAATTAGCAGCAGTAATTACATGACAATGCGTTTGTGCCTTCCTTATTATTTTAACTTGCATTGGGACATCAGAAGAAGGAATTTAATCACATGAATTTAAGAGTTTTCTAGAAGTCCTGGTAATAATATGTCATAACAATCCCAAAAGGTTTGGCAGTACATTGTCACAGGTACAATACTAATTCCCGGAGATACTGTGAGAAGTGACCATCACACAGTAGGTTCTCACATGTTGCTGAATGGCAACACTGACCCTCTTAGGAGGACCATGCACAGTGCAGAAAGTCTATTTGCATCTTTAATGTTAACACAAATGCAGATTTGGCTGCACAATCGAGTCTAATGTTGGGGTTCATTTATTCATTCCAAGTGGCAAGGGATTGAGTGGATTCCTACAGCCTGAACACACTGCTCACCCTCGTCACCCCAGGCTGTCCCACCTGCAGTCAGGATGCCATCTCATCAGTCTCCTGTGTGTCCTCCCCTGTATTTGTTAGATCCGTGTTACCGCCTCAAATGGCACTGGATGAGCTGCCACCCTAAAATGGGCTGGATAAAGTATTCTTTAGTGATTTTGAACAAACTTCAGCAGGACACTCTGGGCTCCTGTCTTCACCAGATGAAAGTAGGGAACAAAGTCTCTCCTTAGAAGTAAAGTACCCCAGGTGGCATAAATGCTTTCAACAGGTGGTTCAACAGAGGAACTCTTTAAACTTGGTGCCCTGCATGTGATGCCCATCTCTAGTGGTTCAGCAGCCAAGTTCTCCCAAGTTCACCTGTGATTTCTTCCCATCAGGATATAGATAAGACTCTTAATTTGGGGTCTCCAAGTTAAGCAGTGCTTTCCAGAGGCTGGAAGACACCTAGAGAAGATGCTCAGCTTGCTGACACCTTTCATACACACAGGCTGCCATTGTACCTCTTCCCACCGAATGTGAAGGATCCGTCCTTGAGTTACTACACAGACCTGGTGCAGGGGCCTCTGAACATTCCCACTGCACTACAGAGCAAGGGCAGAGCAGGCTCTGCTTCCTACCACTGATTTATACAGAACAGGCACAATTTGCCCAGCAGGAATGTTTGTGCAAACGGTCCACTTTACGTATAAACATAGTGGTTTGGGGCTCTCTCTGTGCATCCGCAGCTGAATACATGAACTGCAGGTCTGTGAAGTTTTCGGTTTGTTTTGGGCTTCTTTAAGATGGAAACAAGTTATACACAATAACGGGGACGTGACAGTGACAGCACCATTCCAAAATAAACTGCTTAGAAAAGAGCCTGCAGTCAATCATTATGCCATGAACCACAGCCAAAAAAAAAAAAAGACTAAATGGCAGAAGAGTTTTCTTCCAAATCCCCCTTAGTTTTCTGGTAGTTTCTCTGCGTTATGATCACCAGACCATGATTTTCTCTTCTACTCACAAGCCCTCTGAAGCATCTTTGAGGAATTCCCACAGGGGAGTGATGACAGAGGTTTGGTGTGAGAGAATATTGACCTCATCTCTGTTCTCAGAAGCTTCTCCACTTCTTTTTATCTGTGTTTCAAGTGGAAATAAATTTAGTAGTAGTAGTGGTGGTGGTGGTAGTGGTGGTTTTATTATCATTATTATTACCATCATTATCACTGTCATTTCTAAATCCTTGCACGGGATCCCTCCGTTCCCCCTGGTCAGTGTGCCTGCACACAAGTGGGTGGTGACCCCTGTCTCCCAGACCTCCTGACCACCACGTGCTGCGTTCATAAACAAAGTTCACCGGATGCTCAGCATCCAGCCTGCAGGAAACCCTGCCAAGTCTGTGAGCACTAGATGTTGAATTAATAGTGAACTTCCATAAAGAGGGTCATATAATAAACTTGCATGAATTACTGTTGTAAGCCGCTATAAATTGCTCTGCGGCAGGTTCCAAGCAACGCTTTTGCTGTCCTTTCACTAAAGCTGCAGTAAACCCTCAGAAAGAAGAACCAAAGAAGGTGTAACCTACCTCCAAAACTTGCAGCCTTGCTGCACAGTTTCTAGACCATCTTCAGTCACGCAATGCAAAAAGTGGAGCAATATTGATCAAGGAATTTTTTTTTAATAGTTTACAGAAATTGGAACAAACCTTTGATTGTCCCAGGGTCCAGATATTTCTCTGAAGAAAGTGGAAAAATAGCCTTTTTTTTTTTTTTTTTAAATTCAAGGACTTTGGCCTTAGACAGAAGTTGTTCACCTTGAGCAGGAGTCAGGAATTCACAACTTCTCTGAAAAGCAAGTCCAACCATGCAAGGGACTTTCATAATATCAGATTATTTTACAAATACAGATGTGATGTTCCTCGTCCCTTGGCTCTCCCACCCTTTGATCAACCCCAGACTCAAAGGAAAGAGCAGCTCTGAGAATTGAGTGAATACAGATAGAAGTCACTCTCTTACTTTTTTCTTTTCTCCCCTTACCTTTCCCTACTTTCCTGTCCTAACAAGCAGTCTCTGCCTGTGACGTTCATGGTTGTTTGCCACAGGTAGTGTGGCATCCTCCATCCACCTTACTGAGATGTCTTCTGCTCCACAACAGTAAACCAGCTTCTTCCAAAAATAAAACTAATATTTTATTACCATTATTAAAATTAATATTTTATTACTGGTATCTTTTGCTGGGAAATGCTTCTGTGTCCTACAGGCTAATGGAGGGGGTATCCTGCACTCTGATTAAACATGGCCAGGAATGTGATAAATAGGACTGAATAGAAGAACCTGCCTGTGAGGGAGCCTGGGAAGTTCAGCAGCCTGGGAAGTGATGTAGCTTCTAATTATGCTCCCTAATTTACTTCAGTCTTTTGTCCTGAACTACTCCACGTAAAACCTTTTCAGAGTAAAGCTAGTAATAGCTCAGTGTTTTGATGTGTATATTTAAGACACTGATGTCTTTTCCTGAACCAGTCATTAAGTGCACAGGTGCTGGGTTCCCTTGGTTTTCACGAATGTCAACAGAATTTGAAGGAATTTCGTGCTTTCTTGCAAGGACTAAGCAACATACCAGGATCCAGCATCTGGAATAGATGTCCCATCCCAGCTATCATATCTGCAACTCCTGATACGAAAAATTTTCCTGGACAAAAACAAGAGAAAATGTTAGTGCAGCCAAAACTCTGTTTATCATTTTCCCCTTGCAAATTGCAGCCATACTTTGATTACGTCTACTGAAGACTCCTACCTTTTTTTTTTTTCTCCCCTTTGCTTGGTGATATTCACTAACATCTGTTATAGGGAACATTATTCACTCCGTTTCTAATCATGAGATATCCTTCCAGCCCGAGTATGAGGCTAAGAAATTTCATAAAAGCACAATGACAGTCTGTCGAGGAGGAGAGGAGATAGCTGGGAGCCAGACAGGAGAAAGGACAGAATGTGTTCAGTCAGCAGGTCCCACAGTGGCTGAAAGGAGAGTCCCTTTGAGGAACTACATCCTGTTTCATATCTTTTCCAGGAAATTAATTTTTCAGGAGTTGAAGAGGGTTGCAAGGTAAAAGGTCATGAAACATCAAAATCTTTTATTTAATCCCTGAAACAGAGCAAGATTTCCCCCCAGCACTGCACCCATGGGCTCCAACCTTCTCCCAGAGGAATCCCTACAGCAGAAGAGTGTGTGACTCCTTGCCCTGCAGCCCTGGGGCATCCTGCCAGCTCTTTCCTCTGTGAAAAGCATCAGTCCACAAGGTACCCAACAAGTACTTTAGCAAACTCCTTCCATGATGACCAGTCAACAGAAATCACAAGAACTAACTCTTCATTTATCCTCATTACACCTGGGACAACTGCCGTTTTCCAGGCTGTCAGACAAATGTATTCCTAGAATGAGTTTCATACACAAAGTATTTAGGCAGTAATGTACGTATGGACCTATAAATCTTTTCCTAATCATTTCTGGGATGGTTGGCAGGAAAACTACAGTGTTCTTCTGCTGATCTGGAGAAATGTAAGAGCAGCTCATGAAGTTGTTACAGAGCAATCTGTGAGTGTTAAATTGCTAGGAAAATTAATAATAATTGTTAGGAAACAGTAATTACTATTTATTATTATTCTGTAATTAGTAATTGTTAGGGAAGTGTAGAAAAGAACTTTGAAATAGAAAAGTTTCATATAGCAGTATCTCTGCCCTAAAGGGGTGGGCGTAGGCAACAAATAGGAAAGTGCCCTCTCCACAAGAAGGGCTGGATCCAGTACTTAGTTCAGGTCTTGGGAAGCAGCAAACACAGATGTAGGAATGCACACTACAAGGACGGAGCATCAGCCATGCCAGGTGGCTCCGTATTCTTAGGAGTTCTCACCACAACCACAGCACTCGTAGGTAGAGAGGAACAAAGAGGTGTGTTGTAAGTGCATTAAGCAATGACATCTTTGCCAACAGGGTCAGAGATAACACATCACATATATCTTTCTCTAGGCATTTACACGTGGACACGGGCCTGTTCCAAAACTCTCTGAAATCATCGAGACTTTCTCCACCAGCACCAACAAGCTCCAGATCCGGCCCATAAAGAGCTGCAGCAAGACTGCAACCATATGGAGTTATCTCTGAGTCACGGTAGTAAGAGATATAACGAAAATATGTTGGCTTGTTTTAGCTGGTAAACATAACAGTCTTGGCAGGCTCAGCAAGAGAGCAGATGCTAAGCGGTCTGGAAGCTGTCCTCTCATCCCTGGTGGTGGCTACTTCAAATGAGGATAAAGACCATGAAGAGGGCAGTGTGGGCATGCCAGCATTGCTGCTGGCTGTTTTCTACCTGTCCTGTAGACAGACTTTTCCAAGTCTGGCGGTCTGAAAGCTAAAAATTCCCTGCATCTAATCAAATCCATGGGAAAGGACATACTGAGCTAGATAAATTACGGTTTTGAAATACAAGTATTTAATTAAATCTTGTCTGGTTGTATTTTGTACCCTCATAAAAAAAAAAAAAAAAGTCCAAAACCAGCCTGGAACTGACTGCCTATGTTATAATTTACTAGAAACTTTGTTGTCATCACTTCAGTTCAGAGAAACGGAAAATAAGACCAGCAACAGCTTTCATCAGTTCTTTTAAAAAAGAAAAAAATTGCATTTTAAAGAAAAAAAACCAAAATACAGAGGTGGAGCCAGGTCCAAGTTTGTGGTAACTGCAGGGAGGTCAGCCGGGCCAACCAAGGTGAAGAAAGGTGGGTCAGGTTAGCAGAGGGCAGACAGGTTTCCCAGTGAACTCCCACTGGCTGTCCTGGCAGCCCTGGAAGACCCTCCTGGGCCTGCCTTTGTCTGTATGAACTCCTCTGGCTCCAGCTGAGACAGGACATCTCCTGACTGCCAGCAGCTACATGTCTCCATGGCGGTGCATAACCAGACTGCAGACAAGAAAAAGGTGTGGGGCAGCTGCAAGATCATGCCATGGCAAAGGCTTTTCCAGATGTGAGTTACCTGGGGAGGACTGTGACCACTGTCCTTGCCCCTTTGGGGAAACCTGACTGGTCCACATCCAGGCTCCTGACTGAAAGGTGACTAACTCCTCTGCTCTCCATTCAACCTGTCTAGGAATCATAAAATCACAGAATAATTTGAGTAGGGATGGAACTCTTAAAGATCATCCACTCCAACCCCTCTACCACCATGGGCAGGGACACCTCTCAGTAGACCAGGTAGGTCAAAGCCCCATTCAACTTGGCCTTGAAGATTGCAAGGGATGGGGCATCCACAATGCAACCTCTTCCAGCGTTTTACCACCCTTATTGTATAAAAAATTCTTCCTTTTATCTAATATAAATCAACCCTCCTGCAGTTTAAAACCATTACCCCATGTACTTGTAAAAAGCTTATTTACATTTCAGATCTTCTTAGGAACCATTTGTTCAGGACCTACAAGAAGAGCAGCCAAGGCTTGTGAATGGAATTATAATATGTTTAAATAATAAGAAAAATGTCAAGGGCAAAACAGAATCACAGCTGGTTTACAACGTAATTTATAAAATCTGCACTGCTCAGCAGATTTTCCAGAGCATCAGGCTGGCAGCTCAGGTGAAACAGACAGGGCACCAGGCCTGGTGGCTGTACTTGCTGAGAAAGGGCAGCTCCACCCTAAGCTGACTTTCTTGGAGTGTCTCTCTGTAGGTTTCCTGTGTCTGGTTTCAGCCAGCTGGTGAACTGTTCAAGGGAAATGTCAGCGCACACCATTCCCCCACCAACGCACCCGCTCGGGTTGGGGTGTGTCAGAAAACCCTGCTCACATCTCCCTGTTGAAACACTGCCACATTTTGAGTCTTTTATGGATGGACAGAGTTTATCCAGACTTTGCTTGCTTTCATAAACTTGGTCATGCAACAATGGACAGTCCCTGTTTCGTGTGTGTGTGGTCACTAGATTGGTCAATAGATTTCTTATTCAAACCAAATGGTTCACGTGCAACAGGATTTTCTTAGGTCTTTGTTTGTCCCTTGCACGCAAAAATAGCAGCAAAAGTCATGTTGGTTTTACTGTTTCTTTTTCTTTTCTCTGCAAAGAGCAATGACAACAAGAGGAGTAGAATGAAGGTTATTTTCACAGATTTCATCTGCAGAGGTAACATGTATTCCCTGTGAGTAGATACCCAATCCTGAATATTTACACTAACCACCTTCAAAAGGCTGCCATTTAATATGTCACAATTTGTAAAATAGATATGGACAGTTATGGCAATCCTGCTCCTTTCCTGTGAAAGATTGCATGTGAGAGGAAATAGGAGTTTAATTAGATCCTGAGATTTTGAGATGCTTTTACAACATGGAAGATGTCTCCCAACATCCTGATTTTTTATTAAAAAACCCATAATTTTGGCGCCCTACACAAAAACTCTCAGCAAAGGTTATTTTGTATTGAAAAATAATCCCCACAAATAATCCCCCCCCAACTTTATCTAATTGGAAAAAAATTATCCATTCTGTTTGAAAGCTGAAAATTAGGCCTCCTGTTTAAGGCACCATAAAGACATGAGAGCAGAAAGTTCATGATCCAAGAGGATAGTAGTCTAAAGGAAGTAAACACATAAGAAAGAAGCACCAGGATGATTCTCTGATAAAGGACAAAGATACAGCATGTTTAGTCGACTTACATAGGGTCCCTCTGGAGAGAGAAGTGCTAAACCTCAGCCTCCCAGCTCCGAAGCCAATGCCTTAACCACAAGACTAGTCCTTCCACTCTAAAAGAAGGATTATTTTTTTTACCTTTGGAAGCTGTTCTTTTTATCCTATTGGTGCTTAAGAACTGAATGTTTTGTTAACCATTAATTTTGGATGAGTTTGCCATCTGAAATCTTATAGCACTTACAGTAGTTTTTGGAGATTTCCCTTGTTGGACCATTCATACAAGTAGATATATCTTATTCTTTCCTTGGCTTCTTTCTGTGTTTGTTTTGGCTACCAATGCATTCTACTTACAAGAAGAATAAGGGAAACCTTTCCAAAAAACTAGCACACTCAGTTATGAGAGAGTCAAAAATGTATTATGCCCTTGCAAAGCGTGACTGACAGAGAGAATTACTCTTTTAATTATTTTTCCTAGGCCCAGAGGAAGCAAAATATTTGAGAGAAAAACAAAACAAATCTGTTTACCATCCCCAAAATATGGCGAATTCGAAACTGGAGAGGACTGCACACACTGGTGTAAAGTGCCAGCCTCATCGGCAGTACCAAAACTCATTCAGGACTTGAAAAAAAGAGTTTCTTTAGGTGGAGGCCAAGCACAACAGCAGTGAGTTTCCCCACAGAGACACACTCACTTTGCTTTCATCTGACAAACATGGGTTCGTGAATTTGCATCAAAACTTTTTTTTTTTTGGAGAGCCGGTACTTCCTTTTACTTTGCTGATGGCAAAACTCATGAAAATATCCAGTGGACAAAAGGTCTACACAATTACAAAGCCCTACTTAAGGCAAAATTAATTTGTAGGCTGCATAGTCTTCATGTTGGATATTTCATTTATTAATTTCATCTATGAAGAACATAATTGAAAGCTGGACTGGGACCTTATTTAGAAGATCAATTTCATCTCTTTTCCACTGGGTATTTATTTTGTTAACCCAGATGTCCCACCAGAGTTCCTGGGGTGCCTGACTCCATTGCTTGTCTCCAAGTCACAGTAGCTGGCTCATGAACACATTTCCTTTGTAACTGAGAAGGCTGAAGCCAAGGGCTGAATGGAATCTGCTCCACAAAATTGCCATCTGCCTTTTCAACTGTTTTATTAAATATACTGCTCCAACGCTGTATTTTGTTAGGAGTGGTCTGGATCAGTTCTGGAGACTTTGGGTTGACTCAGCCTCTTGAGATGAGGTTGCAACAGGAGTCTGAGCCATAAATACCTACAGAGTGATTCCCACCATGAGATGCCCCCTCACCCACAGAACTACCAGTGTCCCTTGCTGCCTTACACCTGCCTGCAGGAGTTGGGCTGGAGGAAACCTTCCTCCTTTCTTCATCCTGATAGTTGAGCTTTAGCTTAGCAGGACAAACCAGTCATAGTTCTACACAGCCTGTAGGAAATGCTCTTGGCTCATCCCCCTTCTATATTCAAAGAGTTTCAGAGGCATCAAAGATGGATAACAGCAGCCAAAATTTAAGCTTCTTCAGGCATCTCCTCTGAAATGCCCCAACACCCACCCACCTCCCTGCATAACTTGTGGCCTTGGAGTACTCTCTCTCTAAGGACAGCAAATAAATCTGGCCTTGAAGTGAACTTCCAGGCAGCTCTCAAACAATATTGAAGACAAAAACATCCAGTGCTTGTGGTATAATGTTTACCAAGGATTTGCCCTTGAATCCTTGACTTATTCCCACAGTGGCTGAGTTTTCCATGTGGTCACCTATCCAAGTATTATTATTATACAGCTCCAAAGCTGCCTTGCTCCCCGGAGTAAACAAGCTGAGATGGGTTCATCTTATGATGGAAAAATGACAAAGCTGAGCTGCTTTCAACCAGTGGAAATCTCACCATCTTCCTTATGAGCAAAGTGGACTTAGGGCACTTCTTCCTTCCTTTGGGATTGGGTTTAGCTCTGCAATGGACTGACAAGTCCAACACAGGGCACCAGGTCAGATCGGATCAAACTCTCTATGAGATATTAGCCATGGCTTCTAATTTTTATTTTTGATCTATGAGAGGCCAGTCATAACTTTTGCATATCCTAACTAAGAAAGTTACCAGTGTATTATTCCCACCAGAAACAGACTCCTTCACCATTACATTTAATTAATTTCAGGATCTTTAAATCAAGTCCATATGAACTGTGTGCAGAGTCTGATCCTCAAATGCCCATGTGTATTAATTAAGTTCTTATTTTAACAAAAAGAATCCTCATTTAAGATACGGGAAATTGCAGTGTGTGCATGTACACGATCCTTGTGTCCAAGCTGCGTTTTCAAGTATATTTACCTTGTACACACGCTCATCCAAAATTAAGTTAATGGTCCCAATCCATCCCTCAGGACTCTGCAGATGGCAGAGACTAGTCATAAACAGCTTCTGTGAGAAAGTACTAGGGGAGCACACAGAACAGATCTCTTGAAAAGGAGGAAGGATAAAAACATTATTAGGGTAAATTATGTTATTCTGTGCTGCAGTAGGAGAAAAAAAGGCAGAAATAACTCTGGTGCAGGTTCTTTGCAAGTTACTTTCTGCAGCCAGTGGATCTTCTGCCATTTGTTTCCAGGGCACCTTGGTTCCACACCGAATCATCCCACAGAAAGAAAGGTGGAAAAAGGAAAATAAATACTGCAATCCAAAGGAAATTCCTACAGTAGAAATACTAGTGGGATGATAACTGCACTTACCTGCACATCATTTGGCTTTAGATTGTCCAGCTTTTCAAAAAGTCTGGTGAGGGGGGAATTTTCCACCTCATCATGACAATTATAAAGTTAAAATAAATAGTTCTATAAAAACTGAGTGCACAGAAAACATTTCATTTACATTCCTGAGTGCTTTGCTTGTTTGGGGGTTTTTTGGCCACAGATGTGAGTTTTAAAGATCCCTGTGTAAATCCGTTGTTAAATAGCTTAAAGAGACCTGTCTACATTGATGTGCACAGCAATGTCTAAAAAAAAATAATAGAAGGTAAGTGGGTTTGGCTTCTTGACTACAACACTCTCACACACAGTCCAGACCATTTAGTCTTTGTTTCATTTTGGGAGCAGGTACTTCACAAGCAGAAAAAAGGCAGGTCCAGCTTTGAGGGAGGTCAATAGTTTACAAAATTGAAAATGCTGGGTTTTTTTCTTTAAGTACATTTTATTCTTCAATTTATGAATCAAAGTCCTGGTATTTGCAATGTGGTGGTTAACCCCTATCACCTGCCTTTATGATTGTGAATTCTATGCTGGACCATGAATCCATCATGTTTTATTGAGAAGGAGACAGTCTCGCATTTTAAAATGTGCAACAACGATCTTTGACTTTGTCCTTTTGATTTGGGTCAGCTAGCAAAACTGGAGGAATGTTTGTGATTAAGGGAACTTATAAATCAGAGAGAAAGGAGACAAATTCGTTACTTATTGGTTACGGCAACTCTGAACTTCTGACATTCTTTTCTGGTTTCTTTTTTTTTAAGTATTCTAATCAAACCTATAAGGGTGTCTAAGTAAAAGAGTCTCCAGAACATTTTCATAGTGTAGATTCTTCAAGATAAACTCCATATCTGAATTAACCACATTAACTTCAGCTGACATTTATCTTCAGGAGATAGCCTAGTCTTGGTTTGTTTGTTTCTGCACTTATCTCAAGCATCTCTCTTGTATTTGAGCTCTTCTACAGAAAGTAAACATAAATAATAAACTACACAGTGATCATATAAATCTTCCCTCCCTGTGGAAAAGTCCTCAGCAACTCCTGTACTGTGCAGCCTTTAAATTTTCCAACAAGTTTTGTTTGGCTAAAAGAAATCTTTCAGAAAGTCATCCAGTTTTAATTGAAGACATAGAGACATTAAGGGACCTATCAATCTTTCCATGGTTCATTGCAATGGTTAATCAACCTCACAGTTAAAATGTGCCTTATTTCCAGTTTGGAATTGCCTTGTGCTAGCTTCCTGCCCTGGATAGGGAGCACATTCTTCCTGAAGAAAAACAATGAATTACACACTACAGTGAAGTCTTCTTTCAACTTTTCTGACAAACTAAAATAAGGAATTGGAGTTCACTGAGGGGCTCACTGCACAGCATTTCCTGCAGTCATCAAATCATTTGGGTTTGGAGGGGTTTTGTTTGTTGTTTGGTTTTTTGTTTGTTTTTTCTTTCTCTGCACCTGCTCCAGTGTTTCAGGAAGACTTCAAAAAAGCAAACACCAGAGCTGGGTGAATTTTTCCCCCAGGCTGGGTTGGAAACATAGCACTCCCTAGTGCCATGTGGAGGTCTGGTTGTTTTTCAGAATCACTGTATCCTCCCAGTTCCCATGCCATGTCTGATGGTGGGGCCCATCCTCTACAAATACTGAGACTAGATTTCTGTTCTTGATGGCATGGATTTTCCTTGACCTGTTTTGTTAATAATCCCAGCTCTCCACCTTTTTTTTTTGGCATTTGAGAGAAGTAGCAGATAAATGACCTTAACACAACCTATTTCCCTCTCTTTTTAAGCGCCTCTCTGGCATAACCCTTTGAAAACCTTTGAGGTGGGGACAATCTCTGCTATTCTACTGTGGTGTTTTCTGTGGAAACAGCATTTGCTGTTTTTGCAGCACTCGGGAGCCTCAGCCAAGTACCAGACCTTCACCTTTTCTCTTTGGGTTGGTGTAGTTTTGTGAGATGGAAATAGGGGCTGAGGAGGTTGAGCCTGTAGTGTGAGCTTTTCCCTGACTCAAGAGTACTCTGCTGGAGTACTGGGAAAAGGAAAAGTTAACTTGGCTAGCTGTTTCCAAAGATCTTCCAAAGCAGCAGACACTTCCTATGCAGCCACTGAGACTGCCAAGATGGGATGAAATCCCCATCTTAACCAATTTTGTGTCCCGTTGTGGCAAATGTCAATATCTGAGCTACACCCTTTACAAAAGGTCTGTGTAGTCAGTGAACAGGGAGGCATTTTTAAGGTGTAGCTCATCCAGTCTCTATTGAACATTTCTTTCAGAATAATATGAATCACACCTTCTATGAGATTCTTTGTTGACAGTGAAGAATATTTCTGGACATTCCAAACATACACCCCTTTACAGTCAGGCAAGATTAACTCCACAAACTTCTATGGCCCCAGATGAGTGAATAATTGGCAATAATTTCCTATTTTCACTGATAAATAAATTATTTATTAAGCAAATTACTTTGTTTAAACACATGAGCAACATAGGTGTCAGTCTGATTTCTTTGTCAGTAGTACCAGCAGTGGGAAAAAACAGGAAAGAAAACCTTCAGACGTGAGTTGTATCCACAGGAGTTGCCCTTTATATCTAGGGCATGTCTTAGCAGAGTATCATGTTTTAGGGCTTACACGAACTCAGGTATTGGACATATGTTACAGCTTTGTAAAGGGTAATTTGATACAGTGTCAGGCCTGTGTTATCATTCGCCTCACTGGCATGTTAAGCCTCATTCATGTTGAGCTATTGAGGAGAGAGACAAAATCAATATATCTGTACAGTGATGAAGATACCAAGCCAGAAACTGCGAGCCACTGACATCTGCCTTATAGGGAACTATTACAGAAAAATGTGTGCGCCCTAGTATTTGAAATACTCACAGAAAATTTGACATTATGTCTAATAAAACCGTGATCAGGAGTAAAAAACCCTAAAAATATTGTCATGGCTTTTATGTTACGCAGCTGAGCACAGGAACCAGGAGAACTGCATCCCTCCTGCAGTCTGGAGCAAAGTCTGGGGGCTCTGGGTTCACTGTAAAGTCACTCCTGCTGCCTGGGTACAGCAAGGCTGAGAGTGTGGGGTGGTCAATGGCCCAGGGAACACAGAAAGAGATTTTCCACCCAACTGCTCCCTGGCAAGGGCATTTGAGACAGTCTGGGCTGGAAATCAGGCTGTACCCACCCTGAGAATTAAAGTCTGGATGTCCTAGGGCATTGAAGACCTCTGAAAAAGCCTGGCAGGTACAACACAGAGATATGTCCTATTAATTGTGTTTCTGTCCCATGAATGTGAATATATGAGACCACAAAACCCCTGACCAAACCCAGCTTACCCTTCCAACACTTGGATGGTGGATGGACACTCAGAATGTGGAACCAAGATTCAGTTCTTGCCCTTGCCTCAGAGAGATTAAATCCAAATTCCCTCCTCCTCTGAGCAGTGCCCTAGTTGCTAGCTATGAGCTAACTGGAATGGGAAGCAGAACTCTTTTATCCAGTAGGAGTTCTGCCATTCCGTGCAAAAATGAAAGATTTCTGTGAACGTGGGAATGAATAAACATGGCATTATAACCTAAGGGCTCTATGTGGGAGAGCAAGACCGTGGTGCTGACATTGCTCAAGAGACTGTTCCTGTGTTTTGCAGAATGTAATGTAAAATACTTGAACACAACATCAAGAAAATCTTGGACCCCTTGCCCCACTGGTCAGTCAAGCTCATCCATTTTCTCTCTGCTCTCATAAATATTTTACTTCTTCCAGTAATTCACCAAGTGTGAAATGTTCAGTTCTCTTTCTCCTAAAAAAGACACAACCTCAGTGCAATGGAGAGGACTCAAACACCGTGAGGAGGGATCTTAGACTCAGGCACTGATGAAGTGCAGATCACCCTGTCACAGTGATGTTCTGAAAGAAAAGACAACTCTCTCCTTTGCTCTTGAAAGAAAGGACAAAGAAGACCCTTTGGTGGAGTATTGGAGACTATGGCTCCCAGTGGACAGAGGAACTTCCTGGGATCCTGGACTCCGGTGCATAAACCCTATAAAAGAGTGATGTTTAAGGCACATTCCTGCCAGTATTATTTCCTGTAGGTAACTGAGGATCTCTGTCTGTGGAGCAGGGGTTATAGACAAGGGCTGAGATTTCTTTGCTCTGGAGAAATGTATTAGGCATAACATAGTGCCCATGTCCCTCTGCAGCCAGATCTGTAGTTTGGGAGCAAAAGCAATTGCCCAGACCATTGGTCTATGTTTTAAACAGGCTGATAATAGGAGCCATAACTATACCACAAATTTACTTTGCCTTCATTCCTTGCAAAGGTCAAGGAGCCTTTTGGTACAGAGAGCTCTGTCACACCGTACAAAACATTTCTTCTATCAGAAAAGAACTCGCTTGTCACACTTTCCTTTGTGAACTTGTTCAACCTTTCCTCCCTCTAACTCCTCCCTGAGAATAAGCTTCTTATTAATAATAAAGACATGCAAATTAAATCTAGAAGGTTATTTCTTCTTGTATTCAGCATGGGAAAAAAAAAAGGTTTAAACAACAGACATTATTTCCCCTCGTTCTTACCAGGGAAAGTGGAGCATGAATAGAAAAAGCTGGAATGCTGAACATGCATTGCTGAGTGATTTCACTTGGAGGTACTCTGACTGTTATATTCTTGCAATCACACCCTCTGTGTCAAGGATCTTGGTGCCATAGTCTGTAAGGCTGGAAAGTTTCAGGGCCTGATAAAATGACTCTGAGCATCAGCACTGTCATTCTCAGATAGAACTGAGTTTGATCTCCGTGTCTTACCTCAGTATTTCAGCAAATACTGATCCAGCAGATAATATGGCAAATTTTCCAAGGGAGCCAATGCAAAAACCTGTTCTAGTAAAAAATTTGCTAATAATAATAATAATAATGATAATTATAATTATAGGTCTTTAGTTGGTCTGAAGACCAAGCCCATGCTAGAGACACAGTTCATACACTAGCAGGACAATCTAGAAATTAAAATTTTCTCCGACAGTCAGCTGTTTGCTTTAAAATGGACATACTCTGTCTGTGGGTGTTTGCTAGAAGCACAAGATTCAGTCTTATTTCCACAGGCCAGCAAAAATTTCCACAGGTCAGCAGATATTTCCACAACAAAAGATTTTTACAATGTAAGAAAGGTCTCTGGTCACTTCTAAAGACCTGTCCTTCAGCATTTCTTCACGGTCTCCTTTATCATTCTGCAGGCTGGGAGAGAAACTCAGAGAACCACATTGTGTCATTTGTCTCTCCAACAGTTGTTGTATCAAAAATAACTTACTTCAAAAAAATACCCCAAGTCCAACAGGTGCTACTGAGAAGAGCTGCAAAATCTGTGCTGCCTTTAAAAAAACCTCACCCAGACAACCCCAGTTTTCACAGACAATTTATTTTGTCATCAACTTTGAGACATGTGAGCTACCTCAAACCAGATCAGCCCAACACAGGCTGTTATCAGCTCTGATGCTTGACTTGGCAAAACCCTGTGAAATTATAAGCAAAAATCTTAGTCTGAAGGTAGAGCACATGCAAGTTTAAATATATCTGAAACTCCTGGAAAATCAAGACTGCCCTTAAGGCTGGCTGATCTGGTGCTCAAATCTAAAAAGCTGCATACTGAATCTTCTTTTCTCACCCTCTGTGGAGATCACAGTTTGTTCTGAAATGTCAGCTAAAGCCAGAATTGGGAAAGCTGATTTTTGAAATTTTTTTACCTAGATTTTGCATGATGCTTTTTGCAAGGATGCCTTGTGAGGCCTTTCCACACTCTAATGATGGAACCAATCCATGGTGCGTCACTACAGCAAATGGAATTGATTTCCTTTTCCCTGCTTCCTCCTCAGCTGTGCATTAACTCTCTATATAAATAAACTCTTGCAGCAGCAATAGCACCATAAGCAGGAAAGGCAGCAAATACAGCAGGAAAAATTGCAGTTATTTTGTATTTTATTAGCAAAATATAATAAAAATACTAGTCTCCATGATATTTCCTTCAGGGCTAAATACCAGCTGAGTCTGGGCTCATAGTTTCTTCACTCATCCACCTAGGTCATACCACCAGGGAATGCTATCTTTAGCGGTCATTAATCTCTGTGTCTATCACTTATTTGTCACTCTTTGTCAGAAATAGGCAACTTTTCTGCAGTAGAAAACTAAAATACCAGCCATGAAATGGTTTTGGAACCTTTAAACTCAATTTGTGTGGAGCAAGGATATAATTTCACTCTGCTGTACAGAAAGGACATTTTGGCTGCTGCAGAGAAACACTATGGGACAGCTTTCAGCGTGAGGGTGGCTTTTCACTACACAAAACCAAGAGCATTTTGCACAGATATAATGAGCAAAACAGTCAGAAATAGTACTCACAAAACCAGTCAACTCCAGCAATTTTTATATTTGAAACAAATGTATACATTATTTGAGATGAACAAAAAGAAAATACACAGACCAAAATTTCTCCTTCTCACTTGAAATAATGAATAACAAGTAGTGATGTGTCAACCAGTAAAATTTCTTTTTCAGCAGAAAGAAAAGCCAGGAGGCAGCATTTTAGCCTGTTTTCTCTCACATACCTTCAAAGTCTGGAGGGTGTAATGCTGAAAGCCAGTTAGAAGACCAAGGTGAAGTGACAGCCTTTGGGGAAGCAACAACACTCACAAACAGTTAATGTTCCATGTTGTATGCTCTGTTTCATGGTTTAGAATTAATTGCAATTGGGGGATGGAAAAAGAATCCTGAAGCCTAAAGTGGTTTTGCCAATTCATAAGGAAGCATTTTTCTTTGAATAATAACATTATTATAAAGTTATGATCTTTCTCTTTTTCAAATAAACCCTTTATTTTCTTTCAAATTTCTGTTGCTTGTGGCCAGGGCCTGTCTGGTGCTCTCATCTTGTGGGGAGTTGCTGGCTGGAAGCTGAATCGTTTCTGTAATTACCACTTTCACTGGAATAGTTCTGGGCACTCCAGAAATGCCTACAAGTATTTGGTCATACACATTAAAAGTTGGAGGGACAGCTAATAGCTGATGGTTGTTCCTAAATGCTAGAAAACAGTAAGCTCGTTTGAAAACTTCTTTTAAACATCTCAGCGTGTCTCACATTTCCAAAACCAAGCGAGTTTGCTCTATTGCCTGTGTATAACACAGAATGGTGCTGACCTTTACTGCTTTGTAAATACTTTGTAAATACTCAAAAAAAGTCAGGTGAAGATTGACACCCTCTACTTTCCATTATAAAACCCTGCCCATGGAGGTTTCTCGAGCTTTTTATACGACTGAATCTTTCCAGCATTCTCCAGGGTTAACAGGTAACCTCCTGGCATCTGTCTAAAATCATCAGGGTTTCCCTCATAGTCCCAGGGAGGGATGAATTCCTCCAGAGACAGATTCAGGACTCCTAAGATGAGTATCCAAGGCATCACAGGGTCCATTCAACACCCGTCCCATCTTCAGGTCCAAACTGAGAATTAGCTTCTTCACTCATCTGAGGCAAAACAAGGAGTTTAGGAGGACAAACACTTAGGTTCATGTTGGCAGTGGCATCTCAGGAAGGCAGACAGAAAGACAAATGTTGGGCTTGCAAACAGCGGTTCCCAAAGAGAGACCGTATTGCATCACCTACCATGTGACTGGGGTGTTATCTATGGCAAGGGTTATATCCACAATTTTTTTATTCTTAGAAACTTCCGCTTTTGCCACATTATTACAAAATGTGGCCAAAAATCAAGATTAGGAATCTTGCTGCTGGCTTCCCCAATCTCACTTCTGGCAAAAATGCATTTCAAAGGAACTGTACTGTGTCCCCCTGCATCACATGCACTCACCCCAGCTCTGTCCCATATCCCCAGGGAGATGCCCAAGGACGAGGCAGGTCATGCTGGAGCTGTCCATGTGCAGCTTGGCCAGCAGTAGGCACCAGTCACTTCATTAGCTGGATGCTGCCAAATAAAGCCACAAAGACCAAATCTTATAGAATTGTTTAGGTTGGAAAAGGCCTCTAAGATCATCAAGTCCAACTGTTAATCCAGCACTGCCAAGTCCATCGCTAAACCATGTCCCTAGGAGACGCAAATTTGGGTTTCTCTTTCCTTCCCACATGCTGATTTTAACGAAGTCTGTATAAACACAATTATCTTTGATACTCTCGTCCCTCCATCAAATTTGGTGGAAATAAGTTTAACAGTTACTGGAAAGGCTAAACCAACAGGCAGGTATCAGCAGACACAATACACACTTTCCTACAAAACCACACTAAATGGACATATTTGTCATTCACTGAACACCAGGAAGGAGCTGAGCCCTGCAAAACAGAGAGGAGAAACCACAGCAATCACCAAAGAGCTTCACACTTCTCGCTGGACTGCTCAGAGCAGTCACATCCCAGTGGAGATCCAGGGGTCCAGTCTGACCAGCACAAATCACAGCAGCAGAGACAGGAGGATCATGTGGTAACAACAAAAAAAGTAAAGATTCAAAGTCCTTTGGTTTGGTCATTAGGCCAATGGGAAATTTTCCCGTAGGAAAACCTAGCATTTTTTTTTCTCATGAATAGAAACAGATGGGAGAAGTTAAGTGCTTAATATTAACAACAAAATTAATTCTTTGCTGAAGGGGTGACCCTGTAACCTTGGATTGTGGACACTGATGGGAGGAGCAGAGGGACATCTCTGTTTTGTCCTAAGCAAATTTGCTCATCATTAGTAATGGATGCAGAAGAGCTGACAAGTATCCTGGATATTTAGCCCTATTTTCTCAGACGTGATGCTTGAGATAAACCCTGTTTTAAACAGGAGACTTTTCTTCTTTAGGAAAAGCAAATTCCTTTCACCTGGGTATTCCCTCAAGTAGTACCCAGTGGAAGGCTATTTTCCATCTCTGGTTATTAGGGTCAGCCAGGAACAGGCAGCAGATAAGAGTATTCTTCCAGCAGCCTCCTGGCTGTACACAGTGCATCAAATGTGTATTCACAAGCAAAAATATATTTCCTAATTACAGGCTTACTGGGGTCAAAAAGAAGAGATAAATATTTTGACAGTTTTAACCTGTAATTGTTCATCCTCTTGGTCCTTGTCTCGAGCTTGCAAACTCTTGTTTTCCCTGGTGTTAGGAAACACTGAGACATTCCCATACACAGCATTTTGGGTATCTCAGTGGCTGATCAGTGCTGTTCCTCTGTTGCTCTTCCTTCTTTAAGAGCCCTTGTCCTTGGAAGTCAAGTTCACGAAGCTTAATTCAAGATCTTCAGAGTCTAAAAGGGTAATACACCAATTAACTAAGCAGCACTAATTGCAAGATGGTGCCAAGGCACTCAAAGGAAAACTGGGGAAATACGTGACGTGAATTAAGACTGTGCTTTCAGTCTTTGAGTTGCTGTTAGGTAGAATCGGGGAAAAAAAAATCAGTGAAGGGCATCCCAGAGGTTAATGAAAAAGCCTAATAACACATTTCTCTTCTTACTTGGAAGGCTTAATTGCTATTTAAAATATAATAACAATAATAGTAAACATTTAACATTCTGCATGAAATTGGACAGATTTCATGGGGGCTTGGTTTACTTGCCCTATAACCTGCTTATCATTAGACCTTAAACAAAATACAATTAGGACTAGATCTCCCTGGAACAGGATCCGAAATTATTTTCTAACAAGAATATTCCTTACAAGAAAAAAACTCAATGTTTTATAAGAAGAGGCTACTATAAATATCATTTGAAATTCCATTGTCCATCAGTGAAATTGAGGTAAGAAACTTTAATCCATCTTACAAAAAAAAATTTTTCCTCAGTTTGAGTCTTGTCTGTGAGAAAAAGTGTGACTCAACACCCCAACCTTGCATAAACTTTTTCAGAGAATTTTTTTCTGCATAAAAAATGTACTTCTTGCCTTGACTTGCCTTGCATGTTGAATCAGGACATTTTTCTCCTGGGATAACAAATTTGCCTTTGGCATTTGGATTTCTGTTTCCAAGCAAACTGGGCTTTCTGATGCCACTGAATTTAAAAGCTCCTCCTTTAAAAGCCTGAGTTCTGAAACTCCAACACCATGTCTCAGCTGGACCAGAGGGCCTGAGCACATAGCTTGGCTGTAGAAGAATTAAGCAGAGTGAATCTCTGCTTATCTTTTAGGGACTCCAGCTTAAATTGCTTCAACGCAAGGTTTGCGCAAACTAGTCAGAAAATTTCCTTCTGGTTATTACCTGAAGGCGGACAAGTAGCACAAAAATCACTTCACTCCTGAGATGTTCAAAATGAGGGTGTATTTGTAAAATCAGACAATAATGTCCTGACCTACATGTGTGATGTTTTCACTATATTAATTCCAACTTCTGCAACCTTGGTTGTAATCCCTACTGAGTCTACTTTTGGAACCCCTTAAAATCTCGCATGACATGAGAGATTCCATTTCATACATCAGTTTTCCCTTCATTGAGAGGGATCTCTCCCATCAAAAAAGGATGCACTGCTCAAGTAATGTTTACAAAACTGTTCCCTTGAGCACAGGTGGCTGGAGGTGATGTCTGTGTGTCACGAGCAGCAACATGAAGGGCATGAACCAGTTTTGAAGCAGCTCACTGACATCCCAAATTTACAGGCAATGGTGAGGAAACAGCAAACTGCTAACTGTGAGATGTCTTTGTTTAAATGTGCTGATAGTCAAAGGGGCTAACGCACCAGCTGCCTCTAGCACAGCTGAGATAGGCTGGGAGATCACAGTGCCCTGAAGAGCCCTTCCTTCCTATGAAGATGAAAGGCAGCCTGGATGAACAACTAATTTATCAAGCACACAGTGCTCAAATATAGGCCATTTATCTCCTTCTAAGTGTTTTGCTTCTCCCACCACTCAGCTTAGCAAGATAATGCCGGTGGTCAGGGAGATGCTGTGGTAGGTGCAAGAAAGGGTTCAAATATCCATTGTGAATCATTTCTAAGCACAACCTATTTCTGTCCAAGGATCCAAAGTGGCATTTTTTGTAAGATATCTTAGAAGTCAATGGGTTTTGCACACTTTTTAAAATATTTCAGTGTTAACCCCTCTAGGATGTGTCTGATTTTATTTTCCTGCTGTGCCTTCACCTCCCACCTTGATGCCGGAGGGGCTCCGACTGGTGTAAACAGAGGCAAAGGGAGGATCCAGGGCTGCACTGGAGGTGTGTGTGCACAAAAGGGGAGGTGGGTCAACACAGCAGGATGCAGCATGAGTATGAAGTTTCTTTGGCCTCCTGGGTGGTGTGCACTGCATAGCTGAAAGCCTGTACTTTTGTCTCATTGCTACAGTTGCGGCACATCCGGCTACCAAAGTGGGTTTAATTTCATACCTGCTGTGAAGAATGTGCAACTGGCTACTCTGCACACCGGTGATAAGTGTGCTTGATTGTCCATGTGTCCAGACCCTTTCAGTGGCTGCATTCACATTCTCACACAGCTGCCTTTGCACGTCATTTTCTATAAAACCTACACACATCCCGTAACCGCACCTATCCAAATAGATTTGTGCTTCTAACCAAACGTGTGTGACAATAAAAAATAAACCGCTCGCACACAGCACAGGAAAGAAAAGAAAAATGGTCATGAACACATAACATCTTTCTCTGTGCATGATGGGCGTCAGGAATAAAAAGCAGTCTACAGCTTTTCCCTTTTTAGCAGCACTTTACACGTTGAAGATGGCTCAGGACTGAACACAGTACCCCTAAAAGAGGTTTCGCCAATGTTAATCAGAATGGGAAAATTCCTTCATGGATGTTTCATGCTTATGCACACCTCCATGCCCTCCCTGCCTTTCAGACAGCCTGATTTTGTCTCTGATCTGTCTGTGTCTCACTGCAGCCCCTAGACACTTTGCTGTCTAATCAATTGTTCTTATACTGTTTTGGACAATTAACTATGCTCAAGTGGTGTGTCTTGTCCTTCCTGATTTTCTCCCTTACTGTTTCAGTATCTGTCTCCAGTTTGTAAAGATGATTTTAAATTCTAACACTGTCGCCCAAAGAAAATATTAAAATTTTCTTCCAAGCCTATCTAATCTTGGTATTCAATCAGCATTTAAAATATTTGTCTCTATTCTGTTGCCTCAGGAGGCCACTTAGTACATCCTCCAATTGCAGGGCAAGCCATTTTTATCACTTGTTTTCTGAGTAAATATTTCCAATCCGTGTTTACCCAGCAACGAACATTTCCACCTAGACTCTCTTCATTTGGTTTCCCAGTGAGAATGGCATATTCTGGCACATGCCAGACAGCCTGCTCTCCCTCACCCAGAACCTCTTTTGCCCTCCCATCAAGGGGAGTAACTCCTGGAACCTGAAAAGACATTGAACATAAGCAGTTGCTATCACTCATTTTCAATATAATGTCTATACCTGAGCATGAACATTAAAGTCACAATGAACTATAACCCAGGGAATTACTGGGGAACTTCCAGTCAAAAAGACTTTGACAGAAATTAAAAACAACTACTACAACAACAAACAAACAAACAAAAACACCCCCCCCCCAAAAAAAACCAAAAGAACCAAAAAAACCCAACAAAAACCACAACACCCCAGACCAAAATATATCCCATCATCCAAGTCAGAGAAGGTAGGCTGACTAAACCAACCCAGACAAAAGAGGCAAGTGGTGGTGGTCCCTTCATTACCAGGTCCCTGTACCACCGTGTTTGGATGCATCCCAACTTTTTGACTCACTGCAGGCAAGATGACCTTTTGCATCTGGTCTCCATTAGACAGTAGTCGTCAGAGGGAGGTGAAGTCTAGTAGGGCTTCTTATTTGGAGTGCTTGTTGCTTGGTAGTGCAAACAGTGGGCTATTAAAAAAGCCAAATGCTGATGTTTCCACAGTGCCTGTAACACAAGCTCCACTTTGCTTCAGTTTGGTCTCAGTGGTTTACACACGAAGCCGCACACATTTGAATATAATATTTATTAAACTGACTGCAGTTTATTCTGGGGTATGACTGGAACCCAGTTTGTTCTGGCTGGGTCAGGGAGCCTCTGTCGGGTTTGGAAGTGCGACGTACTGCCATGTGCACCCGCACTGCTGCGGAGCTGGAGCAAATCTGCTTTGAATTAGCAGCCCAGCTTATTTTATTGTGCTTGGCCTGGCCCTGCTACCCAGTGACCCTGAGCAAGAGTTTGCTCTTAAAGAGATAATATGACTCGATAAAACATAAGAACCTTTAGAAAAAGGGGGAGAAGTATCAGTCCTCTGGGCCCAATTACAGCCCACGGCGTATTTCCTTCGCTTCTTGGATGCCTGTCATACGTAGGCTGGAGAAGCAGTGCTGTGCACCTGTATTTTGGCTGGCAGTAACCTCTTCTTCCCACACAGCAATAATCTCCCGGGAGTGCAGGCACAGCATCCGTCACCCGGTCAAGGCGCACACTTGCAAACTCATGTGAAATGCCTCCCTCAGCCTCTCCACAGCTCCAAAGGCAAAGTCAGGCTCTCTGTGGGATACAGACTGAGCCAAAGTTGGAGCTAAAACCTTGCAACCATTTTCCATAGGGAATCTAGATACAGTGCCCAGCTGGAAAAAGTCCCTTTGTGTAGATTTGCTGACTAAAGGGATTGCCTTTGGATGTGATAAGCACATGTACTTTTGATTATTGCTTTATGATACCAGAGGCTGTATATGCCACGATAGAAATCCACAAACAATTCCTGACTAGTAATAACACCTATGCAGCATATAGAGCACTTCCCCTGAGCAACATCCATTGGCTTTGCTTCCAGCAGCTACAAGGACATCCCTCTTTTTTTCTTTTTCCACAGACAAAAATCAGTCTGTTGGAAAGCCCCTCAAGATCCACAGCTATTACAGGAAAGTCTGCTCATCATTAGCTTTTCTGATAGTGCAAGCTCTCAGAACAGTGTTAAAGTAAAGGAATAGAAGAATGAAGAGAAAAACATTTGCTAGGCACCTTCCAGCCTGAAAGGAGAAGTGGATTGCCTGCCCTTTCAAACTACCACAAACCTGCTCAGAATTTTGTCAGTAAAATTAAACAGTTGACAACAGCTGTGGCTAAGCTTTAGGTACATCCATTTTCTCTTAGCTAAGTTTATTAAGCTCCAGCCATTTCACTTCATTGCAAGAGTGCAGGACATGGGGGAGCAGGAGACAGGGCCCTGTCTTAAGCTGCCACCTCAGCATTCACCTCATCTATTGAGATACCTAAGAATTAGAGTCTCTGGGTGGATACTTCATGTACTGGAGGCACCTGCCCTGCTTTCTTTGTTGACTTTGGAGGGAGATGTTTTGCCAAGAGTGAAAATCAACACATCTGCCTCTTAGAGTCTACATGTAGGTGCCTACAGTGAGCCAAGGGCTCAGATAGATTGCCCACCCATCTACAACCCGTTCTATTTGAGACGTTGAAGGGTATCCCTCCTGGGACAGGGGTGTCTCGTAGGCCAGGTGTCATTGAAGGAATAAATCAGATGACATGCCTAATGTTTGGGCAGCCAACACTGAGACAGGTCCGTGGTCATCCTCGGAGTGTGAGACCTGACAGGTCTGTAGCACTTGCAGCAGCACAGACAGAGGAGGGGGTTTCGTGGCAATCTGCTTTAGCAGACGTGTGCTTCCATCAGGTCTCTTGGATAACGTATGTATTTTCTTCTTGTGCTCTCTAGCACACTGTGTGAGGAGCTAGAAAGGGCAATCTTGACTCTCCCTGCATAAAGGTTACACAAATAGAGACCTGGGGTATATTGCCCTCCTGCAAACACGGCTAATTGCCAGCATCTATCAGCTGGAGAAAGCTGACATGCTGTGCCAGGAGAGGTTGCTTCAACAGCACAAAACAAAACCCTTCCGTGCAATTTTCTTGTCGAGTGTTTCGTCACTGCCTCAGGCTCACAGGAAGAGCTGCCTCTGTTTGCCCAGCCTTGCTGCCTCCACACGGCCAGAAGTCCCTGCTCAGGGATGTGAGGTAGAATTCATACGGGAGAGCTATTAAATCCAAGGAATAGCAAGTGACAACCTCTGCTGTACACCTCCTCTCACAGTCCTGGGGGCGGAGGAAGAGAGCCCAGTTCTCTGTAAGGTCTGGAGGTCCAAGCCCTGCTTTGCCGCTGTGACCACGTGTGCTGCTTTAAGGCCAAATCCACAGAAATGCCCCAGTTCCCATTGCCTTCAGGACCCTTTGTGTATTACAGCCTCATTTCCTCCAGCTCCCTGCCGGGGTTTTCCTTCCAGTTTCGCACCAGTGGAACGGCATTTCCCTGTTTTCCCCCATTATAATGCTAACAGGCTGGCGGTGAGAGCAGGGGGCTGTGCCAGCCAGGGAAGGACAGCCAGCACTGCCCCGGGGAGGGCAGAGCAGAGCGGGCTGGATTCCGTGTGTCAGCACAGCTACACAGAGCTGCTCCTGCCAACTGCAGCACAGGCTGATGCTCGAGGAAAACTGCTCTTCCCAAAACACAAAAGGCAATGCCATGTCCCAATGGGCCTGGGGAAGGAAGGGGTGAGCGGGGTGCCTCTTGTCCTTGTGTTCTTCAAGTAACAGTTTGAGCTCCATTGCATTTACCAGGAAGTTGTGGAAATAATGGGAGTCCTGGACTGTGGACAAGAAGTCCTGGAAATAATGGGAGCCCTGGAGTGTGGACAGCTGCTGTGACACCCTGGGATGGAGACAACTCAGTCAAAAAGGGCTTTTGATTATGAACAAAGCACCCAGGACCGAGCAGCTCCATGTCCATGAGGTTCAAAACCCCTTTGAGAAAATCCCAGGTGACAAACCATTAGTGTTTGCAGCACACTGGCTCCCCAGGCCCGCATGTCCCAGTGCTGCAATCCAGCTGCTCCCAGGCTTGGGGGCTGTAGGAAAGCCTCCCAGAGGCTCCCAACTGTCTCTGGAATTAGGGCCTTTTTCTTTTTTTTCTAATCTCATGGAAATTATTCACAGCTCAACACAGCCTCAGAGCTGTGTTGACTTTGCCTGAGGCCACATCTCAAGCCAGTGGGGTGGCATGGGCTGCAAGGCTGGGAAGAACGCTGCTGCCAAGTCTCCTTTGGAAGCAGCCCTTTTTGGTTTTCCCTTTCAAGCTCTTTTTGTTGAAAATCTTTAAAGGGCTGAGAAAAAAGCCCTTTCTCACAGCAGTTTCTCCAGACAGCCTGGGAGAGCCAGGAGCTCAGCCCATGGGTGCCAGCAGGCTGCTGCAAGGGACCACTGCTGCCCATGGCCGGCCCATGGGCAAGGACTAACCCCAAGCAAGGATGGGTGGGCATGGGTCGTGTCTCAGAACCTACTCAAATGTTTCAGTCTTCCTCCTGCCACACACCAAGAGGGTGTGCCCTTGTCGCCCTCGAACTTAACAGCAGGACTTGCCAGGATAGGACGCACAGAAAATGTCCCTTATGCCTGACACCTCTCTGCCTCATTACAATAGGTGGTTTATCTGGTATCCGTGAAAGCCCAATGCTTGACAGCCTGGTTAACAGAGCAACTGAATGCAGAGGAGGTCAACTCACACTCCTCATCTGCAAAACTATCTGGTGTTCTAGGTTTGTCTGTTCTGCTGCCTTTCTTCTTAATGCTAAAACCTCAGGTTTTATCTCTCAGGCTCAATCAGCTTATGATTTTGACTATCATCAACCACCAAATGAAAGTTTAATAATGGCAATTGAAAGTGTTGTGTTGTCTCCCTTCTTCAAGTCCCAGATTGCTGCACTTGCTGGGACAAGACTCTTCCAGACCCGTGAGATCAAGTACTGCAGGATACGCAGGCTCAGGCTGAGCTCCTTAAACCATCTCAGCTCCATCTGCAGACACCGTTTTTGAATGTGAAACATCCACAGCCTTGCACGTTAGAGGCCAAACAGCCTCCATCTGCCCAACCAGGACAGCACTTCAAAAGATTCGCACAGAAAGAAAATGTATTCAGGCCTCTGAGTTGTTTTATAAAGAGCATACACTTATCACAGAATCATAGAATGGTTTGGGTTGGAAGGGACATTAAAGATCATCTCCAACCTGACATAAGCAGGGGGAAAGTCCACTAGACCAATTGCTCAAAGTTCTGTCCAACCTGGCCTTGAACACTGCCATGAGGGAATGGAATGTCATGCTCTCTTATAAATTCAGGTAGTCAAATTAATAATTCTACTATAATTTTGGGAAAGCTGCAGACACCTTTCAGTTGGAAATGTAAGCAATACATGGATTGCATTAAGTTCCACATTGATTAGAAATAATACAGAAGATATATTTGCCTTTACAAGAAGTAAAGCCACTGAGTAAAGCAAAACATACCTTCACATGGATAAATGAGAGCACAGTCTAATGCCAGCACACAAGGCAGTGAAGCATGTCCCTTTCTGTGGTGCATTGATATAGAGGGCACAATCACCAACATTTATTTTCATTTCAAGGTAGTTAGTGAAGGGTAGAGAAAAAAATGAACGGCAGTAAATGAGTTGTTGCAACCTGCCCTTTCTGCTCCAGCAATTTCCTGTTTTTGTAAACAGGAAATGCTGTGCAACTTGGCAAGGACTTGATGTGATAATGCTGAAGAGTGATCAGACAGTCAACTACGAAACCACTGTGGTGTCTGCTGAGGAAAACCTACAAGCTGTCAAGAAAGCTGCTGGATGTTTTGCGACACAATCTATCAATTATCTGAGAGGAATGCCTTTATTTATAGATGGATTTCTTTTCCTGTTGTAATTCCATGCCATCTTGGTCTTACAGTAAGCCACCTGGCCAGTGTGAATACGCAGGTTAATTTCAAGGCAATATATTATTCCATGAAATAAAAACAGGTTGTCTGGTTGTTTTTAGTGAAGTTGTCTAAGGCTGTTCCCATGGGCTTCCCACCTCCCAGGGAGAAGTTGCAATCTGCTCTGTTTCATCATCACTTTTGTGTCATTTCCTACCGAGATGAGTGGCACTGAGACAATTTCCAGACGTGGTTATTTGTTCTCCTTGACC
The DNA here is from genome assembly GCA_035584735.1 of Pseudotriccus pelzelni. NCBI lineage: Eukaryota > Metazoa > Chordata > Aves > Passeriformes > Tyrannidae > Pseudotriccus > Pseudotriccus pelzelni. The sequence goes on from JAWMRA010000130.1 coordinate 65,871,863, forward strand.
TGAGTGACTGCTGTTTTCTAAGCCATTTGCAGTGTCAATCCTGGGATTTGACACTTAGATTTCTCCAGGTGGGGATTATAATGTTGTATCTTTCATTCAGGCTCCTTATTAATTTTCTGGAGGCAGTTACAATGGAGCTGTTCCAAGGATTTGTTCACTGCCAACACTTAATTCTGCAAATCAGACCAATTTCACCAATTTCATAGAACTTGATAAGTCAGTTTGCAACAAGATAAAAACCTTTTCTTGGACCTCCAACCCTAATCCTGTACAGAGTGTTTAATAATAATGACTGCTTATAGGTTTGTTTTTTCCCCCTACCTAAGGAAGATTTAACACCTTCTGTTCTCAGCTGTGCTTATAACCTGCAAAGACAGACAGAGAACAGCTTACAGCTCCAAATATTTCCCTCCTTTGAATTTTATCCATCGTTTCCTTATTGGTTCCCCTCTCAAAGCAAACAGTTCCATGAAAATTGAGGCAATCTTGAGTGTGGTCTTTGCAACGACCTAATGTCTTAGAAGCAGATGAACCCAGAGCTCATCAGGCAATAATTTCGTATTGTCCATGTGCAATCCCATCCTGAAAATGGGATGTACATCCCTGAAGCCAGCTTCTACTGTGGTTGAGCAGTGTGTTGTCAGTCCCCTTCTTTAAGCAGCTGTCATCTGTAAGCTCAAGAATAAACTCAGATGACCTGAACAGTTCAGGACACCAGCTCTTCTGGGTTACCAGAAAGAGTCCCACAGCCTAAGTAAGGCACCACAAAAAGGTCTGAACGTGAGTCTGGAGTGGTTTTAAAGTCTAGCCTCACGTTGCTTTCTAGGAAAGTTTGCACCTCCATGCAAATGGTTATATGGCGCCCCAGGTGAGGCCTCTAAAATTCCAGATAAAAGCCCTTTAAACAACAGATAAGACACTCCACTTGTACTGACCCATTAATGACTCTTTATGGCTGTATCCCACAGAAGAACTACACCTTTGCTCCACCCTTTGCAGAGGAGGCTTTTGGGTGGAGAAGAGTAGTATCAAGACCCTGTGCCATGGATCAGATCATGTTGACTTAGTCATTAAAAAACACATTTCCCAAGGGCAAAACAATACTCTGAAAAGAATGTCAGGAGAGCAGCGGTCTTCTCACCACCTTTGTCTCTCATTTTCATCCAAAGACATTGCCCCATTTCACCAAGGCCACGGTAGAGGGGCAGAGAAAAATTGGGAAACCTCCTGCTGCCGCCAGCGTGAAAATTCCAGCCAGCACTTTTTGTCACCGCTCCCTCCCTAATCCCCACATTTCTCCTCCTCTCTGCCCTTGAGGAGGCAATCTTTTGCTCGTAGGTGCCAAGGAAGCTCAGCCTCAAAGGGAAGAGCAATAATAGGCGCACCCCTCCGTGCCGGCAGCCTCTGAAGCCAAACTGCCCGCGGCAGGAGGTGAGTCCAGAGCAAACACCCCGGTGCTGCGGCACGTCGGTCTGGGAGGCGTTTGGCACCAGGTCAGGAGAAGACCTTTCCCGGCACTGCTCGAACAAACGCCAGGTGTGATCCCTCACAAAAACTTCTGCTGGATGCACCAGCTTGACTGACAGCCCTGCTGCAGCCGTCAGCGTTTGATGGAGCTGATAAGGCGTTCCACCAAAGTGCAAGGAAAAAGCCCAAGTGAGTCAGCAGAAAGGTACGATTCCACACAAGGGCCTCTGGACATGATTTGTTGGGCCTCTCACCCGCTGGATGAGTAGGAGTGTTTTCTTATTGTCTCTAATGAGTTTTTGGATCGAGGTTTTATCACAAGGAAAAGAAAATAAATAACGTCGATTATGAAACAGCTCTTCTCCTCCTCCCTCCCCCTGCCAGCTTCATTTTTTAACATGATTTAGGAGTGCCCAGGGGAACACATTTAATCCAAAATCTGGTTTTGGATTTGTATTTTAGGAACATACGGGGAAGTGATGCGATGCAACATGTTTTGTGCTCCTAGCAATCCAAAGGCAGATTTTCAAAGGTGGAATGAAGCTGGGCACAGGAATTCCTTTAGCCAGAGCAGGAGGAATACCTGCATACCCTGTGCACCCCTACATGGAGTCAACATGTAAGAGAAAAAAGGGCCATTCTCTCATAATATGCATGAGAATACCCTTATAGCACAGATTTATCAATGGCAATTATTTAATTCTCTGGAAGTTAACTCAGAGAAATTTCAACACGGGAGTATCAAGGATGGGAATATTGAAAACCACCATGATTCCCAAGGAGCTGTTATGTACTTGAAATTTCAGTGGAACCAGACTGATTGTGCTAAATGAATTTCAAATATAGCCATCTGGTGTAACTGTACATCCCAAACAAATGACTCGGTGTGCTCCCAAACCAGTAAGGTCAGCCTGTTGAGTGCTGTGAAGTTTTACGATGTAAGGAAAATTGAAAACAAAAGCAAGCTGGAGATCAAAGGTGACCCCAGGGCTGATGGACTCTAGCATCCATACAAAACAGAACTCCAAAGGACCAGGAGGGGTCATCTGGTCCATCTGCCTTCTCCAGGACAGGGTCTGAGTCCCCTTCACTGTCCCACAAGGACTGCAGAGAAGAAAACACTTGAAACACTCGGGAGTGTTCAGTCACAAAGAGCTCTATTTTCCTCAGTGTCATGGGTTTGCCTAGGGGACAATTTTTTACCACACCCCCCACAAATTACTCTAGGGTGAGAGAAGTTTATGCA
>JAWMRA010000130.1:65874675-65899354 GCA_035584735.1 Pseudotriccus pelzelni
GGCTTTTGTCCGGAAATTCATCCGGACAAACTATTTCCAATCCCCAAGGAGGGGGACCTTTGCAAACCCATGACACTCAGTAAACTTGCTTTGAGGTAATGTAACACTCCAGACCCCAAAGGAATCCTGGCTGCATGTGCAAAAATGAATCTTTGTCAGGGGAGGAGGCTGCCACACTCACATTGCTCATCTAGCCCATCTGCATCAGGAGTGCAATCAGTTCTGCATCCAACACCACAGGAGTCAGAAGGGAACACCAGCAATGACCCCAGGTCAGGGTGGAAGGATCAAGTGAGGGAAGCAGAAGATGAGATGACTAATACTAAAACACACTGAGATACTATGATGGTGGAATTCACAGTCACCCAGTGACAGTGATTGAAATGGGGAGACATTAAATTTTTGATGGGCCCAATTTAAAGCCCAATGCTGTGGATGAGGAGTTCTGCTACTGCTCTCAGCTGGTTTTGTGTGAAGCTCTACACAAAGTGTCCCAGTCTTAGATTAACAGAGGGATTCCAACTGCACAAGACTTAGATCAGTATGGCAAAAATTGTTGGTTATAGCATACCACATCTATTCCATCCTGAACCTCAGTGGTTTTGGTCTCACTAACATTCTGTGGACTGCAAGCTAGAAAACATTTGTATATTAGCATAATTTTAGCAACACGCTTCATTTGATGATCCTTGGCAGAAGAAGAGCAAATTAAAGCCTCACTGAAACCAGGGACAAAGATCCTATTCACTTCCCCATCATCTGCCTGAGACCACGGTTCAACCCCAGATGTGGGATTCCACAGCACCTCCTGGATTAATGTAGATAATCCCCTCTTATAATTTTTATTATTTTTGGGGTTTTTTTCTTCCACACTGACACATGCTATATTGACAAAGGAAAAGAGCTAAGGAGTATATATTTTTAAATGCCCTATGGGGACAGGCTGTATTTTTTATGTGGAGTTTATGTGGTTTGGATCAAAAATCAATGAGGCAAGTGGTTTTGAAATCAGAAAAATTACTATGTTGCCTTAAAAAATGTATCTTTCCTGTCTTTAAAAATGCCCTTGTTTCTCTTTATTGTTTTCCAGTTTTTCCCTTCTGAGGGTACAAGAAGAATTGACTTGGAATTTTTAGCCAATATAAAGATGTATTGTCTCATAAAGAGACTATTTATCTTGGGTTTTAACTTGGGCTATATTTACTGCCTGGGTCAATATAGATGAGCACTGAACTCAGCCACAAGTCAGTATGGGTTTATGCTGGCAACCCACTATAATATGCTTTGAATTTAGTTACTAAAGCTTTTTTTTTTTATTTCCTGCAATGCAAATTTGGGGGAAGGTGTGGTTAAATCAGAACAGTGGAGTTAGAGCCTGAAATCACTTCAAAATTGAATTAAAATACTTCACATCAAAAACAACCTCAAATTCCTTCAGTACCTGTTGACACTTTTGCAGACAGAGATCCTGTTTTAGGAGGATGTGGTCATAACTCAGCCCAGCATAGGGAGACATTCCCTATTTCTTGGCATCAGTTATTGACATAGCGCACAATAGCAGGGTAAGGACACTGTCAGGTTCAAAGGTTTCCTCTGCAGAGAGGTGGGACAGAGGCACAGACTGCGTTGTCCTTGGCATCTTGGAATCCACACTGGGAGGAGACACAGGAGGAGGACAGCAGTTTACACTGAATGATGCAGGTGGGGTTTAACAAAAAACTCTTACGTTTCCTGGCAGGTGGGAAGAGCACTGGCATGAAGAGGATGTTTGGTGACTCCAAAGGCTGTGACTCAGCTGCCTGCACAGGCACAGCTCTGGGTGTGCTGACCCTAGTCCTCCTCTGGTCCAGAGCCATCATCACTACAATGCAATCCATGATTTCTCTTTCATGGATCTTATGGGACAATCTGGATCACAAGGAGCTCTCGGGACAGTTACTGTCAGGTGTTCCATGGCAGTGAACCAAGTAAGAGTAGATTTAGATTGAATATTAGGAAGAAATTCTTTACAGAGATGGTGGTGAGACACTGGAACAGGTTGCCCAGAGAAGCTGTAACTGCTCCACTCCTGGAAGTGTTCAAGGCCGGGTTGGACAGGGCTCTGAGCAACCTGATTTAGTGAAAGCTGTCCCTGCCAATGTCAGGAAAGCTGGAACTAAATGCTCTTTAAGGTCCCTTCTATTCTAAACCATTCTAGGATTCTATGGTTCTGTGATTTTTTTTTATTTTTTTTTTAATATCAGCTTTTTTTGGTTTATGGCTTTGGAAAATTTTTAGTTGTTTTTTTCAAAATTTTTCTCTGGCAGCCTAGGCATTTTTTCAATGAAGGCTGAGACTTTCAAGCTATTGTTTGCCTGCCACTGCTCAGGTCTTAAAGAAAACACTGAGTGTGGCATGATTCATAAGAAAGGCACCAGAGCTGGCAAGCTGACTTCAGACACGTGAATCACCCTATCAAATAGATGGGATTTATCAGCAAGATCAGGGCACAACAAGCAGTGACAGACCATGACAAGCAGGAGCTGGGTGTGAAAACGGACTCATAACACAAATTCCGTGGAGAAGAGAAATTATATGATGCAAACACCCCATTTGTGGTTGTAAACATGTGGTAATGACTTCCATTACCATCATAACAGTTTCCAGCCCCAGGAGGACACAGCACTTGCTAGGCTCTATTTATTTCTCCCAAAAACTTCAGCTTGCCCCTGCCAAACAACCCTGACTGTACATGGCCCCTGAACAGACACAATCAGAACAGGCCCTTATTGTATCCTGGGGCTGAAAGGCCAACTCCTGCTCGAGAGATGAAAAGCAATTAATCTTGAATGCCTGTTTGTACAGTAACTCTCCCCCTTCCCACCTCCTGGCTCTGATAAGTGGCTTTGTGTGAAGCAGACAGGAGCACGTTTCATGCAGCCCATCAGCCCCCAGGTCCCTCCTGGAAGCTCCTGGACCAGGAAAAAGAGTAATCCGGCATTAAATCTGCAGGGTCTGCATGGTGTTTGCCTCTGTTGCACAGTGGAAAGAGTTGGGGGAACAATGGCCTGGGTCTGGTGGCAGCTGCTCACGTTGGCGAGGACCTCTCCACTGCCACCAGCATGGCCAGCAAAAGCACATCATTTCTTGCAGAGAAAGGCTCCTGATTCCTGTTCAAACCCCTGAGATTGCTGATGGTGATCTAGACACTCAAGTGATCGCTGAGACCAACAGGCAGCACTCAGATCAGCAAATTTCCCTCTGTTTGTGTGTATGCATCCATTTACATTTTAGCAGGAGCTGTGCTTGTTCTCATCTGCGGCCAAAAATTGCCTACAGACACACAGACAGTGAGGGAAGGGTCTTGCAGTCTCAGGTGGGATAAAAGAACAAACTTCTCTCCAAAAGCAGATGGATCCTCTGGGACCCTCACCATCACCCACCACCTTCTGCACTGTGCATGCTGCTGCACATACCCTGGTTTGGCCAGGTCAGCCACCATCAGCCCAGACCTAAGCTACTCCTTCATACTGGAAACTATTTTTCCTTGTATCTCTCCAGATCCACGTGAGCTTTTTCAGGATCTCAGGTGTTTGGGTACATAAGGTCAGATCCATTCTCCAGTGTGACACCAGTCTGGCCCCTGGGTATCCAACAACAGCCTTTCATAAAGCAAGGGAGGGAACCACAGTAAAGGCATAATTTTATAAGTCTTTGACGTTCATCACCCTGTTTCTAAGCCTTGGGCTCAGCAGGAAAGGAGGGCTTGGACATACTCTGTGTGTATCACACCTGGGACCAAGAAACCCAGCTAGAGCTAGGGATTTCACAGCTCAGATTTTCCACAAATATTTCTCATTTTCTGAATTCTCTGCATTTTACCCCAGAGGCCTAACCTGCATCCCCAAATCCTTGTTCCCACAGTCCCTATTTAACATTTCTACCAAGTCTCATGCTCTTGTGATGGGAGAGCACAACATAACATTGTCAGTGGGCCATCCCACTCCTTAGGGCAGGCAGGGGTTGGGCAGGGTATGTTATTTGAGGGGATACTACATCTATTTCCATGAAGCCAAGGCATAGGAACTGCAAAGCAACAGTTTGGTGCCCAAAATTTCCCATGATTTCCATGTGCACTCAGTACACATCAGAGTTTGGCCCTCAAATACTCAAAAGAAGTAATTTATATTGCTTTTACCAGCATTTAAGTAGTGCTACAAGTCCCCAGAAGAAAAATCCAGTGCTGAATCGTCATGAGAACAGAGGACAGTAAAGTTAACCTCACCAAAAGCCCTTTAAGCCCACCGATTGGACTGTATCTAAAATAATTTAAAGATAATAAATTATATATATATATATCCTTGCTAGGTGAGTTCAATTTTGCCAGTGAAGGGGATCTAAGCCAGCAGAATCCTCCTTGCAGATTCTGAAAATTCTTCACACTTTAGCAATGATAGATTTTGATGGTCTTTTGGATTTTGTCACCTTCCAATTTGCTGATGATAAATTTCTAGTGGAAGATCATTTAGCCACCATCTGGAGCTAAGTGATTTGAGTGTGAAATGGATAAAACTTGCTACTCTTAGAAGTTTACAGCTATCATTTTCTTGCCAAATCTCTTGTCCCCATATAAAGGAAAGCCAGGTACACAGTGGTGGGAAGTCCCAGGTGAGACTCCTCTGTGGCCTAACTGTCCAAGAAGTTATATTTAGAAAGAGATCAACAGCCAACCACTGATAGGAATTGGGCTGGCTCCAAACTAATTTATTTTCAGTTAGTCCATCATGCTGTGTGGTAGTGTTCACTAAACACTTTCAGTGTTGTCTAAACCCAGGTATTTAGTGCCTTTAAACTGAGCCCTCTTACACACCACAAAAGCACGTGCTGTCAGACCTCCATTGCCTTCCCCACAGAAACTGGGGACCCTGAACTTCCTGGGCTTTGTGCCTGGAGAGGGCATTAACCTTAACAAGAGTGTGACCTGTGATGACAGTATCTCATCAGTTCACAGCCTGGGAACATGAAGGGATGGTTCTCCTTGCGCCTGCTGACTTCCATTGAAGAGTATTAAATACCCATCAAAAAAGCATGCCCCCGCCTGCTCTACATCCTCCTCAGGTTATGCCTTTCCCAGAGGACACTCCCATTTACATTTTTCTTCTGTTTATATCACCTTTTCATCAAACCACTATGAATTCAGGGAAACAAAAGATCCAGAAAGCTAGACAGTCATGTCTGTATATCTCCTTTCAGGATCAGGTTGCTGATGACTTTTTCACCGTGACTTTACTTCCTCTGATTCCCAGCACTGCTCTGGGGTGCGTGGCTTTAGCAGAGTCACTTCCATGCTTGGCTGATAAAACTTAGCTGCAGACATTGGAATCCAGTGTAGGCCCAAACCTGGAGGAATGGGGTAAATTTGGGGGAAACGGATTCTGTTTACCTTAGCATCTGTACATTTTAGGAGCCAAGAGAACCAGGCTTCCTAAAACAAGTGACTACATCTCCTATGGGGAGGAAAGGGAAGGTACTTAGGAAGTCTATAGCATGAGGGTCTGCCCAGCCAAGAGAGGGAACTGTCTTCACTGACTATGCAGAGACATTTTCACCCAGTGTAGGAGGATTATTTCCCAACACGCCTTAGGCAGGTGGACTGGATTCATCCACCAGCATTTCAGATGAATGCAGAATCAATTACACGTGTGGATACTTCCAGCCAAGAAATGTTACCAGGAATCACAGATTCCCATTTTATTTCTGTCCCCAAGATGTGAATGGGGACCTTTCCATCAGATTCAACAGATTTTGAGCGTTTTATATCCCCATAACAATCCCAGTTATTTCTCTGAGATTTTGAACTAGAACATCACTTGCTGTCAGCTCTCCAAAATTTTACTACCACCTGCAAGCCCCTGCAAATCCCAGCCACAACTGTCTCTCACAACATCCGTTCTACGCCTCAGCGAAACCTACAGCTTGTAAAGAGCAGATGCAGCTCAGTAAAGTGCCCAGGGGCTCTGCCATTTGCAAAACTCCTGGTTTCCCTTTCCAAGAGCTTGTCTCTTCTGCACACTCCCTCTGCGTGGGACGGCTTTGGGATGGATGGCTTCCAGCTCCTGCAGAAAACAAAAGGCAGGCACATCTGGCAGAGAAGCTGCAAGATATTCATAAATCATGACTGATCATGGTGTTGCTGTGTCGTGCCACAAGGATGCCTTTGAAGAGCTGTACCCAGCCATAATTTGATAAACGCAGCACTGCTTCTATGACTTGTGAGTGGAGCGCGGGCTATTTTGGCGCCGTGTAAGAGTTGTGGCTTGCACAGGGCTGAGTGATCGAGCTTTCCTCATTTTCCCTCTCTCTGGTTGAACTTCCCACAAGGCAGGAGAGGCACCCTCCCCACCCATCATCATAAAAACATATGAGGTATCAAAAGAAATCAAGACGCCAGCCACACTAATAAACACTGGGGCCTTCTGGTGTCTCTGATGCTCATTTTTCTGATGCTCAGGCAGCCTTAGGAGACAAACCACGTTTGCTCACTGCTTGGAAATCAGTGGCCTATTCTGCAAAATGCTGAAAGGAATGAAATATGTCAACAAGACATTTCCACCACGACTTATGAGCTGGGACTGCCTCTGCATTGTCCAGAGGGTTTAAGGCATGAGATGGCCCATGTAGAACATTTTAGATTTGATCTGCACTATGGACACATAAATAAATAAAATAAATCTGAAGCTTTGCTTTTGCAAAAGTGTTAAACCTCATCTGCCTGCCTTTGGCAGACTGATATCAAAGATTTCAATTAAAATGGTACTAACATGTCTCAGTCTTCTACCCTAACCACACCCTGTACATGGCTGGGCAGAAATGAAGAGGAATTTAGTGAAAAAAGTGCACAGTTTCCCAGGGTTTCTTGGAAGGAAATTCAAAATTCCAGTGATAACTGTTATCAATATTTGGAAGCCTGAAATATTTAAATCAGCTGTCACAACCACAGACTTTTCTCTGCCTGAAAATGAATCACTTTTGTTGTGTACAATGGTGAGAAGAGTGGGTAAATGAAGAATAAAGAAAGATCTGCAAATAAAAGATGGGTAAAAAAAGGTCATTCTATGATTCAGGCATTGAAATGGGCACCAACAGCTGTGAATCCATACCAACTGTGCTAAACATTTACTGAGTAATTTAAGGACACCACCATCCATTCACCAGGGACTCCACACTTTGTAGCCTTTAGAATCACATTTTGCGTCCCCTTCCCTTACTGAACTGCTGGATGAACAAAATAATTTACTGATTATAAGATGCCTAGGCCTTGAAAAATTAAGATATTTATAAAGATTTCCAAGGTCTGGATGCTGATGTTGACACAATCAAGATGGCCATGAAAACAGAATATGCACAAAATTCAATGTTTTTTGGCAAAAACATGGCTTTTCTTCTTTTTTTTTTTTTTTTACCCCAGTTTAGCAAAACCTGGAGTGTTATCTGTTTTCAGTGATCTACAAAACAGTTCTGAAAGTCAAAGAGTCAGTTCTCCTCTTCATCTCTACAATGTCTCTGCTAATATAACTCCACTGACTTCAGAAATGTTTCTTAGAGTTGCATCCAGAGAAGAAACAACTGGAAATGGCCCACATTTTAGCTGGAACAAACAGCTGTCATTATTTCTATTTACAGCTCTTGCCTTTCTCCAAGCAGTAACATAGTGCACGTCATGGGGGGTGACTCCCAGACCTTCCCTTCACACATGAGCTTTCCACTCCATTTAGCTCCCTGAATTGTTTATATTTTTATTCAGAGTCTGTTAAGCAAATATGTATGGACAGACAACGTTTTCCTCCGCACCAAGTTGCATTTGAATTATTGGTGTCTTGTACCCTGCCCAAGACAAGGATGTTAAAAATACATGTATATGAAGAATGGCTGCTCTGTTCTGAGATACTGAGCACTGGCAGTCCAGCAGTTCAAGTGTTATAGACCATGTGGGCTGTGGTTGAGATCAAAGATACAGACTTTTTTTTCCCCCAGAAAGCCAATAATGAGAGGTTTCTATAGTGATGTAAAAGATCATTCTACAAAAAAAAAATTAAAAAGTGGAAATCCTCCAGGTTGGACCTGACCCTTCCACTCATTTCTGCAAGAGAGAAGTTCTACAGCTCGGCTGAGCAACACCAGAGGAACTGCTCAGCCACATGTTCTAATAATGGCTTTTGTGTGTACTTTCCATGTATAAATGACTTTCAGGACTGCTGTCAGGAATAAGCAGCACACTGCACTGTAATGGTGCCAATTCTCATCATTTCATTATGTTTTGTCACAACTGGCACTCTTCCCAAACATCAGCTCCTTGCCTCAGCCGATCAAGCGAGGATCTCGGCGTTCACTAAAGACTCACATCTCTGGCCTCCGGTCTCGCAGATCAAAGCCTGCAGACACGACCTGAACGGAACTCTTCGGGGCTCAAAAGATGAGCACAAGCACGAAGTCAACTTTTTCACAGACATATTTTTTTCACATGACGTGTTTCCTGCGGTCGTCCCACGGCACAGGGAGGCATGGCTCACGGGTTCCGCATGCCCCGGCGGGCAGTGCTGCTGCACTCACACGTGAAACCGCGGGAGAATATCCCATCCAGGCAGCATGCAGGGCTGCATTCACACATGTGCACATCCACGCTGCTCCTGCAGTTTCAGTGTCCACACTGCCTGACTTTTCAGCTGCTAGAAACAGCTCTCAACTGCTGCCGAGGAAGGGGTTTCCATTGGAACACCTTTAACTGAAAGTGCTGATTCCAATCAACCAGATAATATGGGAATGTTTTTTTCAATGTGTCGCCTTCACAAAGCTATTAAAAATCTGGGTTAAACACAGAAATACTTTATTTTAATGCTTTCAAAGGAAACCTTTATACAGTTTTGCTTTCAATGCTTTGCAACAGATGGGGTGATTTATCTTTTGGAGCTGCCTAACTTTAGATGGACTATGAAAAGAGCTTGTCTTCAAACAAATCAAGTTAAATGAAATTATTCTCACTTTAAGCTAATTAACTTAAATTAAATCATTCTCACTCTGTAGCTACATTTAGACAATTCTAAAGATATTTTAAAGCCTAAACCACAACACTACATGTAAGCCAAGGCAAGTGCTTTGTCACAGTCTCTTTTAAAAACAAACTGAAAATTTCAGTCAAGCCTGTTGGATGAAATCTCAATATTTTGGCTTGCCTGCAGAACAGAAAAATCATGCAGGCCCTCTCTTTTCATGGCTATTGGCTGTGTGCAGAGCACTAGATAAAATGGCAGTGATGTTTGCAGATTGAGATCCATTTCTTATAACAGACGAGCTCAGCACCTCATTGTCTTTTCCGGACTCTTTTGATTAGCAGGGAAATAAGTTGGAGAGGCCACCAGTACTCTGAACAAGACCTTTGTGTTTTCAGACTGTGCAATGTATCTGTAAAACAGCTCCTAAGCAATGGGCTCAAATCTGAGCAGGGATAATGCAGTCAGAAAGCCTGCAGGGCACATCCCCCACGCAACGAGATCTGCCACCTAAAGAGGGAATTCAAGTTTTCTGTGAGTCTTGAACTGAAGCAGTTGGTCATGGATGGCCACTGGTCACATACAATACTGCAGGGTAGGTGGAGACTTACCCCTGCTGCCTTCAAGGAGATTGAAGACAGACTGTGCACAGCCACATGTACAGCCAGAGACACCACCCCTCACAATATAAACTAAGATTTCTGTGCCTGGACATACAGTGTGGACTCAGACATTTTGCTCCAGAGGTTTCCTTGAATGTTATACATGCAAAACAGTCTGCACAGAATTTCTCTGGAGCCAGAGATTGCTCCCTGGCCTGGGTAACAGTGACAGTAGAGATTAATCTTTCTCGAGAGGCTGACATCTGTCTTCATGCCACATTAAAATACTCCCTCCCTTTCCACCACTCAGTAAAGAAATCTTCTTTGATGGAAGAAATAGCATTTAAGATTGATTACACAGTGTCAGTTGGTTGGGTTTTCTTTCATTTGCAAGTAAGTAACTTTAAAAATCCAAACCAAAACATCATTTATCTACAGAAAAAATCATGTTTAATTGAAGTTCATTTTGAAAAGTTGAGAACTTGATCCTTTCTTCAGCACAGGATTTTTAAAAATACCTGTGAGACTTGGTTAATTATTTGCATTGTAACAGGACTGTATTTTTCAGTGAGAACCCTCTGTTGGCAATTGTCCAGGCAGTTCTAATTACTCCTGTTTTATGTGGCTAAGGAAGAATTCAAGCCTGTACATCCTATCTGTGATATCTGTCAGTACCAAAGTTTAATCCCATGTAGCTCTACTGTTTATTATCTATTCACAGCCTATGCTGAAGCAATAGCAGTGAACAGAGCTGTGTGTTTTCGTTGGCATGCCTTGGTATGAGTGTTTTACTCTTCAAAGCATCTGATGCTGCACTCGCTGTTTGTTCTGCTCCAGAGCTGGATTACCTGACTATCATTTCTTCTGCTGTGTATTAGGTAAGTCATGCCAGGCTGTGAGGTATAATAGAAATCCTAATATGGCCTGTGATACTGCAATATTCCTCTGCTTTCCTTGGTATTTCAGACATTTAAGATCCAAGATGGGTGGTGTGAAGTTTCCTTTCACCTTCACCTCCATGTTAAATTACGCGTAGAAACAACCCTCTTTCCAGTTCCTCTGTGAAATGAAATATTAATCAACACTCCTTGGTTAATAATTTGCAAACTGTTTCTTAACCTTCAGTAAGGTCCAAGCCTGGTTTTAAAGCATAAAGAAGAACTCAGCCTGCTTTCTGCCCAGGATTTGTCCTCTGATGCAGCCCAAGCCTCTGTACCTGTTTCCAAATCTCTAAAACCAGAATAAGTATTAGATCAAGATCAAAGACAAGGAAAACATGTAACCGAGCTTTTCCTGGCTCTTTCCAACACAGAAACATCAACATTTCAGTGAGATGGCAACACTTGAAGCAAGTCTAAAACTCACTGATCTCATAAGACGTTGGTAAACTTCAGCCACTGATGTTGATATGCTGCTCTGTGAGCTGTGAAAGAGCTGCTGAAGAGATGTACAGTTCCGTTTCAAACCACAAACTGATCATAAATAAAAGTTTCAGTCATATAAAAGGCAATTTAAGGACACTGCCTACTGTCTCAACTGCTAGTAGTTTCTCAAAATGAAGGTCAAGACCCTCGGGAGGCTGGAAGAGGCAGGGAAAGGATAGCAAAGTATTAAGAGAGTTATAACACAGTGGCTTATCTACGTTTTTAAGCATTTAATTGAGTATTAGCTCTGTTAATCATTAAAAAAATAATTTTAGTAGAAAAAAAGATTACAGTAATAATTCTGACCTCCTGCAGTTCAGAGAAGAGGGGCAGCTGAGTTCATCAGCTGCTGATCTCTGCAGAAACTGAGTTACAAGAGACAAGTTGGGAGTTTCGGGAAACTTCTGAGCTCAAGAGTGGTATGTGGAGGGTCCAGAATAAGTAGTTGTCCTCCTGATAAAAGAAAAATTAATCACCACTCAAAAATATCAGGTTCTAACACAAGAAGAGGCTTCATTAAACTGTTGGACTCCTTGACAGTCATTCATTTTGGTTTAAAGAAGCCACTTAGGGAAACTCACGGGAGAGGAAGCAACACAGAGCTATCAAATACAAGAGGTATTTAGTTGTTAAGCTGCAAATCACTGACAGGAAGCAAATAACTTTGAGAAGCAAATCAGGGATTCCATTTTTATATGCTCTTCCTCAGATCACTAAGACACAGGGTCCCAACATGAGACGATCACCTCTTTCAGCAAATAACAACCTTTTTTTCACCAGGAGCCACTCTGTACTTGCTCAGTGTGTTGCATCTACAGACTGGAATTACCCAGATCACGTCCCTCACTCTGAGATTATTACGCTGGCAATTAGAGGTATTTAGCAGTTCTTGGGTAATGTAAAGTCTTTCATACCCACAGAGAAAACAGATGTTGCTGCTCTGGAGGCAATGAGCAAGATGATGCAGCAGCAAACAGAGGAGCTGCTGTTGCTAACAAGCCAAGTGCATCTGAGTGAAGATATAAGCTGAGCTGCATTCAGAAAGTCTGTGTAAGCTGAACTGCATTCAGAAAGGCTGTATGAAGGCAGGTGTGTGCACAGGGAGAAGCTGGAGCAGCTCCTGATTGCAAAAACCAACCAACCAGCCAACACACCCAACCATCCTCCCTGTGATGAAGGTACAGTTTCATGGAGGAGTTATCCCAGTACAGGGAAGTGGAAAGGCCTGTGTTTTTATTTGGAGACAAATCTAAACTTGATTTGGCATGGCTAGGCACTTGTGCAACAATAAAGTGAATTTCTGTGTAGATAGTTCCCATGGATGGGGTTTTGGGGGGCTTTTTTAATTGCCCTCTTTTGTCTTCATTGTGGGAGATGCATTTTGACTGATTTTTATATGAACACCCCTGTAAAACCCGGAGCCAAAGGAATGACAGGCAAACTGTACCTATTTCTAGCCTACGTTTTAAGCATTTCTGTTCACACTTGAAAACCTTTGCAAAACCTTTTCCACCCACACAGGAAACAGGGTTTTTCAGCTCCTCAGAGGCTCAGACTTCTCAAGAGCTGTGCACCTGGGAAAGTGATAGTTTCCATATAGCATTTGCATTTCCAGCATCTCCCAGGACATTTTCCCTGTGGCCTTCAGAGATCTCATAAGAAATGTACATGTGCATGCTCTGAGCTGCCAACAGGCTGAGCATGAAGGGATAGACTGTAACAGAAATTAAAGTGTTCTTTCAGGAGGCCACAGTCTGATTTTGCTGGGCTAAATCAGAAGGTGCTCCTGCAAAACCACTCCCTGTGAAATGAACCCACAAATCAAAGAAAAAAACAGGCCTCCACAACAGTGCAGCCTAATGGGTTTAAGAAAAATGCAGTGGGATGATGTTAATGACCTGCTTGTGCCTCTTGGCTCTAAATGGGAATTCTCTGCAGTTCCATCAGTCGTGCTAATGAAGGCACCATATCCTACCCCCTTCTGTAGACAGTGTCCTCTGCCAACCAAGTGTTATGCTCATTCCAGAGCTCGCTCCATAGTGTTTTCTTTCTGTTGTTTGCTTGTTTTTTTCAGGGTAGTTGCCTTGAGCTGAGCTGATCCAAATCTCCTGTTGGTGCAACTTTCTTTCCTCCAGTAGGGCTGGTTCCTGATGGGTGTTGGGTAAGGGAATGCCAAACCAGCTCCTGCTTGGGTGAAATTCCAGGTTCTTGGCAGATTAGAGATTTAGAATACAGGGAGACATAATTTTAGAAACCTTGTGCTGGAACAGGAAGTAAATGTCCCGGATTGTATCCAATCACATAGATGTTACAGAGGTCTGCTCCATGAGGGATTTGGAATCAGGGACAAAAAACAAGTCCTGAAGTCCACAAAGCACTGACATTTTCCACCTATCACATGAAACAGGAAACTAGCGTTGAGGGAAACTTGCAGAATCGTTAATAACTGTTTTGTTTTGGTGGAAAACCAAGTGGACATTCATCTCCTTCGCTGTGCACTGTTCTTCTGCTTGCATGAGAACTTCCACACTGTGGTCATGTCAAGAGCTTGGCCCTTACGTTTCTGTCTAGTGCAGGGTGAGATGGTCTGGTAGGTGTTAGAGCAGAGTGAATATTTTCAGGAATAAGGTAAATGGCAGCCTGTTCTCCCCACAAGGCTTCCTGTCTGGATTTGCAGACACACACTGGACAGTGACCGAAGAAGACACAGGAAGCTGCCACCAGTTTGTTTCATAACTCCCATGTCTGGAGCTGGACCCTCCACCCCTGCTCTTGGAGCAGCCTCTTCACCTGGGAGCAGTGCTGGTCACGCAGAGTAAGAGAGCAACATCTGGCCTTACATTTTACAAGTTGGTTTGGTTTTTTTTTTGCTTTGCCCAAGGTTTCAAACAGTCCAAATACTGAGAAATCAGCCACAATTCTGCAGTTTCTGTTAAAATTGCCACATTATAAGTAACAATTGCTTGTTCTCAAGCAGTCTGTGTAGTATTGATGATTCATGTAATTACTTGGGGGAGAATGGGGGGTGAGTCTACTCTCTTTAGTCTGGAAGTAAACATTACTTGCTATCCTATGTATTAAAGACAGCCAGATTGGGCCCAAAAAGATTGAGTAACACAGGGGATATGGTTATAGTTGTACCAGTGAGTGGACATGGTGGGTGTCATGACATCACACAAGGCATTTGCTTACTCAAGCATAGCTGGAAAACCATCCCCTAGCAAGAAAAGTAATTCATAATATTATTTTGCTTCTCTGCCTATAAAAATGTTATAAGGCTCAACTTGACCTGTGGAACAGAGAAAACTGATAGCAAGAGTCCTTAAATAATGGCACGTCATTATGAAGACATTATTTCTCCAAGTATTTTAGAGAGGGTTATCATAGAAAGGAAAGTTCAGCTTCATCCCTTCGTTTGGTTACACAACTCCAGTGACTTAGCTCTTAGCTCTGGGAAAGTGCCTGCTTTAAATGGGTCTAGCAGAGCTTTATTAATGCTCCTTTCATGCTTATTTTCTTCATGCAAGCTGTCACTACTTGTCAGCAGCTGCTGCAGACACGGGACATTCATCAGGTTCAAGTAGGCAGAAAAAAATGAGTTTGTTACATCAAACCTGGCTCTTTGAAGCCCTGTGAAACTCAGTTGTTGCCACCTCAGGGAGCTCAGAGCAGCCACATCAACATCCTAAAGCACAGCAGAGCCTGCCAAAGCACTGTGGATGGCTGATTGCTGAGGTCCTGCCATGGGAGTGTGCTCCTGGCCACAGCAAGGTAACGTCATCCGCTCCAGGTCCACCGTGGTGCGTAGCCATCAGCGCTGCTGTCCACAGCTCCTAATCCCTTCCTGGCCCCAGCAGGTCACCTGCAGCCTCTGGGCCAGCAGGCATGACCCTGTCTCAGCAAGGAGCTGAAAAGCCTCGCAGCAGCAGCGACTGCTTCAGTGGATTTCACAGGGCAGGCTTTCTCTTGAGTCAAACTGACATCAAAGAAGCGGAGACATACGACTGAAGAAGTTTTTGGCACACATTACCCAGAGATGTGGATGCTCCATCCCTGAAAGTACTCAAGGACAGGGCTTTTGAGCAATCTGGCCTAGTGGAGGATGTCCCTGCCCACAGCAGGAGGTTGCAACTAGATGATCTTTAAGGTCCCTGCTACCCAAACCATTCCATGATTCTGTGATTGATTACCAACCCACTCTGGTTCTGGTATTTCTCTCTTTCTCCTGCTCAGTGACCACACTCAGAGCTCTTCAAACAGAACCATTGGGCCAGCCTCCATTGCCTGGGACAGAATTTTAAAAGAAAAAACCACCCCACTTTATTCCTAGTCTTAGGTTTCCTTGCCCTGATGATGAGGCACAGCAAGGCAATAGTATCCTAATAGCTAGCGCTGCCCAAATATAAATAAGGTTTACCAGCTGGAGATAAACAAACACCTCTGTCCCTCTCAATCCACCCAGCTGCCCAGGTTGGTTCAGCAGCTACTTTAAAGCTTAGGTGGAAGCACAAGATCCAAGCAGCAAGGTGGTTCAAGGAACTGGCTTTAATATGCAGGTGCTCACCTCTGCCTGTATCCACACAGCATCCTCTGGGCTGGGGCAAAGCATGGCAGCAGGGTCAGAGGCAGTGCCAGATGGTCACAGTGCTAACTCCTTACAGCACTGCTCAGGATTAAAAGGAAATGTGGGATTGATTAAAGTATAAATCCTCCAGCAGAATTGGCCAGGAAGAGGAGCAAAAGCAGATGGGTCCTTAAATTCAGTGCTGAATCCCTGCTGCTGTGCAGAGCTCGTCTCGGTTGCTGCCAACATCTCTGCAGACAACAGGGTCTGTGCAGACCTTACAGGTGTCTATCTGTCTTCCAGAGCCAACAGGACACACTGTGATCCACACAGCACAGGAGTGAATCAGTGCATCAGTTGCCCCCCTAACCAAAGAGTAATCTAGTTTCTCGGATACTTTCTCAAGACAATAAGGGGAGTATTATTTGGATGGGAATTCCATAGAGTAAACCTCAGAAAATGTAAAAAACAGCAAGAGGAACCTAGTCCCTGAATCAATGTTCCTGCACAGTGTTAACTTGGAGACCAGCAGGCTGCCAGAAGTGACAACTTTCCTAGGAGATTTAAAAGCAAAGTTCCCTCTGACAGTTTAATCCCTTGCATGTATATAGCACTTCACATGCCCAAATATTAACTGATTCATGGTTAATTAACTCGTGGTTATAAATTTCCCCTGGCACTTTTTGCAAGGCTCAGGATGTGAATGTTAAACCAAGTGTCCCAGGCAAACCGCAGCACTGTAAGAAAAATAATGGGGCAGATCATCACCTGCTCTAGTGCAGTTATGTAGATTTACTCAAGCCCAGGGCCTGACCCAAAGGTTCTTGAATTCATTAAAGCAAACTGCAATGAATGAACTGCAGAGCTCCTTCCTATACCTAACTCTGGTGATTAATTCCCACACACAACACAGGGGGCGTGGTTATAAAATAGCATGTTCACATTTATTCTGATGAGTATTATGGCATTGTGGAAGAGCTAAGCATGACAAGGTGGTTCAAGGCAGTAGCAGTGAAGAAGTATTGCAAAAGAGACCCTTCTCTATGAAGGCTGATGTTCATAGCACGACCTACCCCTTTGCCTGAGGAGGACCCAAAGCAAAGGGAAATTTTACCTCGAAAAGAAATCCTGTGGGGTGGCTCCTTCACCTCTGTGCATTTCCCAGAGCTGGTGAGACATTTCACTGAAACTCAGGGCAACTTTCTAATGGCCTCTGAGAGTAAAGGTATCTTAATAAAAGTATCCTAAGTACATTCTTAGCTGCCTCCCTGGGAGGACTGTGAGCATACCCCCTTTCTCATTCGTCTTGCTTCATGCCCAAGTCTTTGGAGACCATCAGGAATTTTCCACTGAGCTAGTTTCCCTTCGACAGCTGCCAATCCAGTGAAACCAAAACTGTTCACAAGGATTTCCAATCTATGCTTTTTGACCTGGGAAGGAAAGCTTTTGGAAATATTAGACAGCTACACACACATCTCCTTCTGAATCTCTGCATTTGTTTCAGCCCCATTTTGGCTTATAGTTCTACACTATTAGCCCTAGTATTTAATGAATCTAATAAACATTTTGCAATACTTCAGTGGTTTCCCTTCCAAGCATAATTTGTAGAGGGCTCTGATAAGTACCTCCGGTTTTTCCAGGCATCCAGCCCCTCTGGAGAATGCTGCTGCACTAAACTTGAAGTCCTTCTTGTGTGGAGACAAAGCGTGAGGGAATATGGTACAAAATAATGAATGGTACAGACACCTATGCTCTCTAGAAGTGCAAATGCATGAGAATAAGACAAAAGAAAATTAAGACCTTTAGAGGAAGAAACCCCTTCTTTTTATGCATGGGTGTTAGTAATCTAAGAAACCTGTTCTGTAATTTTACAAGTTAAGGCACAAACAGATTTGGGGAGAAAAAAGGATTCTGGTACTTTTACTGCATGAGAAAGCATCCAGCTTTACTGAGAAATGAAAAAGTGTCAAAAAATTATCAGCTAAGATATGTTAGGAAGAAATACATGCTCAGGGCAGTTTGTTCCATAGGCTAGTCCTATCTAAAAGACAAAGGGTTCTTCCTGGACATGGGAGAAAGGTGAGCACTTATAAGGCATAAACAGGAATGGAACTGTCCCCTGAACTTAAACCACTGCATAGAATGTCCTTGTGTGAATTCTCAAGTGTCTAATGAAGCCTGAGGTCCCAGTGCAGCCTGTCAGTAAGGACATTAACAGAACCTCTCTTCTCCATCCAAAGGTTTATTTACACTTGTAAGAACACAATACATTTGGGTTTCTGCCTTTCTGTTAGGTTTAGTTGAAGCTGGCTTGTGAGTTCAAAACTAGTTAGGGAGCACACCTGTTAAGAACATACATGCACACACCTGCAACATACTGTGTGATGGCACAAGTCTTGTTCAGAGATCAAGCTAAAAAGTGGCACCAGACCATCACCCCTTTGACCCCTTCCCAAAATTGTGGCCTGAATTCACACCATCATTTTACACTTGTGTTCCCAGAGGTCATTCAGAGCCGTGCTCAGGACCAAGATGGCAGGCAGGGCATAGATGGCTTCTGGTGTCCCCAACTACAGGGCTGGGGGCACAAGAGACATACTTGCTCCATTTGCACACCAGTTTTTCTTTATCCAGAGTGATTTTGGGGTGAGGCACTTCAGTGATGTCTCAGATCCCCAAGAAGAAAATTTTGGCCCTATGTGCCTGAGGGACATGCTCTGGAAGACACAGAGCAGCCTCTCTTGCTGTGCTGCACAGACCAACCTTCGTGCCCACCGTAGCATGTCGGCTTCCCCACCACCCCCACAACAGGACTCGCCAACCTCCACCCAACCGACACTGGAGCCATCACTCAGTGATTTGTGACATACTGAAACACAGTTTACATTGCAAAAAGCCCTAATATGTCCCTGGAAAGCAATTAAGAGAGAGTTGCATACGAGTGTTAAGGGCTTTGCTCCACGAGCAGATGTCCTCTTGGCGGACGCACCGCCAACCTCTCGCTCCGGCAGGCTTTGCTCCACCTCGGAGACACAGCAAGGAGAGGGACCATCTTGCTCCTGATCAACCAGGCTGATTTTTATTAGGCCTTTCTCCGGAAATAAGAAGTATGCTAAAGCAAGGTGATCTTCCCCTGCGGCTGCTGGTGTGGATTATGGAGCTGGCAGCAGCAGGAACGCATTAAGGAAAGCTCCCAGCAACGGGTAAGTTTTAAAATGAAAGCTGGCTCAGTGTTAATGCGCAAGTAATGTGTCCCAGCTGTCTTTAATAAAACAGCCAGCTGAAACTCGGCATCATAATAAAAGGAGCAGGGATTTCACAAACATCCTGGCTGCTCAGAAGGAGACTGACTTTTAATTCTTTCTTTTTTTTTAAGGTTTTTCTTTTTTTTTCCTCAGAGCTTGATTAAACATTTCCTGTTTTCAGCTTTCCAGAAAGGTCCTCGGATGCCTTCCCCTGCTGCTTTCATGCTGACAGCTTCATTTTTCAAGGCCTTCTCCTGGTCCCGCTGTGACACAGAAATGAGAGGGTTTGTGTGGACCTGGTTCCTGGTCAAGAAGTGCCTCTCCTGTGGCTGCATCCCCAAAGGGTTTGATGCCACCCCTGCAGGCATGGGGTGGCACAATGCTGATGGCAGCCCCAAACATCTGATAGTCTCACAAGACCCCAGAGAGGAGCCTTTAGACCTGTCGTTTCCTATATGCAGACAAGGTGTGGAGGAAGTTGTCTGCAGGTGGGAAATAAACACTGTATCATCAGTGATTTCTGCTTTTGCTGGTGATTCAGGTGAAGTCACCCTAAGGCTGGACCATCAGAGCTGATCGAGGGTCAATAACTCACAGAGGAACAGGCTCCTGGAGCAGAACCTGACTGAGCAGCTGGGCTGATTTTCATCCCATTGAACTCAGGACAGCCTTTAGTCTGTCCCAGCCAGTGGAGCAAAATAGGCACCTCTGGGAGCAATTAATTTGAACTAATTTGAGTTTCTTTTTAAAATAAAATTTAAAACATCCTACAAGCACGTAGACATGACTATGTACAGCTCATGGCTGCATCCAGCCCAAGTCTGGAGGAGGAAAAGAGATTCTCCTGGCCATGCCAGTCCTTTTGATATTCCAGGGCTTTTACAGCTCTTTCCACAAACTCCTCTGAATGAGAGGACTGGAAGAAATAATGTGCTTTTTCTCAGCTTTTTTTCCCAACCTCTCAAGACTAATCAGAGCTTGACATCCAAAATGAGGGATGAAAACAGCCTTGAAATTCTCCCATCCTGCCTCTGCCTAGCCAGTCAGTGGTACAGTACTCCTGACCTCCAGCTGAGGTACATGGGCATTTTGCCAGCCTATAAAATCAAGTTTCACCAATTAACTTTCAGTAGTGGAGGGTCTGGCTAGAAGTACTCAACTTTAATCCCAGATAATGTGTGACAACATTCAGTGTGCTCATTCCAAGTGTTGAATGGGCTTCAGTATTTCCTCTAGCTCTGTAATATCTGCCACAAACATATAAATCTCTCAGAAAAGAGGAAAGGCCCAAAATGCTGACTGTAACAGAAGTAGAAACATCTCTTCATCATCTCCTGGTTTCAGTGGTATGTGCCTCAGTATCTCTAGAATTCCAGCTCTGCCTATTGTTTAGAAATGCCTACGATTTCTATGTTGTTATCTTGATAGCCAGCTAGGAATCCCTTCATGATCTGGAATTTAACTTCTTCTTGCCTTAACTTTTTCCATCTGACAGGAGTGTTGCAAGGATTAGTTAATGCTGTAAGGTGGTGATTAATGAGCAGATATTTCAAAACACAAAGTGCTGCCGGATGCTGAGGATTTTTGGGGAAGTTTGGAGAGCGGCATTCCTGAAGAACCAGTCTGAACTTGATCCTTCTAGATCATAAAATCATCATACCTATTCTATGAAATGGAAACATTCTCTAATGTTCGTTTTCAGTAACAGGCTGGTGAATGGTGAGGGCTTCAGTTGATGCTTCTGGCTACCCATAAATTTCTGCAGGATTTGTAACATTCTGAGAGAGGTTCCAAGAAAACAGATTAATTTTCTTTCCCCCGCAGTCCTATTTTACTTTGAATCCTCAGCATTTTCTTTTCCTAAAACAAGGTATCAAAATATCTTGGATGGAATTTTTCAATGCATACTGTGAAACACCTTGCCAAAAAACATTCACTTCAAATGGTATTTGTTTGGAGTACCTGAGTTTTCCTTCAGCCTCAGGAATTCTGCTTAGCACAACTCTGTAATATTTCAACATGGAAACAAAATAACATTTAAAATTTATCAGCCATATGTAGTGCTTTCTTAGACTTTCTACATTGATCTTGGGTAACAGAAAATATTTTTTTCTGGAGTTTTCTCAAATTTTTTTTACATTTTTTTGTCTTTTATACAACCTGCTTTGTTATCCTCTTACAAGTTTTCAGCAGGGTTGTGAACATCCTGTAGCCTTCATCAGTAACACACGACTTGCCTATTATCTCTATTTCTAAAATAAGTATTAGTGAACGATTTTACACTTTCACATTTTTATCCAAAAACTAGTACAGCCATCCAGTTTAGAGCTGCTTATACTGTCTATGACCCACAAATGCAGAAAAAAAAAATGTATTAGAACAACCACATAAAAATATTTTTTAAAAAGTTTCTTTATGTCAAAAACATGACTTTTCTTAAGAAAAGGGGCAAAAATTTTAAAAAAACCCTTTGGGAAACTTAACCATTTCAAACTTTAAAGACTATACCCTTTCTCACTGTTTGGGTTGCTTTCATTTGAGGACTAAAAAAAAATAGTTGAAAAAAGCATGGCAGGGGGAAAGGGTGAACTGATTTTTTGTCTCTACCTTAGTGGCCCCACTCTAAAAAATGATACATAAAATCAAAATGAAATACAAACTTGAGAATCAGAAATCATTTTCATTACAACAAAGTATAAGTTATCTTCCCAACTGGGAGAGCATTTCTAATGAAAGCAAGTCCTGGACAAAAATGGCCTAGCCTTAAAATGAAATGCTGTTCTGGGAGAAAGGTTATGCTTTGCTGAGTTCAAACTTTTAGACATTTGCCAATCAAGCTACTGCTTTGCTCTGCAAATTGCCACTGGAGTCACATCTCAGGCTGCAGGCAAAGAAGTCACGGCATCACAGTGCACACTGCAAAACCAGCCTGCCCGGGACAGGTGGACAATTTGACCTTTGAAACAGTTGGGCCTTTTTATTTACTGTTTCTAAAGCCTAGAATTAAATACTGGTCTCAACGAAACAACCTTGAAAGAGGCCTTCAGATAGCACAACCTGTGTCTGTTGCACAGTAGCGCTCGCAGGCCTGAAAAGGGAACAAGCCTCCATTGTGTCTGATGCTGCCCCTTCCCCCAAGATTGCTGGTTTAACACATACAAAGCCAGGATAAAGGAAAGGGGCCGTTATTATCCTGTGCCACGTCTCCATTTTATGGGCTGAGAACCAGGGCAGAAGGTCCCATGACTTATTCTTGGACGCACACCCAAAGTCTGTGCCAGCAATGGTATTTAACCCAGCTCTTTGTCTCAGGCCAATGTTTTATCAATAAGACCCATTTTTCCCCCCCATAGATTTTTTTTTTCCAAACAAATACACACTTTTAGGCTGTCCCTGCTCTTTTGCTATGGCACATCACCCCTGTCAGCTATTCCTTGGCATTTGCCCAACCAACATGGCCATCGTTGGTTGGCAGCTTTGTCCCTCTGAGAACGTTGCCATTGTCATGATGCTCCACTGAGATCAAAAGTCCCAACCAAGATGGAGGCTTGGTTGTTCCAAACATCACCTAAATTACATAAAATAAACCATTTCATGAAGTTAAACCTCTTCTAACAGAGCCGACACATAAACAGCTTGAGGTACAGCACGTCCCTGGCTATGGGTGAGCGACTGCTGTTCACACAAGTCATCATTTCTGGGAACAAGGAGACAATTCCCCATGGCACCAAACCATCGTTCTTGGAAGAAGTGTTATCTGTGATTGGGACAGACAAGTTCCCTCTGCCAGGGTGGAGACAACTCTGCTATGGGCACACCCAGCTCTTTCAAGTCCCTGTGAAGAGTAGCAGTATCATTCTCTAGTGGAGACCTGTTTTGGCACAGCCAGAGATTAAGCTGACGTCTCCCAACCCTGTACTAAATAAAGACAGGCATGAGTGATAGGAGTGCTTGAACAGGTTCCATGACAATTATAACAACATTTCTACTGCAGGAGAGACTGCTAATTTTAATTCCATCCTTATTAACTAGCAGTCAAACTTTTTTCTTCCAGATTCTCCAGCAGTCTAAATAGAAAAGCTCTTTTCAGGAAATTAAGTCATTGTTTTGAAACTGCTACATTCATTTGCGTGTCTTGTCACAGTTAGTCTTGAATCCCATCTTTCATAATAGAGATGCTGACACTGGTGGGATAGAAACTGGCTTGGGTCCTGCCATGGGGACTCTTCTGTGATTATATCTGTCAACAAGCCCATCTTTTGTGAGGTTGTTTTATTTACATATATATATACATACATATAAATATATTTGGAGTTGTTCTAAAACTGAATGAAAACAAAACTTCCTAAATTTGTTTCACTCACAAGAAGAAAAAGATATGACAACCCATCCTGGAGCACAAGAGCTCTGCTAATAAGAAATATAGCTCCAACAAACCAGCCTTTTCTGACCTAAGGAAAAGGAAGATGTGAAGGAGCTAAAGGAAAGAAGAGATGGTTGGAAGATTTCAGTCCAGCTGCAGAGGTGAGACCCTTCATGAGCCGTGCAGGGGAGGATGGCGCTGTCTCTGCATCATGACGCCAGTGGCACTTGTGACCTTCGGGCCAGCGTATTGGGGTATGAGGAAAGCCCCTCTCCACTAGTAGGGGCAGAAGGCATGGAGAAGGCAATTGCCCATTGTGCCATCCACATTTAGCCAGAGACATGCCCTGCTCTAGAGGAAACAGTCATGGGCACTGTACTAGCAACATCCATAGGAGAGACAGGGTGTCTGGCTTCAATGTCAAGGATAAAGAGCAGAAAGTGGATCTTCCTATAGACTCTTGGACTGACTTTGCCTGATGTATCTTTCTACAAAGGCTTTATTTTTGTTTCTTTGTGTGGTTTTGCGCTTCCTAAGAGTTGGGCCAGAAGTGGGAGTAAGGAGACATTACACACAATGGTGGCCTCACAGCACTTCCAACTGTCAGCACAAGGAAAGGCAAGAAAACTTGCAAGAAACCCAGTTTTTCTGAATGGAAGTGTTCAGATGAACACCATTTAACCACTCTGCAGCAAAATGGGGAAAACAGGAATGGAACCTGTCTCTAAGATCACTCATTGCCTGCTGGGGCAGGACTATGGCTCTTTTCTGCTCTGTCCAGTTGTGGTATAAAATTCCTTACCAAGGAACACACATGCTCATTTTGGTAAGGCAGGAGAAGTCCTCATCCTGTTGAGAGCAGCTGCTGAAAGCAGGGGGGTTTATGCCTTTGAGGCAGCAATTAGTGCCAGCAGTCCAGCCTCAGAATCCTATCACGTGAGTTATCTACTTCTGGAAAAGGACTTGTGGTTTTTTTGTGTTCTCCTGTGCTTCTTTGTCTTATACCCAAGTAAAAACAGTTCACATTGAACTGAGATGCCTTTTCTCTTATTCACCATTTCCACCTCTTTTTTTCCCTCTGTATGTTGCTGAGAAATCATCATAATGTCCTCATGGGGAAAGATTACCACCTCACTTTACTAGCACTTGCCCCGAATTTTCCTTTCTTATTTTCCCATTGCTCCTCCATGTACCTCCACAGCTCCCAAGGGAAGCTGTAAAGAGAAAAATGTTCTTTTCCTTCCTTAAAACAGCCCAAGTTAACATTTTCCTTTGTCTATATAATCCATTGTCCAAAATTTAGGTCAGATTCTCAGCCAATATTAAGCTTATAAATTTGTACTCTCTATCATTTCATGGCAGCTGAGAATTGATGTAAAACGTTGTCTCAGTTTAAATGAGACACAGGTAAGATTGAATTATGTCAAGGAAAGGAATAACAGCCCTTTATTAAAA
>JAWMRA010000130.1:65899454-66021534 GCA_035584735.1 Pseudotriccus pelzelni
TCAGCTATCTGATCCCTTCCCCCCACGCTCACAAAAGCAAGGGGAAAGGTAAAATTCCAAGAACTAACCTATGACAAACGTGTCTGAGAAAAAAAAAAAAATGAGCCCCGGGTTTCAGACTGTCCTGGCTTCACAAACCAGTCATTTTGAATGCTGGTGGAAGAAACCATTCCTAAGGTAGGATGGGCAAAGAGACTGTCCAATGCAGAGAACAAGTTATTGAAATATGTTAATGTGATCTCTGTACATCTGCAGTAAAACAAGATGCTGTTGCAGCCAGGCTAAAAAGCTCTAGGGTTAAAAGAGCAATCAATCAGCCTCTCGAAAATGTTTTTTCTTTTCATGACAGCTTTTGTGATCACATATATCTTTACAAACTATAAGGCCATTGACACCTACCAAAAGCATTTCCTGCCCTCCTGTCTCAAAACACACACATTTCTGCCTGCAGGGGAAACACTGTGATGAAAATGTGTTGCCTTGCAGCAAATGTACTGAGGGATGTATAAGGCATAGAAGCAACATGGAAGCCAAGAAACATATGGATAAAACAGGCTGAATTTTCATCGCTGGTGGCCACAACAACAGTCATAGAAAGTGTAATAAGTATGGTGTTTCCGAGAGGATGTGAGGTTATGGATCCAGCAATATCGGTAAATGGCATCTGCTCTCCAGTTTGACCACATAATAGCTGAACTGGTGTATTTTCCACACTACTCAGCTAAACAGCTTAAATTGGGCCCTCTCGAAGGCTAAAAGGAATCAGTTTCATCCTAAACAATTCCGAGGCCAACCTGACCAAAGCCTTTAATTCATGCCAGTTAAAGTCAAAAGCTTTATGGCTGGTTTATTGTTCAACGTTCACCAGTGAAGAGAAGAGCAATGGCCTCGTTCCCCTTGTCCTCACACTGCAGGGGTGACCAGCAGCTGGTAACTGGGATTACTGAGGAGTCAGGAGCCCCCTGGGTCAGTCCTCTATTAACAGCTTCACCTCACTGCAGCTCTGCAGCATCTCATTACCTGGAACCTATTAACTCCCTGATCTGTGCTCCCTTCCAGAGGCCACTCCATAGAGTTTATTGCTGACCAGTTCCTGGTATGTTCTTTCATCTGATGAAAGAGCCTATTTAAACAGAAATCTGAACATTTCTGCTCTGCCAGGCACTGGCTGAAAATATGTTAGTAGATGCTTTGTCATGAGTAAATCCAGGCCAGAGTTTCCCTCTAGGTTCCTCGAGTTCCAGTGACGAGGTCCTCAGTTTTCAGCCAGGTAGGTAAAAACCTTTCACATTTTTACAGAGGGGGAAACTGTGGTGGGGCAAAGAGTGTAAGAAACGCATCCAAGATCAACAGCGATATTTTTTTGTGGCGGAGTGAAGAGTCGAGCTCAGATCTCCTGCCACGCAGTGGGGTGCTTTCACCACACCGCCCCCCTTCCTTTGCAAGCCTGCTAGAGCTGGGGTAAGGGACCAGACTTCAAACCCAGTGGCAACCAGTCATCCCACAGAGAGCAGAGCAGTGCCCAGTGTCAGTGGCTGGATTGCTAAAACGCAGAGGTGAGACACACCACATACACCTCCCGCAGAAAGACAAGCACATGGTCAGGGCTGGAGTGTCCCACCGCCATCTGAGGCATATAAAGCTGAAATTTGGCTGCAAAGCAAGCTACACAGGTAGCTTGTGGAAACGACTTGCAAACAGCCCTGTCATTCAGCTCAGGGCCCAACAGATCAGACCACCAGCACAGGCACCACATACCTGGTGATCAGTCAGGGAGGAATTCGTTTCACCCAATTTCAGATGCCTACAAGGTAGAGCTGGCCACCCTTGTGTTCTTCAGTAGATGATCTTTAAGGAGACACTTGTCTGACCTACTTTAAAGCTCTATTTTAAGATCAGTAGAATTATGCCCCGGATATATTTAAAAAAAAAAAAAAAAAAAAGGAAAAGGCAGCCACAGAGTCTGGCTCAGATGGAAATATCTATGGTCCATGTATCTACTTCGGATCACATGTATCTCATCCAACACAACAAAAGGAAATAAACTCAAATTCAAGTACAACTCTCTCAAAAACCTGTGAAGTGATGCTTAGTCCAAAGTGCCTTTCTTTTATTATTTTTATATCTATGTATATATATTATATTTCATATATTTCACAGACATGTAAATGCAGAGAAATATTATTTGATCACAGTAAAGAGCTGATAATTAGGATCACGGGGAATGTTTCCATTATGAAAGATTTTAATCAGGCTGTGTGGTTTTGATACAGTCCCATTTATCTGCAGAGAAAGTTCATGTTCTCATTTTCCTCTGGGCATAGTGGAAATCAAAGAGTAAAGAAGAGTGTCTCTCTTAGTCTCTTCTTCTGGTCAGTTCCATACCCAGAACATTCTCTTTGTGGTCAGCTGAGGTTACAGCGCAGCTGATTGTGGCAGACTGGGGCTTTCTGCTACTATCTCCTCTCTCCTTCTCTGGTGTTTCTGGCACATTTGCTTTTACACAGACGAAATTCTACCAAAACAATATCCTGACCCCCGGTTTGCCTCCTGCTGCCTCAGGCAGCACATCTGGGTTTCTGAAGAGCCTCGGCACAACTTCTGTTTTGGGAAACAGCTTCTGTTACTTGAACTCAGACCTATCTTCCTGGAGTGGAGGATGGCCGTAATAGCCAGAAATTCAATGATGTTCTGCAGAAGTGGCCAGGCATGGCTAAAAGACGTAGCAGACCTTGTCCTTTTCAGCTCTCAGTCTCCTCCTGAGTGATCCTGGACAGACCCTACTTCCAGTCACTTCCCATTGTGCCAGATTTAACTGTGTGGGCTGGAATGTTATGCTCTGGATATCTGCTGCACACTAGGCATTTGGAGCCAATTTGAGACAAAGCACTTCAGGGGATTCAGTGCGCGGGACAAGGGGAAAAATGCAATCTTTTGCCCACATTCAGGAAGGTGTTCCATAAACAGTGAGACTGAGGAAATGTGGTTTCACCTCAACACGCAGCCTTTGGCTGCTGACACAACCCCCCTGCAATTCCCCTTGTTCCTCCCATGCCTTCTGGTCTGCCCCACTGGACAACCAACAAAATACACTGTGGTTTGTCCTGAGCCACGTGCCTGTGGACAGACTGGGCGAAGCTGGACCTCTTCTCCCCATTTGCAGAACACTTACATGCATCTCTACCCTCTGCTCAGACATCAAGTTTCACAAAACTTTCAGGAATTTTATTGTATTGGAAACCTTCCCTCTTCTTTCAAAATTGGTCTGCAATTAGTCAAGTGATTAAAAATAATGAATACAAATAGGTAGAGGGAATGATCTCATAATCCTTTTTCTCATGTAGATTAAAATCATTATTGGACCTTTATTAGTGGCATTACCAATCCTGCTCACAGCCCACAGAACAGCACATCTATGTATTAACATGCACCTAAACAGTGAGGAGAACTGAAAATTAATAAAGGACCTAATCCAAAGCTTCCAGACCCAAGGACAATTATTTTAACACTTCTGTGGAGCTTTAGATCAGGTCTATAAAGAGGAGCAAGACTTGACAGGTGCCTTTAAATTAGGATTTATTTTGAAGAAACAAAACAAAACAAAAAAAACACCTTAAATTTTCTAAAAAGATAGTGTCTTACCCGGTGTTTCTAGACTGATTCTTGTCTCTTGGGTACAATCACCGTGCAGTTTGAAAAAATATCCAACAAATTATCTCTATTAGCATGATGAGTTGTGTGGAAGTGAGCAGTGGTGCTCCACACACTCACCTGGTGACTTGGGGCAGGGTAGGAGAGCCCGCAATCTGGCATTTGTTTGCCCGTGGAAATGCTGCATTGGATGTGGCAGATAAGTTGATGAGAGTGTCAGTGGGCTGAGGCAATGTCGTAGAAAACCTCAGCTTTGCTTCAAGGTGGAGATCCAGCTTGGCATTTTTTTATGCTTGCATGAAGAGAAAAGCAGGTATAAGACTTCCTGACTGTCCACACAAGTGAGGATGAGGTGGAAAGACAACACCCACTTCTGCTTCACTTCATTGTGAGGGAAAGGTGGGAAATGTCACTCTTACAATGTCAAGGTTTCCTAGTTTCAGCAGGGTATTTACTGTTAGGAATAACTGATCTTATTCGGAGCTATGGTCACTTACATCACAGCACTGGATTTACACTGTGCTTTACAAGTTGTGGGAAGGATGTGCAAAAGTAAAAGCAGAATGAGAGAAACAGCAAGGATCTTCCTCCCTGTGATTCCTTGATGTCTGAGTTTCACCAGATAAAAAGCTCTTCCTAGATTCGGTATGTAATTCAAAAGGAAACTCCTTCCCATTTCATCCCTGAATTTGGTCTGCATTATTCATATTTCCTTACAAATTTGCTCTGAGCAGCAGCAGAAAAGAGGATATTGCTACCCAAGGACTAACAATACAGCATCATCCTGTGCTAAGGCCAGCAAACCCCTCCTTCTTCTTCAGTCACCTGGCTGAATTTGGCCTTTTCCAGCAGTGCATGAAAATGAAAAAATGCCAATGAGAGTCTATATGAAGAAATGTTTTCTAAAATATGAAATGCCTGGTAGCTTAAGAGAGAAAAGTTAGTGGTCACTGCCCGAATCAGAATAGATGTAAGACACCAGCTATATTATATCTTCAGGGCACTCACAGAGAAGCCATCAGTATGAAAAGAATTTCTGGCCATTTCTCTGATATGACCCTTTGGTTTCAGCTGAAGCAGGTAGATGAAATGCCATAAAAAAAAAAAAAAAGTGTCCTGACCACTCTTCCCCCTTCACTATTTGGAATGGATGTCAAGAAGACAACAAATCCCAGCTAGTCATCCAACTTGGCTAATGAGCCACAGAATCCCACTATGCAAACCCATTGTTCTGCATACATTATTTTGGCTGACAAAACACCAGCAAATTAGTTCAGAAACTCTCAGAGAGCAGAGCTGCAGTGTTATTGTCAATTCTTCTTCCACCAGCCCTTCCTCTGTCACAAGCAGGAACACACAGGCAGGCCTTTTCATATGGCCCAAAGTGTCTGAGATGCCCATCAAAATGAACAATTCGTCCTCCCGGTGTTGCATGAAGAAGTCCCTGCTCCTTGGCGACTGCATAAACTTCCTGAATACACGAACATGCATGTAATTACCAGCAGCTCTAAGGTTAGCATAAATCAAAGTGAGAAGTCAGCTGCCAGGGGCACTTCAGAAGCAATGCCCATGTCTCGAATGGAGCTGAGCTGAAGTAATAACCCCGTCCAAGTCCCTGAATGAGGCCATGGCTTGTAATGGGCTGGCACAAAGCTACATTATCCCACAAACTGCACCTGCTTCTAGAGCTGCTGTGGCAAAGAGAGATGCCACCTGGCAAGATGGCATTTCCTGAAGCCTGCAACGACAGGGCAAAAAAAAAAAATTCCCAACAAACAGATGGTGCCTACAGAAACAGGAGCTATATGGAAACAACAAAGGGCATTACAGCCACCACAAACACACTGCTCTCAGCCCTCTCTAAACTGTCACACACATCCTTAGTGGGTGGTAAAGACAGGCCTAAATTCAGGTGCCTTCTCTCCCAGGAGAAAGGGATCTTGTTTTTCAAGTTCATTGCTCCTCAAACTGTATGAAAAAGATTAGAATCACAAAGACTCACTGAGCAGTGTCTGTCCCTCGGGATAAAGACAGCAGAAAATAAAACCCAGGGAGTGGCAGTGCTAGAAACAGGCCATCTGCAAAGGGATGTAAATGTGACTGTGCCCCCAAGTCGTGGCTTACGGTCTTGGAAAGCTAAAACATGCTGACTGAAAGCATGCAATTAGTGCCAAGGAGAATACAAAGTATGGGAATACAAGAAGTGGGGAGGTGGTCGAATTTGCAAGAGGAAAACAAGAGCTTGTTTATCCCAATGAATTCATTGCAAAACATGGAAGTAACAAACAATCGGAGGTGCCTCTGCCATGGGTTATTGATTCTGATGGTGTCCAGCTCCAGTTGCAGCCACCAGTTACAGAATAAATGACCTAAAAGGAGAATTGCTTCCTGACTCACAATAGTTACGCCCTGAAACAGAAGAGTTTATATCTTTCCCATAGCTCTTGTTTATCTAGTCTTTAAAATGTTATTATTATAATGCTTGATAGTTCTGTCATCTACTGAAATAACTCATCCCCATACGGCCAATTATTTCTTCAGTCACGACCCTCAAGATTTCACAATAGTGTCGAAATAATAATTGGATCTCAGGGATCTGAAAGAGCTTTGCAAAACCATGGACAAGATCCTGTCCCCCTTGTCAGGAGAGCCCCAAGTTCACACTGATGGTGCCTCCAAAGTTGCAGTGTCCTTGGAGACTGAAGTTACCTTCCTGTGGGAAGGATACATTAAAGTCAGCATCAGCTCACAGGTGACAAGATTCTCCAGAAATTATCCCTGGACCACCATCCTGAAGAAGCAATCCATTAATTCTTAGCCCCTGTTAGTGTCATTGCTCTACAATTGTGTGGGATGCCCTGCCCCATGCCACACACTTGCAGGCTGTGGCCCCAGGGCCTTTGTGGTGCCAAAGCTGAGGCAGGCACAGCTCAGTTCTTTTCACCATTTAATGCAAATTCCTGAACTCTAGTAGGTCATTTGGGAATATGGCAAAGGGTGGTCTGATATTTTTGTTTTAGAGAATGAAAACATATCAAAAGGAAAAACTGGAGCAACCTGGCCCATTCCAATGACTGCAGGTCATGTATTTGTAGTGGTATTAGCAGGTCATGGGGCTCAGTCTCCCTGACTCAGGTACCAGCTCTTTCCTCCCTGACATTTTCAGTCCATTTTCAGTCCATTCCAGCCACTTGGCACTCCCTTTGGATGTATCTCTTCTGTTGCCTGGCTCTGTTCTAGCCACAGGCATGTCTTTCCTGAAACAAACAATAAAAGTGAGACATCTGTGCCATCACCTCCACAGGCATTAGTTAACCCCAAAGGAATGAACAGAAAGGTGCAAAGACCTGATCTAGGTAATTCCTATCTTTTTTTTTTACCCCAGAGCTCTCCACTTTTGAGCTATGGTTCTTACATCTTCCAAATGTCCAAACATCACTGCAAACCTTTCAGCCCTCCCTTTCAGCTTCTGCCTATCCCATGAAACCAGTTAAGCATTGCTTCATCCCAGCCTTACTGGTGTCACCAGTGGTCTTGTTTGGGCTGGATGACCCTGGTGTCCTATTAAAGAGACTGCAAGGATCAGCGTGATACTTACACATCCTGTTTCCATGTGTCATGTTACAGACTGTGCATAATGAATGGACCTACCTGCATCCTCATGTATATATTTTCCCTGTCTGGTTTTCTTTTGACAAGAAACATCCATTTATTGATGTCCTTGCTCCCTCTGCATGCCACACACAAGGTCTTTGTGACTCAGGACTCACACAGACCAAAGCCAGCAATCATCTACAGCTTGGGCTACAGCTTTGGAGAGACACTCATCCAACACTGAAGAATTGCTCTTCCCAGAAGGACACCAAAGTTTTTTGCATCAATCAACCCGCAGAAGTTTCACATCCTTCCAGAATAACTGCAGGGTGCTGAAATCTCTGTGTGAACAGGTGAGCATCTCTCACAGGGTTTAAGCTTCTCTTGAGGCAGGGCTAAGCTTAAAGAAAGCCTTTGTCTTATTTTTTTGCCTTAAGAACATGTTGTCCCACTGCTGCTGTGTTATAACTGCAGAAGGCTCAGCTCTTTCAGTCCCTGGTGCGAGACCAGGGTGGGCGACCCAGCAGAAGTTGACAAATGAGAGAGTCAGGAAGCTGTACGAGTTGAAAGATAAAGATGAGAAGAGAACAAAATGATTCAAAAAAAAAGAAGTCCTTGAGATGACCAAAAAAAAATCAATCCAGTGCCTGGAGGGGAAAAAAGTAATAAGACTTGAAGGCAGAAAATTTGGCACAGGGATAAACACAAAATTATCACATTCCCAAAAACTGATCCAGTCACAATGGCAGATGCAACACAGAAATAGTTCAGATCCAGAACATAGCTTTCCAGTGCCTATCTATTTCTAGGATAATCAGTACCATGGGGGAAAGTGAAAAAGAAACACTATGAAGTTTATCTAAGGGATGGAAACACACCCAGCATTTGATGTGAGCAAAGAAAATGTGCAATTATCTAGCATGTGAACTGCAGGAATGGCCACAGGCCCAGGCTGGGACCAAGGTTTATTGGGCTGAACTGCCTGAGTGCACATGGAGAGGCTGAAGTGAAAATGCTCTCTCACCACCTGCTCTGACAGCTTCTGAACAGATCATTTAAAGACTGATGGTTTAAGGTTTACCTTGAACAACTCGGAAGTTAATGAAAAGCCTCCTATAATACATAAACCAAAATTCAGCAAACATGTTTTGCCATCTTCCTCCGAAGTACATCACAGAGGATAAAAGGCCACAGCCTCAGATGGTATAAAGATTTATTAAGCTAAGGTGAAATGTTCCAAATTGCTACCACTGGAGAATTAGGTTTCTAAAACTTGTTGATCTGCTCCAAAGGTGTTGGAAGTTAGAAATAAAGTGCCTTGCTAGAGTTTTGGCCAAAGGCTGCAAGAGGGAAGAGTTTGCATTTCACATAATCAAAAGAACTGGGACAGGGAGAGGGGGAAAGAACCAGAAAAAAACCAGTCAGACCAAGGTTTCAGGAGTGGCTGATGACTTTGCACATGTTATTTCTACTAACCTCAGCCTAAGGAAGACTAAACTGTCCATGTGTGAATCAGTGAAGATTCACTGCTGGGGTCAACAGCAGGGAAGTGGATAACAAACCTGAGAATCAACATGGCTGGTACCAACTCCTGGCTCTGCTGGCTGGCATTAAGTAAAATTCAATGCCTCTGGAGTTTTTTGTACTGTTTGCCTACAGCTCTGATATAGGCACTCACATTGTAAACTTCAACTCTTGGCCACCTAAGTCCCAGCCTGTCTCTGTCTCTATTCCAAGGAGCCCAGGTTCCAGTCAGGAGCCCAGTATATACATCAATAACACAAGTAATGTTCGATACCTCTGAGCACACTGAGGCACTGGGCTCACAGCCACCACTTATTTAGGGACTCAGCTCCTAACCTGTGCCATAGCTAGGAAACCACTGGGAGTCAAGGGCATAAATGCTTCTGTGGATGAAGATCTAAATTCCAGACTTACTGGAAGTGGAAGGGCAATGACCTTTACTCACCTTCCAAGGGCTCCAGCAGAGCTGTTGTGGTTTCATACTCCCTCTAACATCCACTGCTGCTGGCCTGCTGACCTCAGGGGTCCTGGGATGCAGCCCACACTTGGGGCAGGATGACAATTGGTCTGTTTCTTGTTCCCAAGAACCAGCCTATAATCAGAAACTGGCAAACCTCAGGAAGTTTCGTGTGCCATCCAAAAAGTTCACATGAAAACATTAGGGCCAGGAACCGGGATCCAAATCTGCTCAGAGCAAACAGGGCTTCTTACCATGGCAGGGCAGAAAGTGTTGGTAACAATAGACATTTTGTGGTGTTTCACTCTGAGCCCCAACTGGAGCCAAGGAGCACACACCATCTGCAGATATATTTTAGACTGCAATGAACCTTTTTTTCCTACATACCGGAGTGGGGGAAAAAAGAAAAAAAAAAGGCTGGGAAAATGCTCTGGACTGTCGCTTGCATCTATTCAAATATAGCTAGCCAGTCACTAATGACAATCTACATTGAGACATGTCCAAAACACAAACCAGCCCTTTGATGGAGGTTTATAAAAGTCTGAATAATAGGGGTTTGGGGTGGGTTTTTTTCCTCTTCTCTTCTTTCTTTTCCCGTCAGTTCTTCAGGGTCCCCAGATCAGAAGCAGGAGTGCCAAAATACGAGGGGAACTGCCCATCCTGCCAGGCTCCCTCAAAGCAATGAATACTGCTATTCTTTATGTCCCACAGCTTTCACCAAGGCCTCTGCTTTTTTAATTCCTCACTGTCCAACAGGGGCTGTGAGCACAAGCCCCTCCCTGGTGATCGAGGCAATGTGTTAGCCTGCCATGGGCAAACTTCTAACAGGTAGCAACTAGTAAAGCTGGGTTAAACATCAGCTTGCAGGGCACACAACCCTTCTTGTGCAGCTGACCTGACATCCTGGGGGAATTGAAGTCCTTCAGATCTACTCTGAAGAGGGACCTGTGTGTCCAACGAGTTGCTGAAGTATTTCTGTATAGATATAGTGATCTAATTTAATTTGCCCTACAAACCTGTCTCTTCTTTTGACACTTATGCTATCACATCTCAAACTCCCAGCACACAGAGACTTTGATTTTGGACCTTGAAAGCTGTTGAGGCACTGCAACCTGGGACACCCTGCTATATGCAGGCATGATTCCTTGTCTCTGCTGCCAGATCTTCAGTCCAATGAGAGAGACAACAGCATGTGTCTAGAAATGTCCAAGGATTTCTTGTTTTGCTTTTCATAGTTGCACTTGCACTTTGATGCAGATACAATTCAAAGAAACACAGAATTGCCACATTTTGTGAGAGGCCTCTGGATGTGAGGGGAGCACCAAAGTTGTGTTCCTGATGATGGATCCACAAGTCTCCTCCCCACCCCCGAAGTCAGAGAAAGTCAAAAGCTTCCCCTCCATGGGCCTCTAGAGAATAAGGATCACCTTCAAATTTCTCCTGAGTTTGGAGGTGAAAACCAGAAGCCGGGCAGAGGGGAACTGCAGGTTGGCCTTTGACAGCCAGCTCAGCCATGGGCTGTTCTGGCAGGATTATCTCAGAATTTCCACCTGGCTGTTCTCTGTAATTGTGTAAGGGAACACAAAAAAGGACAGCAGACACTCTGACTGGCCAGATAAGATTAAGTGAATTTTAAAACATCATTTCAAGAAAGACACCAAAATTCTAATGTTGGTTTGTCTTCTCCATACATCCTCTTCCTGAGTACATGTAAGAAAAGCAAAACAGAGAGCCTCTGCTATTTCTGGATATTTCTCTTTTAAACCATTCCACTGTATCAGCTAGGAAATGCTGCAAAACTGCACTAGCTACTCAGAGCTAATTGAGCCACTGAGTGCAGGACAGTTCATTGAACCAGACTGAGCCAAGGAACCAATTACATTCTGCATGACCTACTGAAGAGTCTTTTCATCTCTATCATTTTAATTCCACTCTTCCTTTTAATTAAACAGTTTGTTTTCCAGGATAAAGAGGAAATCCAAAATGCCATTACTTGGGAATTTTCAAGTAATTATTGTCTTGCAAAGTCTATCCCTGGACCCTCAAGGATTTATAATAGCTCAATACTAACTAATGAATGTTTGTAGACCCATTTGTAGAACAAATGTGGGTTTGTAGGAAGGTCCTATGGAACTGAAGGAAGGCTACATGTATGCCAGATTATTTTAAATCAGTAATAAGTGAGCTTCAGCAGGATCAGGATTAATCCTGCTAGTTCTTTTCCTAAGAGTAGGGAGTTTTTCTCCTCCAGTTTTTCATAGCTGTCAATATCTCATCAAGGATATCACATTGTCACAAGAGTTAAAATGGCATTTGGATAGCTACACTTAATAACACTAACACAAATAATTCTGATAGACATCAAATTACTCATAGTCTCATAAAAACATCTCTCAAGCTGGAAAACAACTTTGTACCAGCCAGGTTAAGACTCAGAAATATTGTCCATCCAGCAGACATTCATTGATTCTGATAAACATGAAAAATGTGCCTTCTCATCCCATCATGATCTGGGTAAAGGCCATAAGTTCAGACAGAGCTTTGGCATAAAACACACAGGAGCCCCGACAATTCAATGAGAGGATTTTCCTTCCATTCTCTATTGCTTCTATGTCTGTTGCTTTTTCTCCTCACTTATATTTAGCACGCTTAAAAGAACTGCAGGATAAGCTTTATTTATACCCACAAAATAAACCCAGAGGCTGTCAAAGGGCTGATGAAGAAAACTGTGCAAGGGTGCAAAGGCAGCAGATCTCCTTCAGCACTGCAAAACAAAATCAAGACTCAGTAAGTTTTTTGGGAACAAGCAATGCATGGCATGAATGAACTCCAAAGAAAGGGCACAGTGGAAAATCTACGTGTTAGTTTCTTACAATTAGGATGGTGAAACACCAGAACAGATTGCCCCAGAGGTAAATGATGCCCCATCCTTGAAAATATTCAAGGTCAAGTTGGACGGGGCTCTGAGCAATATTACATAGTTGAAGGTGTCTCTGCTCACTGCAAGGGATTTGGATTAGATGACCTTTAATGGTTCCTACCACCCCAAAGAACGCTATAGTTCTTTGCAGACAAGATCTAAATCTGTTCCCACAGATCCCCATGGCAGATCTCACAGCTAACTCTGTCAGTGCTTCACTGCTTTTCCTAACTTCCAAATGTTTTTCTCCTCTAATTTATGTTCATTGCTTCCTGTCTTAGCTTCATCTGTAGGCAATGTATAATTAAGAAACCAAAACTTGAGGTCTTCATAGTTCTAAATTCTGGAGTGTCAGCCAGCCTAGATCTGTTTTGGTTTTGTTTTTTGGGGATTTTTTTTGGTAGCCACAAATCAAGCTAAACATGGGATCTAAATGTCTCTACTTGCCCTCAAGGGAATGCAGATCTGGGATCTCAGGCTAGGAGCAGGCAGTCAAACAACGGGGCAAACCTGACTTCTCTTTATTTTCATATGAACCACTGTGGAAACTTAATTGCACCTTTGATCTTATATTGCCTAAGAGTAGAAGAAATATAGACTGCCTCAGCAGTAAAAGCCTTCAGAGGAATATTGCTGACCTATGGAGCAAAGTCCTTACCAAATATATCCCAGGGCCTGAAGGGAGGGATTGCTCACAGGAAGGAGGAAAGGTGGACAGAAGAAGAGATGAAGACTCCTCTGTGAGGCCTGGGATTTTCCCAACTCAGCCAGAATACCCATTTGGCAAATATTTCAGGGCCTCAGAAAATGCTGGATGATGTCTGTTTGGCCCTCCCCAAACAGCTGAAGCAAGGGGTGGGGAAGAGAAGGTGCTCATCTGTTCAGTTTTACCTCTTGCAGTTACCTGGCAGAGTTCTGGCCTGATCCTTCTTAGTCTGTTCTATGATTTGGATAATACTCCTTGGATAATGACAACAAATGACATTTTGATAATATTCCTTATTTTATCTTCTTTCAAAGGTCTCTTACAG
The DNA here is from genome assembly GCA_035584735.1 of Pseudotriccus pelzelni. Lineage (NCBI taxonomy): Eukaryota > Metazoa > Chordata > Aves > Passeriformes > Tyrannidae > Pseudotriccus > Pseudotriccus pelzelni. Next base: position 65,912,632 of record JAWMRA010000130.1, read on the forward strand.
AAATCTACTCTTTTGCTGCTTCACTGGTTTAACTCCCCTGTGAACTCTGAATCCCCAAATTATGAAATTGCAGACAATACAAGAGGAAGGTTATGAACCAGCGGTATTTTGGCTGCCCCAGCAGACATGCTTTTGGACCAGCAGCTAATCCTCTTAATAATTTCTCACCACTTCATCTACTGATGCGAGCAGAGTGTCTGTCTGATCCTTGCAGTAGGATCTCTCAGGGCTGTGCACTTCAGAGAGCCTGTAAAAACACAGGGGTTTAACATGCTTAAATCCCCCCAGCTGAAAAGAGAGCGAGAGAGAGACATCCCTTGTCACCACCAAGCCCATCTGTTTTGACTGAGACAAGGGCAGTGGCTGTGATGCTTGAGTGCTCATCAGTGCCTGTCCGAGGAGGGTTAGTAATGATTTCTAACTCATGCAAAAACATTATTCATCTGTTTTGGTGATTGAAGACCAGTGCAAGGGTCAAGGTGAAGGTTTGCTTCGCTTGTGCAATCCAAACCTCTCAACTTTCCCCTTGTATTTTGGACTCTATTTCATCCTCCAAGCTGGATGTGCTCCTTCAGGAATGTGATTAGACTTGAAAGGGGGATGGTGGCCCTGGGGCTGCGAGGCTGAGGCTGCATTGGTCGGGTGGAGTGGGCTCACTCAGCTCTTGGGTTGATGTCTGCAACATGGAGCATCACTCACTTGACCCAAGGCAGAGCACGAGTCCTAGCTTGACTTCAGTGCACATCCAGGGAATCAGGAGGGTTTGGAAAGGAGTAAGTGGATAGAAGCAAAGATAGAACCATCTCTCTGTCTCTGTTTACAAATGTTCCCACTTCAGTTGATTAATCAGGTACCAAAGTATCTCTCCGGTGTTTGCTCCTCCCTCACTATCACCTTGGACTCAAGTTTATAAATTGCATCAGCCAGTTTTTCCCTCCAACTGCCACCTGGTCTGCTAATGTCAGCAAGATGTCACCATTCCACTGGGGTCTCAGGTATCTCCTCTGGAAGAAAGCACAGGACTCTGGGCAGGCATCACTCACTAATTTATTGATTCCTCAGTTTCATTCTTCCTTTGATACTCCCACCCATGAAAGTAGTTTAGACAGTATGCAGATGGGGTTTAATCCACAGTGTCCTGGCACTGTCTATCCCTCTGGCCAACAGTGATAGGCAATCTGGGCCACTTATTGCCCAGCTTTTCTGGCCCAGCTGGGAAGCTGCTGTGATGGTAAAGCTGCGTCCTGTGACTGGAGAGTACGAACACAGCCTTTCATCAACACCGTCTGGAAGGTGTGATGTTCCCTTCAGACTCTGAAATAGGAAAAAATTTTTGAGCTTCTCTACAGCAGTCTGCATACCAACCCCCTTCACTCCCAGGGCAGTAAAACAGAGCAATCTGCACCTTTCACCTCAGCCGTCTGCTTTTCATTTTCTCCTTTAATCACAAGCAGATTTTGGCTATCAAGTGTGAAAGTTTAGCAGACCCAGAGACCCCTGCAGAGGAGGAGATCCAAGCTCAATGCAAAATTCATTTTGTGCCTGCTGATATACCTGATCCCTGTTTTGAAAAAGGGGATTTGCTGAATGTTTTACCCCCATAGAGAGAAAGAAAGAGGGAAGATTTACACTCGCAGGAAGGTAGTTAAGCAAATACCAGCAGTACTGTAGACAGTCTCCCCATGCTTCAGGAACAAAACCCACCTTCTCTGTGATAAAAAGAAACACAAACCACAAAGAAAAATGTGCATGGTGACTGATTCACCCAGCTCAGTGCCAGCTGACCTCTGCTCATTCCCCTACATGTTCTGCATTTGCACAGCTCCTTGCACTGTGAAAAAATAACAACATCACTCCAGCTCCTACAGGATGAATCCCAGTGGCCTAAAGCCCACCAGCAGGAGAAGGTGAGGGAGAAACAGGGATGCATGCTAACTGCAGGGGCAGGCATGCTCCAGGTGTGCATTCACATGGAGGTTTCTCAGAGGGGGATCTGTGAAGCTGGGCCGTGTCTCCAGCTGGTGGATAGTGAGTGCAACCTTAAAAAGGCAGTGGGTGGCTTCTCCAAGCTGGATCTGTCACAAGGAATGATGCAGAGCCTAGCAGGAACAGCTCCCCAAGTGGGACAGTCTCTCCTGGCATTGTTTCCTTCACCCCATGGACTGCTCAGTCTGCCAAGTTGAAGTAGAGTGAGGTGTACACGGAAGGACAGGTCTGCTCTAATCATGCACCAGAGCTCGTGAGGGAACCTAATGAAGCAGGGAGAAAATTCCTCAGTGCCTGAGGGAGGAAGGAACAGATATATTAAATGCCTTTTTTTTAAAAGTTTCTTTCACAGCCATCAGTGTCAGCTTTGCTTTCTCCACTCTTATTTATTTCAGTGACTTTATGCAGCTCCCAGCACTGTTCAGCTGAGCTTGTCCGTCCCCACTGTCAGGACGGTGCATTTGAGCACAACCCTTGACACACACCCCCCAGTGCCCGTGAGAGTGGGGGGAGCAGAGGGGCCATCCTACTGGGAAAGGCTTGTGTGAGCAAAACCCTGGGGACTCACTGTTCACCTCCCAACCATCTGGTTCCCTTAGGAAAATCTTGCAGACAGCAATTGCTGCTACTACTTGTTTTCTCTCACCGTGCCTGGCAGCGTCCCACACACTCACCTTTTTGAAGTATGTTCCCAAGGCTGTGTTGGACATATCAGTCGTCCCCCACCCCCAGATTCTTTGAATTTACTGGTGAGTTTTTCATGCTCGGCATACCAATATCTCAGCACTTGAATCCAGCTAAAAAGCCAGTTCTCCATCCATCTTATTCTTGTAATGTGTATGTTGTTCCAATGCTTAAACTATTTACTATTTTTGTGCCTGATGAGCACATTGAAATTCAAATTGCAGAAGTCTCAAGATAATCATGAAAACAAATCTCCAGTAGCATATCTATGTGATTTTTAATCATCTCCTCTCCAATGTGTCCCTTCTCTGTACCATTATTTAGCATTATCTCTCCAGAAGTCAATCAAGATTAGGGTCTGAGTTTTGCACAAAAGCGCAACTAGTTCTTGGGCACCGAATAAAAAAATATGGGGGAAAAAAGTGAAGTGACTTGAAAGGGACTTGGCACAGCCACTTTTCTCACTGGCTGGACCATGGCAACAATCAGCTCAGGATGTGTGTGAAGGTGCTATCAGAAGACACAAGACATTGATCAGATCTGCCCTCCTGGCCCTACCACACATGAGCTGGGGATAAAATCTCCCATGCCCATGGAATTTCAGAATAGCTTAATTATTCTATGGAGAAGTTTTAATTATTTTGTGCTTATTCCAGCATTAAGGCATTTTGTACCTTAATATTGACAGCATGGCTACTGTGGGACTGTAGCATGTGTGGTATTAAAACAACCCCACACAGTGCATTTTAATGGAGATCAAGGGTGAAAAAAGTCTTAACAGTTTGGTATGTCCGTGCCTCAAGTTATTTTGCCATGCAGTGAAATAATCCCACATGACTCAATATTTTTGCTGCCTGACATTTCCTACAGTTAACTGCTCCCAGGAACAGAAAGGAATTGAAACAGGCAGGTATAAGCTAATCCAAGGTGTAGGAGAGAAGGATTATTCTAGGAAGCTGAAGTGGCAATGGGGAGGGGGGCTTTTATACTGAATTTGCTGTCCTGGCTAATAAAAGAGCTGAGGCTTCATGTCAGTTGTTGTCAAACTTGCACCAGCCCCGTGTGATGTGCACTTCCCAAACCAGCACACAATGGCATTCACAAAAACTGCGTTGGTTTGCTCTTCTGCAGAGACAAGACAAATGGCTTGTCTGCAACTAAACAGCTTTGTTGCCTGCTGACACGATGGTCCTGAGGGGACACTGCTGCGACCACTTCAGGAAAACAGACTGCAGTTTGCTGGGGAGGGAGGATGCTGTTGAGATCTGGAGACGTGAATGGTAGGCATCACCATGAGCCACACATTCCTGTGCTACCAGCAGAGGCCCCGGCTTGCAGCAGGTGTTGCCCCTCCAGAAGACACTCCCTGGCTTGTCCTCCTGACTTGGACGCATCACTTTGCCAGCTTTTACCCTAAAAAACTGGCCTTTGCAATGGTCAGTTTGTTGGCAGCAATAGACACCTGAGGAGCGGCTGTTCCCTGGCAGTCTGCAGAGGAGAGCTCGCAGGCAGCTGTGCCTTCTGGAGCCACCCCAGATCCTGCAGAGGGCCTACGCCCAAAATCACTTGTTCAGGTTACCACAGTATTGACACACTAATCCCAAATTAGATACACAGGAAACACAGCAATTTTCAAGAGTATCTGTGTGTGTATGAGTGGATTCAAAGTCACTTGTGTCACCTCTCTGGGCCTGAGCTGGTGTGGGACCACAGCCTCATCAAACAGACAAAGAGCCTTAAGCTCATGTCCCTCTGCACCTCCCCATGCTCACCTCCATTGTAAATATTGTGCTTATACCTTGCAGCTATTATGAACCTGGGACTTTGTTCTTATATGTAATATTTTCCTTTCCAAGGGCAAACATAATAAGCAGGTTTCTACTGAGGTGGAAATGCTGGGGAATACTTTGTGCTCCAGCGTTGAGAGTGTTGGGTGTGTTGAACGCCAACCATCCTAAATTGCTCCCTTGGCTCTGGGCTGGGAAACACTGGTACCAGATAGCTCTAATGCTGCAAGAGTGGCAAAAGCAGGGAAACCATGTGGCATCAATCCTCTCTGACACCACAGACACCCCCAGACCTTATAGGACAACCTGCAAGTTCCAAAGGCAGCAAAGATGCAGAAGTTTGAGCGGGACATCAAGAGATGGAGGTGCAATGCCAGAAACCTCCTCACTCGTGTGGCTGTTGGGTAAAGATGTAATCAGCAGCTCAGAGCATCTTGTATATGTAGCCAGAAACAGCCAAATCCAGCTGTCAGACAGTCACACGCTGCCAGTCCTGACATGGCCATGACATGCCTGTGTTATACACTTTGCTATTTGCTGTACTGAGTAAAAGGAGCAATGATCTTGCAGCTGATTGTCGGAGGGGTTAATGGTCCTTGGCTGATGGAAAAAGCATATTCTGGGGAAAATGGTCACGTCACAACTTACTAATATTTGTTGACACCAAAGCAGAACGAAAATTAAAGCTTGGACCTCAAACTAGGAATCTCAGGAGGCAGACGGACTAAGCCTGCCAAAAATGCCTGCTGCTTGTAAAGCCCCAAACTCCAGCCAAACAAGGTACCAATAAACTTACCAGCCATCGTCACTGGAGCTGGGGATCAGGGAAGAGAAGGAAGAGGCCCACAAACAAGCTCCAGGCCTGGTGAGCACCTTGCTGGCCAAAGGCAGCCTTCCCCTTCAGACCTCGCTGGATGTGAATTCTGCCTTGTGTAAGGCTTGAAATCTGAATGCTTCCTGACGTCCCACGCTCCTATTAAAAATAAACCCCAAAGGTTTCCAACAAAGCAGCACATTTTACGTACTGCAGGAAGAAACTGAATTAAAAATGCATATCTTTGTTTCTTCCTGACAGTATCACATTGATTTGAAGCAGTGAGCAAACCAGAGCACCAATCAGCACTCTGCAAAGAGGTGCCCACCACCACACAAGGAGGAGGTTTTGTTGCCCACCCTTGAACTGTGCTCACTAATAATCTGGATTTCCACACACATCTCCCTCCTCACCATGGGGAAATCTCAAGGCCTATTTGTGTGCAATGGTTGTGGAAAGGAGTAAGCTCTTTAAACCATCCCTGGCACTGTGGAAAAATCAGGAAACTTTAATTAGGGGAGTAAAAACAGAAAACCACCCACAAGGCATTTTTTTATTTACTTTCACTAAGTGCAAAAATGAACTTCACAGGAATTTCGTCCCACAGGAATTTCCAATATTTTAGTGTTTGTTTCCATTATGACTGGGGACGAAATGTTGAAATATCAAAGCGTTTTCATAGAATGAAGTGTTCCGGGAAGCAATATTTTGTACGTCACTTTGACGTGTTTCAGACTTGAACTTGCACCTGGCTGAACTGCTGAGCAGTCGCTGCACGGGTGCCTTGTAGTACCAGGCTCCTTTATGGACCAGGCTCGGAACATCCAGCACCTCCTGCCCGAAATACACCACCAAGTCCCACAGCACCACCCGGCAATGCAACAGGGCAGGAGGCAGTAGTTCACCACGGAATTCATAGTCCGGCCAATGGCTTGGTCTGCACGAGAGGAGGGGCCATCAGTTCTCCATCCTGTGGGAGCTGAGCGTACATAAATGCTGGACACAGCTGAGCCCAACTGTTCCATTTCAGTGTTGTTGCCTTTGTTTATTTTCTAGCACAAAAGATGGACAATTTTCAGCTAGCTGTAAGAGTGTATTGGTCTGTCTGTGTTCCAGAGACATCCCCACCTCCCACAGCACAGCAGAACTGCACCCCTGTTGTCTTCTCCATGACGCAGATGGGCAGGAGAGAAGGGCTGTTCACACCGGCATGTCCTTGGCCTGGGATCTGTTCTGGGGGCTGGATAGGTCCATCTAGTCCCTCCATCACCATCTCCAAGAGATCAAGCTCTCTCGCTGAATCTGTCCACCTTTTGTGGTCGTTTGTCCCAGCCCTGCCCCACAGAGTTTTCCAGAGGAGAAAAAGGTCGGGGAGCAGAGCAGCAAGTAGGGCCATCAGGAAGGAAAGGGAAAAAAACCTCATTCTCAACACAGCTGTAACAAAAGCTCCCAGCAGTACAAGGTCTCTTAACTCCCTTTTTGTGTCCGCCACTCTCAGCATTAGGTTTCACATCACCTGTCAGAACAGGATGGCGGAACTGATTGTGAGTTTTAATTTTTCAAACGTGTCTGGCCCAAGAACTGCTATTGTACATTTTCCACTTCTGACAGTTTCTCACATACTGTTTTGTGCTCTCCAGCCATTGCCTTTCTGGGAATTCAGGTGATCTGTGGTTTTTGCAGGCATTTCCTTGCCTAACTTCATTTTTCCAGACATTTTTGGTATCAAGAAAAATAAGTCCCACTCCATACACACTTTTGCGTTGAAACCTCAATTTCTCCTGGAGCAGGCATGGATTAGGAACTGGCCAGGACCACACACAGCTCTTCTAATATCTTAGCCTGATGAACAAGGAGGGAATGGAGGAGCCAACCAGCACACTGCACAGAAAGGAAGGGGATGAAATCCAGCCATCAACATGAATGGACCATGAAGCCTTGCTCAGATCAAAAAATCTGTGGACATTAGTGGATGTTTTGATGGAGTAAGGACAGAGGGACATGATCTGAATCCTAGAACTATGCATGAACTTATTCACTTTGAGACAAGTCTTGCTCTTCCCAGTATTTTCAGGGTGTAGGGAGGTTTTTGATAGACAACCTTCATGACCACAAACATACTGGTTTTTTCGTGGGCTTGATGAACAAAGAGAGTTTGTTTTGTGTTCCATCAGATCATATCCACCAAGTTATGCCACATTCTCAGGTCCAAACAGTTGAAGACTTTACTTATTAAAATACTGGGGAAGATGCCTGTTGGAGCAAATATCAGTTGATATAAATTGAGAGGAGGCCTTTATCTCCCATACTGCTTTGCTAGTTCAAACCAGATCAGACTTCCTTGGTTACCATGGTGGAAAGCTCAAGCTGCTACAAGAACCGAGAGTGTTCATAAGAGCAGTCTCATCTGACCAGATCTAAATCCTAGAAATACTGTCACCTGGCCAGAAGGCACCTGACTTATTGGTGGGGTAGGTTCAACTGGTCTCACTGCTGTGTTATCTGCCATTCAGATGCCTGATCCCATGTCAGACCAGGGCTTCAACTCTTTTTCGTTGTCACAGTGCCAAGAACACTCAGTCCTCTGTGCTGAAAAAGGCTGAAGCATGTGCCTTTTTTTCCAGCCAAGCATCAAGGAAATCACGAATTCCCAATCCTTCAGTGACCTTTAATACACAAATTATCTAAGTTAGGACAGATCCTGCTTTTTTGCATCATCAAATCCCTATACAGCTGCCCAGAGGGAACTGATGGCGAGTCACTCCATGTGGGGAGTAATTTGCTGGTGACAGGGCAATAGAACTGACTACTTCCCACTCCTGCAGTAGCACCAAAAAAAATGTATTTGTAGCATCAGGTTCTAGGTTTTGGGCTCAGAAAAACTCTTGTTTTGCCTGAGACACAGGGAGTGAGCAAAGACAGAGTCAAACAATGCTTCTCAGAGTATGTGATTCCTCAGGAACGTAGGAACAAGAATTTCCAGATGCAAAGTGCTGTCACAAACTCCAGCACAAAATGTCCAAACACACTTACAGGCAGGGACAGCCGCAGCCTGAGCCACCCTGCCTGCTGACTGCTGGCCCCAGCTTTAGGTGGTGGTCCCCCTTGGTACCCAACCATGCAGAGAAGGGTACCTTGTTGGCTGACAAATCAGGCAAAATCACTCTTGTGATCTGCTCCCTGTTTACACTTTTCCAGCATAATTTTACCACTCACCTTTTTCACTCTCACCCTAATTAATTTGTTTGCTACACAGTTGTTTCCTACTTCTGCTCCTGGACCTTACCATAGCCTCTCCTCCAGTGATGCTGAGTGCCTTCTTTGATGCTGAGTGCTAAATGAGTTCTTCCTCTGGAGACCTACATGACACAAGAAAAAATATGCACTCATATTGTTTTTGGGGATTGCCACTTTTCATATGTGCTGGCTGCAGCACCATAAGAAAGGTCAGCCTGGAACAAGGAACACCTTGTTTGCAGAGGCAGGACTGGGAAGGAAGGACAGCATAGACGGAGAAGGGCTGGGGAGACCTCACAGAAATGCTGTCTGATGGTTAAAGCTGGCGCCAATACCTCACAGCAGCAACTTCCACAGTATCATTTGTAAGAAAACTCTGTTTCCAATGCATTTGTCACTTCTGAGTTCAGATCTGTTGGAGATGGCCACAGTATTACAGCTTGATCAGAACAGAACATTCTCCAGCAGCTTTAAAAGTGGAGCCCTTTGACTCAAATACCTCTTTATCTGTTGCATCTTCCTATATCATCTGCAAAACTGCAAGTCAGTGCACAAGGGCATCTCCTCACAGGTGGGTTTGCTCTCTCTGCATCTTCAATAATGAAAATAAAAAAATAAATTCCCGGCGCAGGCACAGAAGCACCAGAACTAATTTTCCGGCAGATGTAAGAAACCGTCAACTAACGTAGGAAATTAAATGTTTAAGGAAATTATAGAATGAAAATATAAACTCTTGAAAGGGAGCCAAGAAATACAAATTCCATCATTTATCAAAAAAACTCCCAAACGAGCTTGAAACGGTGCGGGGACAGCTGAATGAAAGGCTATATTCAGGCAGCAGCACTGTTTAGCTTACTTTTTGGACCTTTTCCCTTTATTGATGCTGTTGGGAGGCTCTCATTCCAAAACCTCTAATGCTGTGTTCTAGGATGAGTTACTAAAAGCAGCCATTCTTCCACATATGAAAACATTCGATTATTTGCATGTTCAGTGTCTTTAATGCCTCTTTTGTGCCTCTGTTTTTTGTGGGGGGAGGCAGATGAGGGATCTTGAATTTCAGCAGTATTCTGATATAAACTTCCTCTGAGAGAGGGAAGGCAAAGAAGAAAAAGTCTTTACAAGCCTGAAATGGAGTTGAGGCGGGCTGGCTTTCTTGATTTACTTGAAGAGTCTGATGAAGGTGTTTATTCAGGACTTGTGGAGTGCTGCCAGCCCTTAAGTAAAGACTCAGCTCTGAAGTTTCAGCATTACCTAGCATTCCTTGAGCCATATGACAAAAAAACCATCCCATGTGAACCATCCCAAACTGTTGCCGTAGTGGTACAAACACCAGCACTGTGCATAGGACAGATAGAGGACTCAGGAAGGTGCTCCATAAGCATCTCCACACGGAAAGGGGTGAGGGTATGCAGTGCTAGGCATATATTTTGGGGCAGAAAACCTCCTGGCAGCTTATAGGAGTGAAGTCTAAGCTTCTGTGTGGTCATCTTGGCCCTTTTTCAAATTGGCTAGAAGGTTACAGGAAAGCTGGAGGCACCTGGCCAGCCACAGACATGTTACCAACATTAGGAAATACTTGAAATACTGTCCAACTGACCTGTGAAACTCACTGCTACAGGCCATTACCAAGATTATGGGAATAAGCAGATCGTGGCTTGCTCCTTAGCACACTGGATGATGTTGAAAGAGTCTGCTTATTGGGGAGATCCTACACTTGCAGGCTAAATCTTGGTTAAAACTGCTGCAGAACTTTGCTGTGTAAAGGGCTGAAAGCCCACAAATGGCCAGTGGCCACAGCTCAGTGGAGAAATGGTAATTCATTATGCCATGATAATTCAATCCCTGGTGACTTTCTTCCTATACCCAACAAATGTAGCAGGAATCCAAAAGAGAATTGCTTGCACTTATGGCTGACAAGATTAGCTAGTCATAAGAGCCAGTATTAAACAAACAAAAAATAAGAGGTTTGGAAGAAATAAAAATCCTCAGGGTTTAAACCAGTGAATGGGGATTAGGAAGATATTTCTCTGAAGTTCAGTTATTCCTAATCTCTTGTGGCATGCCACATCTCCTGCCAGAGCCTCCAGCCTTTGCCTAAGAATTACTGGCCTGGGCAAAGCACTATCCTGCTTCGCTGTAGGCAGGCACGGGTGTGCAGAGGACAGACGAGGGAGCCTTGTTCAGCCTTGTCCCGGTGAATCCCACAGTGGTCCACGATCACCCGATGCAGTCCCACTGCGTCCCGTTTTTCATTGACCAGCATTTGGCACCGGAGCTCGAGATTTACCCATCAAGGTCCTCCCACAGCTCTGAGCCGCCCTGCTTTTCTCAGTCCCTCTGACTTGCTCGTTTTACACTGCTTTTACTGGAGTTTTTATTACCGGTGAATAACGAGCCCAGATTTGCTTTCCTGGGCCAACAGCACCATCTACAGCCTCCTCCTCCAAGTGCAGTCCCCTTCTGACTGCGGGAACGCGCCTCCTCCTTCCATCCACAGTTGAGAAAAACAAGAGGCAAAAATAATGCACAGGTGTTAGGGTGGAAAAGAGAAGGTGGCAGACTGAACAGCACCTCTGGGGCTAGAAAAGCTAATATACAGTCAAATACAGCTGATGTATTGTACTAAAACAGGGAGGTAGACTTCACGCAGTTGGAGAAAAAGGGATGTGCTTTGTAGGTGTGTTCTCATTCTCAGGTAGCCATGTGTGTATTTGGAGAAGAAAGCTCTTCAGAGGAGTATGATCCTTGTATATTGTTTCCATGATGTAAAGCCCAGGAAAAAACTTGGGCAGAGTTATGCAAGCAGCTGGTGACAGAGCCAGGACCGCAGCCTGTGGCCACTGCTCACTGTTTCCCAGCCAACAGCAGGGCTACTGCGCTTTTCCAAAGGCAAACAAAAAGGGTCACTGCCTCCAGCGCCCTAAAAACATCCATCCAGTTCAGATGAAGGGCCCATGGCCAGTTCCTCCATGCACCTTGACCTGCGTTGGTGCTGTGCTGTCCTTCCAAGGGGTACTTATAGGGCCCACTTATAATGTGCAGCAGAAAATCATGGGAAATCACTCTGATGTGCCAGTGGAAGAGAGTGGAAGAAATCTGTCTGTAATAGGAAGGAATCTGTAAGACAGAGATCTGAGATAATGCTGGCAAGCAGAGCATGCCCCATACTCACAAAAATCAAAAGTGGAAAAAAAAAAAACTAATTCCCTATTTCTTCTGATCTAGGGGAAAACTCTGCCTCATGACCCATCACTTCGACTACCGAAGCTGGCCTTTAAAGGACTCAACTGGATACCTCAGACATGAGTGTGGGATAGTGTGTGCTTTCCCCAAAATGATCTGGAAATATCATATCCTCAAAAATGGGTTAGCCAGACAGTGAGGTTTGCACAGGAAAGGACGGTCCTGCATGGCCTTGGTGCTACACATCCCCAGTGAGCAGGTCACAGCAGCTGTGTACATCTGCACCGTGGCACACACAGAAACGTGGGAGGAGGAGATGGATGTGCAAAAAAAATGGAACAAAATGTCCTAATATAGCCTGTCTGGTTTTGCAACAAATCTGTGCCTTCGTTTGCTGTTACAGGAGCCACGGACCTGAGAACCCAAGGGAACAGGGGAATTTCTCCCTCATCTCCTCTTCCTCCCTCTCCTCCACAGCAAGCAGGAGCTACTGGACTGACAGCGGCTGAGCCAGACCCCACCAGCACTCACTAGAAAAAGCTCCTGGAGAACGGATTGCACCTTGGAGCCACATCCGTATTCTAGATGGAAAAAGACCCTATCTAGGGTCCCACGGGTGTCCTTGGCCACAAGATGCTGGGGCATAATAAAGCAACATGGCCCAGGAACTGCTTTCCCAGTAGGTAGTGTGGATGGAACCCTTTGCCACTCCTGAGGAATTGCTTTAAACTCTTCGGGGAAAGCAGCCATATGAATATGACACGGCAGTTTCGGGTACCCAGGAACACCAACAACCAGGTCCCAGAGCCACAACTGCCAACAGTTCCTGTCAGGAGGGAGAAGATTTCCCAGGAGATGCTGAAATGCCAAGACCACGTGCCTTTGATCTTGTTCACTGCCTAACTCTCTGAGTAACAAGGGACTGCATGGGAATAAATCAGCATATTAATGGGAATGCTAATTGTGGCTGAATCTTGGATGGACTAAAATATGCACATTCCTTTTAATTATGAATTCTACAGCCCAGTTTGAACCACACTTGGAAGAGTTACTGAGAGCAACTATTATTTTAAAGATCAACCATCCTTGCAATAGTTTTGATTCTTAGACTAAAATATAAAGGTCTCTAACAGGACAGATCCACATCTCAATACCACAGCATAAACCAAACTACCTCACTGACAGTGTAGAGGCTGCTCAGAGAAACTGAGGTCATGATAGGGCTCTGTAATTGAAATTTGTTTAGTAAGAGGCAAAAATACAGGGCTGTTTCCATTTCAGCTTAGCTAAACAGCACTGCAGTGATAAGTAATTGATATTTCAATGTCTGTATACAGTGACCACATTCTTGAAGGGCATACCTATGAAGTGTCTGTTACTACAAGTCCTAAATATCAATATACATATCTATTTTTGTATATGTATTTTATACATTATGTATATTAAATATGGGCTGCTTTGTTGCCAGTCCTCTGGGTGTAAAGGAGTCAGGGTGTTACCTGTTTTCCCATTCCAATTCCCCCAGCCCAGAAGGGCTCTACCATGGGGTTTAAGCACCTTTAGCTCTTTCTTTTCTTTTTAGGCAGCTTAATGAAGGAAGTCTAAAAGAACTGAAAATGCCCTCACACCCGCCAGTGTCATACATGGTCCACAAGCCTTGCCTTGCATCTGCCTCCACTGAAAACAGCATGAGTGAAGCAGTACCAAAGACCTCTCCCTCATGGGAGCCAGTCTCAGGAGGGAATGATCTATAGGTATTCATAGACATAGACACAGTTATGAAGTTTAATGTGCCTTGCATGACTCTCTTGAGGACAAGAGGGAAGGTGGAAAACCACATTCTGGATCTTCCCCGCCTCATTCCAAGGTCTGCTCGTTTGTTGCCTCAGAATGAGCTTCCAGCCCTGCAGTGTCCTACAGGAGTGAGTTCCCCAAGTCACACCAGCACTTCTCACTCAGCCCACTACTTTGCTTGAATTATTCCCAGGCTTTGGTTATTTAGTGTAGTCCAAGTGTCCAGTCTGCCTTCTCTTGTCGGAGAAAACCAATGGGAGTGAGTGCCTTTCCTTGGTGCTCTCATACCAGAAGAATTTCACATTCAAAGCCTCATGATACATACCTTGAGACAGTAGCTTTTCCCTCCCCTTTATTTTATATATGGCTACAGTTGCCATTCTCCAGGGTGAGGGTGTACCCCACTAGAGACCAGTCAAGCCTCCTGAGTATCATCTTGTCAATGCACAATATCAGAGTCTGCATTGGCTGAGTGTTCCTTGAGCTTGAGATATTTCCAGTGACAGAGAAACTGTGATAGACCTTGGAAATAATTTTAATTACTTGTACTGTTTCCTATTTTCCTACTGTCTTTCCGTTAAACCTTCTGTAGGTCCCAAAAGCTCCTCACTCAGGTCATCTTCAGCCTTTGTCGCCCGAGGTCTTAATCCCAAGGCCAGATGCTGATCTCACTGGCACAAGTGCAGTATCCAAAGCTACTCTCTCCGGTTTCTCCAGAATGCCAATGGCAAGAGGCTGCTCCAAATCCCTTCTTCCCCCACCTACACGTGGCAGTTCCTTCATGGCTTTCTGTATTTGTCCCAGACACTTCATACCTTTATCCATCCCGGAACATTTGCCTGGCATGTAAGACAGGTGGCCAGTTTCCCCATTATAGCCTATTCTCACTTCTTTATGGGGCTCTGGCAAACCCCAGAGCTCTAATAGCATCTTAATTTGGGATATTACTCTACTGGTAACAGACAGCCTCAGAGACTGAGCCCAGGCATGCAAATACTTCCTTCTATACTGAATTTAATTTATGATGTGTTGTCATATAAAGAGCTGTTAAATGGAGTGCTAATCTTCTTCTTTAAGGGGGAGCTGTAATAACACTGGGGTATGAACAAGCTGATGCACTTGAACCAGCTAAGTCACATCTCTTCAGGCCTTCTTCCCCACAGAGAGTCAGGGTGGGAAGTTATAGCACTGCAGTGTAAGAAATACATATTTTCTGATACTTCAGCTATGCTTGCATAGGAAAACTTGCCATTCACTTGTGTGTTATACAGGTATGTGCAGTCTGGCTTTGTGTTCTTTGACAGAAATCCTGTGGCTGGTTGAAACATCCAGGTGGGACTGGAAAGTTCCCAAAGATCCTGGGACAGTGGCCCTCAGTGACACTGGTGCAGGTACAGGGTGTGCAGCCCTATGGGGACATAAGAAGGAAAAGGCCAGAGGATACGAGGAGTGCTGGGATGCCTCTGGATTTCCCATCATAACCCCAGATCCTCCAAGAACTCTTTGTGGGGATATTTCAGATGATTATGAGAGTCAGCCCTGCCTTGGAGCATGGGATTGCAAAAGCCAGCTTTGAGTTTTCCCTCAGCTTTCTGGGGTTATGATTCATCCCACCCTAAAAAAAGGATGCTGAGCAGGTTGAGTCACCCCCCAGAAATGCCTTTTCCTTCTCAGTGCCCAGGCAAAAGGTAAGACCACTGGGATAAAAGGGAGTGGCCAGGTGGGTAAACACACCAGCTTTTCAGTCTTGCATTTTTATATTCAGTTCACAGCCATGCACTGATTCCAGCTCTCTCTAGTGTAGCGTTATCCTTGGTGTGGGGCTCTGCCCCTCAAGCTGCAACCCCTGCAGTCAAGTACACAGAGGAGATTCTCAGCTCCTGATGAACAGCATAAGCTTCAAGGTATCCGAGTAAGGAAGAAAACCTCATAAAAAATGCACATTTGGTGAGAACACCAAATTGATTATCGCTTTAGACTCCAGGAGTTTTCGGGTCCATTTGGAAAATTCCTAAACCACAATACAGGTTTAAACAAACAGAGAATCTCTGCTGGAACAAACCCCACCAGTGTGCCCAGCAGTCCCTTTGGGAAGAGGCTGAGAGAGAGACCAAGGCAGATGCTGGTTGCAGCAATGGGAAATGCATGCATGCAAGGAGGGCACTTTTTCCATAGGTTGCAGTTTGAAATATCGATGGGTTGGCAGTTTTGGATTCCTCAAAGCCAGAGATCTGACCAGGTGCTGTTTATGTTTAACAAAATAAACAGCCCAGGGCAGTGGTTGTACTGCAGGATATTACATATCTTTAAACGAAAGTCAGTTTAATTTCTACCTGCTTGCATGTCTGTCCCCTCTGAGGATGATGTCTGTGATGAACATCAGTCCTTCACTCTGAGACTTTCACATTACAGGTACAGGCACAGGAATGAGGCTGTTTGAACACAAATACACCCCATCCACCACTCCTGAAGCAGAACCATAACACAGAGTCACAGAACTGTCAGTTGGAAAATATCTCTAAGATCATCAAGTCTAAGTGTTAACCCAATAGTGCTGTGTTCACCCCTAAACCATGTCTCCAAGTGCCACATCCACACATTTTTTGAACACTCCCAGGGATGGTGACTCCAGCACTTCCCTGGGCAGTCTGTTTCAATGCTTGACCACTCTTCCAGTGAAGAAATTATTCCTACTACCTAATCTAAACCTCCTCTGGCACAAATGGAGGCCATTTCGAAGTATCAATATACAGTAATACCAGTCACACCAGTCTTTGTTGGCGAAGCTTTTCCTGTGACTCCTGGAATTTCTGCGAGAGGAAACACAAGGAATACAAACAGGCTCCCATCTAATTTACTGCAATTAATTTACTTCTTTAACCAGTGGCACTGTGCAGCATACAAAAAGACATAGCAGAGCTTAAGATCTTAAAAACATTTAGCCAGGCCCAAGCCTACACAGCAAGTCACTGTGGAATTTTAGTTCCATGTAAGCCTATACCAAAGAGGTATAGAAGCAAGTACCTAAATTATATCACAGGCCAAAAGAAATATGACAAAAATATGTGAAAGTCAATGGAAACACGTTGGGAGTTGGAGGGCCCATTGCCCAATACTGGCTGCTCCCTAAGAAATGCGCTTTTTTGTGTTTTCAAATGTGCTAAAGAAGCAGCCAAAGAAAACCTGTGGGTTTTCATAAAGAAAACCAGTGGGAGTAAATGTCTCTCCTTGGTGCTCTCACACAAGAAGAATTTCACATTCAAAGCCTCATGATATATTTTTCATGTCAGGTATCTTCTCCTCAGATCTCCAGCCAGCTTGCCCACAGGGACATCAGGCTGGCCAGACCCTCATGACACATCTTGTCTAAACAGTCCCTAGGTGAAGGTTCTAAAGAAGCTCCTTCTGAAGCACAGGAGCAGTGGGAGATTGCTGAGCTGTAAACTACTCACCCCAGTTCCTCTGCTCTCCTGGACAGGTTCAACAGACAGGAGGCATCACAGGTATCCTGGAGGTGTGCATCTAGTGATAGCCTTGCTGGCAGCTCTCACTCCACATGTTTGGACACTGGGTGCTCCCTGCCTTCTCCTGGCTGCATCATCTCGTTCTCTGGACATCCAGACACATCTTCTTGGGCAGATCTGTCAGCTGCATTCACAGCATGGGCTCGCAGCACTGGAGACCACCTCTGCATCTGCAGAGAAATCCCATCATCTACGACACGTGGAGATCTGGCTCTGCTTTTCCATACCTTAGTAGATGCCGTAAATGGCACAAAAACATAACCTCAGTAGAGTCTGGTCCTCTGGACTGCCTGACTAGGTGTGTTGCTGTTGGCCTGACAGAGAAAAGGACCAGCTCCACACATCAACATGACAGATCTGAAGTCTGGTAGCAAAACCCAGTGAGGGGTGGAGAGGAAAAGAGGAGGAGAGCTCAGTGTGCAGCTGGGGGCACTGCACACAAGGGTTTGAAAGCTGTATCCTCACTGCAGTGCAGAGAGACTGAGGTCAGAGCCCATCAGTGTGGCAACAGCTCCCTCCCTGATGTGACAGTGTCATAGATAAGCAAGAGGGAGAAGGATGGAGATGTGACACTGCTGTAAGAGGTGTGTGAGGAGGGGTCTTATCCTGAAACAGCCACCATCCAGCCCTGCAGTGGATTTTGGAGACAACCAGGAAAGATGCTCTGTCAGAACTGGGACATTACTGGAAAAGTACAAAGGTGTCATCAAACGACTGCCACAGCCGCCTTGGGT
Organism: Pseudotriccus pelzelni; assembly: GCA_035584735.1. NCBI lineage: Eukaryota > Metazoa > Chordata > Aves > Passeriformes > Tyrannidae > Pseudotriccus > Pseudotriccus pelzelni. Next base: position 65,930,375 of record JAWMRA010000130.1, read on the forward strand.
ATCAAATGGATGTTCAGATCCTGCAAACAGGAAGGACACGTGGAGCCCAGGTCTTCCAAGGGAAAAACTCAGAGGAAGAAGCAGGAATCTGCTATGTCCATGACATGAATTGTACCTACAACCACCTCAACCCTGAGGAACATGGTACAGCTACACAGAGCTCCCTCCTTTTCTGTCCTAAATGTGAGACCAAATGAGGCACCAACAGAGTAAAACTATTGCTCTTAATACAGAGGAAAAGAAGGAAATGAATGCAGGAGCTGTAGCAGGATATAGCAATGGTGACAAAAGTATATAGATCTACTTTTTAAGTTTCATCAAAAAGAGAGGCCAAGGCATGAAAAGTCAAGGAAATGGTTACAGGCAGAGGGAAGAGAAATGAGCTTTCTATCTCCACAGCTAGAAAAGACCACAAAATAGGGTCAGGCCATTTTGGGTAGCCTAAGATTTAAAATTAGGGCACAATCAGTCTATCCAGAAACAGCGGGATAAATATAACCATTCCTATTTGCAAAAACATGAGTGACAAGTTAATTCAGGTGAACTCTGCCCTAAGCAGTCTCCTTCCCACTGTCCCCTTTCTCCATGCTGCATCTGGGACCCCATCTCCTCACAGCTGGACCCCTGAAGCTTGGGTAAGGCTTTGTTTTAACCCATGGGCACCCCAGGGACAGTCCTTAACCTCAGCTTAGAACAAAGCCACAGTGCAGCTGTGGTGGGAAGGGACCTCTGGAGACCCACTCATCCAACTCCCTGCTCAAGCAGGTTGCTCAGGACCTTGCTGGCAGCTCAGTCTGTCTCACCAGCACAAGATGCCCATGTTTGGGGCTGGGATCACTCCTTTTCTGTCAGCAGGGAGTTCACCACCCTCAAGGAAACTCCTGGGGCAAGGAATGATCTGCAGCCCAACACAGAATGGTCCTACTGTGAAATATAACCCCAGTTAAAATGCACTCAACATAAAATCTCTGAACATATAACCAGAGATAACTCCCAAACAGTTGTCACAGAGACAGTCAGGAGCTAGCTATGGATGTCCTAAGCAAGAGACCAACCTTAAACTACTGACACAGTTCAGAGCAACCAGAGTGAGAAAAGGTCCCAGGTGCTGCTCCTCAGGTCCCCACAGACAACCACCTCAGGAGCTGTGGCAGTTCCCATTGCTCAGCTGGCTGCCTCCTCCCCTTTTCCTCCAGGAGACCTCCCACAGGCTCCAAATTTCACTGCACACAAGGCCAAAACAGCAGGTGCTGCTTTGCCCAGCATCCCACGCTGAGCAGCGCGGCACTGGGGCGGAGCAGTAGCACTAACTGTGGCCACCCTGCAGCAGGAGTGTGACCGTGCCCTTCACCCATCTGCTCCTCGTGGCACGTCAGCCCCAGGACCATGGACCCCAGCACTGCTCAGCCACTTGCTGGCAAATCTAAGGCAAAGCATATCCAGCTTTTATATTTGACAGTGGCTTGCCATGCGCATTACAGCATAAAGGTTTTTATTTGCTCCCATTGTTTCGGTGTTTATTCCCCCAAGCGCTTTTAATAGTGGGCTTTTGACAAAGTGTTTCCCCAGCAATGGGAACTACATACACAGCACAAAGCAAACACTTGAAAGGTAAACATCCTTCACATCCCGTGCTGGTCCTAACTCCTTGGAGCTTGCCATTACCTCCCTCGGAGCGATTCAGCACAACTTAATCAAAGTTAAAAATGATACTGTGTGATTTTATTTTTTGTACTTGCTCAGCGAGCTTTTATTGGCAGCTGCTGCCAGGATCTGGGACTCTGCCAAATTCCCTGGTTATATTGCTCCAGTGTGGACAAACAAAGAAAACCTATTTAAAGTTTCTTGGACACAAATAAGTTAAAAACATAACAAAATAAAAAAACAATGTGTAATTATTTGTTTCCTTTATGAAGTGCCTCCTTCAGAGTCCTTTGAAATCAGTTCTGGTTTCCACCTACTAAAGTCACCCAAGTGAATAAGTTAATATTAATAGACATTCTTGAACTAGAATATTACAACCAGATGCACAGATTCCAGGGAAAAAATGCCATCTACCTTTGCCTTTCATTTTACTCTTCCAGAGCCAAAATAACAACTTTAGCTCCTTGCCTTTCTCAGTAACATTTGCTGCTTCTAATTACAACTCAAGACAAATTTGTAACTTTGCATTTAAATAATATAATCATATTAATTTAGAATTTTATATTACTTATTAAGGCCCCTGTCAACAACACCTGCCTGTGTGCCTGTGTTGATCTCCCCACCTTTGGCATTTCTGTGTCAGAGCTGACACCCTCTCATGTCCTTTCGCAGCTTGTGATCACTCATGTGCGACACTGAGGGCCCTGTCACCTTGTTAAGGTCACTGCCACGGCACTGGCTCCTTCAGCAGCTAAAAAATCAGAAACACAGAGGCACTGCTGAATCCACAGCCTGAAATTCACCCCTTTGCACAGCACAGCCTCTCACCCCATATCCTCTAAAACAGAGAGAGAGGTGCAGAGAGGATAGGAGAGAGAGAGAAGGAGAGGGAGAAGAGGGGAGTGGGACAGAGACAGAGAAGAGAAGGGGAAAAGAGAGAAAAATATCTCAGTTTGACAAGGTTATTTTGGCAGAATTTTGGAGCCAAAGTGCCCCCTGTCAACAACACACACAATGTGCTTTTGAAAAAGCAGAGGCATACATGCAGTTCCTTGGCAATTGGAAATAACAGCCGATATACAGACAAACAGGTTTTGGAGCATATGTTTTATGAACTCCCAAGAAACTGCAGCTTATCCATTTTTTTCCAGGTCACCTCCACTTTATTATGCAGAGGCAGTCACTTGCTGGTATGCACAGTCCCGAGCCACAGTAGGGAAAGTGAGGGAAAAAACCACCTTCTCTCACAGTAGAAAAGTCTGACAGCAAAAGAGGGCACAAAAAAAAAAAAAAAAAGCTTCTTGTTTCCTTACCAGTGGCTTCAATAAGGAGATTAAGGAGTAAATCAAATTGCTGTTTTGCTTCTCCCTCTCACTCAGCAAGTTTGTGTCTGAGAGAGCCTCTTAGAGCTCATTCAAGAAGCTTGAAGATCCCAAGTGAAAGTAAAATTCATTTTCAAGAATTTCTTGGTCTCAGAAAGCACCTGAATTCCCACCTGTAACAGAAAGAAGGAGCTGAGATGTTTGCCTTCTGTGCTAGACCACCTTCCCCACCTTTACTCCACCCTGGCTCAGCAGGTCCAGCTGTGTTACCAGGGCTTGTGTTACCTGCAGGCAGCAGAGACACTGGGCTGGGAGCCTCCTGCCAGAAACTGCCTTTGCCCGTGGATACACCTTGTGCTTTGGGCAGGCACAGGGACATGGGGACACGGGCTGGAAACCACAGCACCCAGATCCTTACTGCTGCAATCCAGCTTCCTCCACTCCTGGAGACAGAGATACCACAGCACCCGCAGCGTCTCTGCAAGGGAGTGCCCCAGGACACACGTTCTGTGCCTCATAAAGGTGCTGTTGTCTTCTTCTAGCAAGGGGGGGTTTAATTCTGCTTATTTCTGTGCAAGGAGGTGTTGGCTCTGTTGATTATATCAGGATGGGTGTAACGTGGAATAGGATGGAAGGAAAGAATTAAGACTGCACCCCACTGAGCTCAAGACTTACGTGTCAGATCCTCAGTCAGGTAAGACCATTTAGAGTGAAAAGTCCTGGCTGTTTTCTGCAGACCTCTACCATGGCCCCAGCCTCACAGTCTTTAAAAGTTGCAGTCCTTAAAACTTACCAGTTCCTTCCTGCAGTTTGTTCTCTGCTCCTGCGATGACCCACCAGTGAGTTTAATCCAGGAGGATTTGCTCTATCACCTCCCTATTTCTCTTTATAAATGAGAGATTGTCTCTCCACTGGTCTAAAAAGCAAGCTGAGAGTTGGAAGTGGTCTATTGATCCATCTCCAGAGCTGTGATGAGGGAGATAAAAAGGAAAGGAAAGGCAGTTTTCTGTGACACACAAGAGAAGTGCAGTTCGTACTGGGGAAAGGCTGGGATGCAGGTTAGCTCTCAGCTAGAGAAAACATTTGATTTCACTGAAGTGACACCAGCTTGCTTCAGCCATATATTTTTAAAGATACCTTTAGAATCATAAGTTATATTAAAGCATGTTTCAGCAGACAGGAATTGCAGCAGAGAGCAGCTTGGTGTGAGGGGGCCATCTCAACTCTGCCATCTCAGCACAGTGTGTAATGGAGGAATAGGGCTCAGGTCTTTGTCATGAGTAGGTGCCTCATTTCCACTGAAATTCACAAGAATAACATGTTTAAACCCCTTTGAGGATCTGACCTTACAGCACCAGGATATTTCCAGTTTCCCATGCCTGAGTCACGCTGAAACATGCTTTGGTTCTGGTTATCATTATTATTATTGACATTTTGGTTCATACTGGTCATACTGACTCAGTATGTACACAAACTGGTTTGTACTAACCCAGTCCTCTTCAGTTTTGCAGAGGGAATAAAGCAAATTGAGAGCACATACTTTCAGTTAAGGCTAACTCTACCTTTTAACTCTACTTTTAAACCCTATCCCCTGGTGTGGAAATGCTCCCTGGTAGTTTGATCTGTCTTGTTCTTGATTGTCCCAATGGAGGAGAAAGAAGCAATCTTGGTTTCACCTTTCCTTATTTTCAGACCTCCTCCAGCACACCAAAGCAGGTGTGAACTAGTATTTGGAGTATTCAAACCCACTTACAGCACGTACTTACCTCTCATGGAGCCCCATCCTTTTGCAAACCACACGTTGAAACTCAGCCTGGCTAATTCTGTTCTGTGTCCAAGAGCCAGCATGCTGCCAGTGGCATTCCCTGAGCTCTGGGGCCTGTCACCATCATCTGCCATGAATTCAGAGCTCAGATCCCTCTTGCTGCTAACCCAGGGATCCACAGTCCTGCCTGAGCCACATCAGAATACCTGGAACTCAAATTGGCCCATCCAGTTAATTTCTCCTGCAATCTCTGGGTTATAGCCCTTTCCTTTCTATTTTACTGATTATTAATCAAGCTGAAACACAAGCTGCAGTTCGTTTTACTTGCAAGAATGTAATTGTAAATCCCTTTTACCCATTTCTTTAACATCCTCTGGATTTCACAGGCACAAATCACAGGAAAATGCATTTGCAAGTTGCGGTCTGAAGTAATTACTTTGTTGGTTGCCAGGAGGATAATATTCCTACAAATGATATTCTTTGCTATGCTGATTAACTGAATATTGCTGTGAGCAAAGCAAGCAATTAAGTGCACAGCAGTGTCACACCTGGACAGGCAGTATAGCCAGCCTAGTTCCTTGTCTACAGCAATCAACCTGCTTTGCTCCCTGTCCATCCACGCAAATCAGCCGAAAAACACCTGGCAGGCCTTCAAAGTGCTTTCCTGTTGGTGGGTCAGGACCCTGTTTAGCTGTGGGTTTTGGTTTTGGCTGGGATAGAGCCAGTTTTTTTCGTGGAATCTGCGGTCGGGCTGTGTTTTGTGCTGGAACCAGTGCTGATAACCCAGGGATGTTTTTGTTATCGCTGAGCAGGGATTGCACAGAGTCAAGGCCTTTTCTGCTCCTCACCCCACCCCACCACTGGGGGTGCACAAAGAGTTGGGAGGGGACACAGCCAGGACAGCTGACCCAAACTGACCCAAAGGATACTCCATATCATGTGGTGTCATGCTCAGCATGTAAAGCAGGGGGAAGAAGGAGGAAGAGGAAGGGGAGTGATGGCGTTTGTCTTCCCAAGTCACCATTACCTGTGATGTAGCCCTGCTGTCCTGGGGATGGCTGAACACCTGCCTGCCCATGGGAAATGATGAAAGAATTCCTTGTTCTGCTTTGCCTGTGTGTGTGAGGCTTTTGCTTCGCCCATTGAACTGTCTTTATCTCATCCCATAAGTTTCTCACTTTTCTGATTCTCTCCCCCATCCCACCAAGGAGGGGGTGAGCGAGCGGCTATTGGGGCCTGGGTTGCCAGCTGGGGTTAAACCAGCAGGATTTCTCTGAGCTGGTGAGCCCCAGGGGGCCTGTGAGGGGCACTTCACGACCCTGGCAGTGCCAGGCATGGGTATCTGAGACCAGGCTGCCTGACAGGACCACTGCTGTTTTGTAAATGGGACCTCTGAGATAAACTTATCATTGCCTGCCTGCGAACAACTCTCCACAGCACAAGACTAGTGGCTTTCAGCACAGAATGATTTTGGGACATCACTTGTAGGGTCAAGAACCTTGGCCATCTGTACTCAGGAGACAGGTAGACCCTGACTAACTGCAAAGCACTAAAAGCTGCACAACTATTTCTCACATAGGGCTTTGAAAATCTCTTCTTGAGTGACTTAAGCTTTCTGTGCAAGGGAGGAATAGTTAATTCTCTGTAACCAGACTCATCCTCAGAAATTCCCCCCATGAAGACACCAGGGACCAGCAGCTCCAGCTCTGCATAACACTTGCCACAACAAGCAGCAGCTTGTCCAGCCAGTGCTGGAGGAAGAAGGAATAGATGGATATTAAAACCACCCTTAGCTGTGCTTCCCAACAGACAGATGCACATATCATCTCTTGCTGATGTCCCAGGAAGCTTTGATCACACAGCAAGGAGTGAAACTTACAGAGATATGTGTCTACATACAGACACACATATATCTAATTATGTACATCATATATACAAGTGAACAGAAAAAGACAAATATGCTGCCAACATTTCCAATTGCACTTCTTTTCCTCGTCATGGAGCATAGATGAGCAGATTAGATCTAATCCTGGAAATTAAGACTAGGTATTCCTAAATCCAAAGGGCACTGAGGGACTCATTTCTTTCCAAATGGGACTCTTCCTCTCTCAGGAGCCAGCCAAACACAACCAAAGTTTACTCTCAAATATACACAGATACTTCCTGATTTTTGTGTGTGTGGTCTGAATTGGCATCATATTCTCAAGTCCATACCAAGGACATTTCATGGTACATTCACACCTGGTCCAGCTATTTATCAGTCACACACATTTCTCAGTCACCTCGTTCCATATCAGCAGCTGGTGTCACCACCAGCATCCTGCTTCAGTCTCTGAGCTCTGTCATTTTCCAAGTGCTTTGCCAGGGCTCCTCAGACGGGCTTTATGGTAAAACATGAGAGCAGTGCTCAGAGGAACGAATTACAGATCCCTGCCAGACAAACAGACTCCAGGCTCCACTTTGCATAATTGCCACTGCAAGGACCTCAGGCTCCAGAATGAGGTTAATGACACTCACTGCTTGTGTTGAGTCACTCCAAGCACTGAAATGTCACGAGCTGTAGCGATGGATTTGTCAGTGCCAGCTAAATAGCGTGCAGTGACACTCCAGCTGCTGCAGGCTGTGCAAAGACTGGTCCTCCAGGATGCCCATGAGGTATTTCTGTCTCACTCAGGGTCCTAACGGCAGCCACCACTTACAGCCTCCTTAAAAGCCCTCACTTTACAGAGAACTGTTTCCATTTTCATTTAAAAACATCACATTTTTCTCATTATAAATGTGTGAGGTTTACCAAATACACTGCATGGGTTAGAGGTACCACAGCTCCCACACTGCTTGTCACAGGTAATGCAAAAAACACCCAATCAATTTAAATCATGTTTCTGTCTTGAAGAGGGAGTTCTTGTATATCACCTACATGAAAGTGTTAAATCCATCAGCCCTGATATCCCAGTGAAACTAGATCTAGACTGGAGACTTCAGATTTGGGACCCAGATATATGCTCTATTGTTTGGAAACCAGTGCTGATCAAAACAGTGTTTTGGAAAGGATTTTATTTATTTACAGAAATCTCCATAGAAACTATAACAGATTCTTCAACCAGATGTAATGTTTCATTGTTAATTAGTTCATCTACTGGAACAACAGCTTTCCTATCATGAGATCTGGGCAGCTAAAATTTGAAGTGCACCCTCCAGGCTGCCCATCAGATGGAAAATATTAGCAACACACTCAGCTTTTGGAACTGAAAATCTCCAAGTGTGTGGCGTAAAAGCAGCAGACATTGTTAATCTCCAGCCACCACTGTGGAAAGAGGTGCAGGGCTCTTCTTCAAGAGCATGTTACAACTCAGCACTCAGATCCCTACACTCACATTCAGCTCCCATCACCTAGATCATTGCACCCTGCAATGAACTAAACTTCATCTTTGCTGCAACATCCAATAAGCAACATTATTAATTGGCATCATGGATTATATCCAATGACTTTCTGCACCTAAGCTCTAGGGGCCATGGTGAATATCAGGGTAGCAGCAGATGATGACGCTGGGATTGGGAAAACAAAGCAGTTGTTGCATCCCTGTCTCCTCAGCTTTGTTGAATACAGTTTAGGAGCTAGTTTAGATCTATTTTTAGACCAACATTTACCTCTCTTCCAACCCAAACATAGCTCTCCCTTGTAATACCAACAATGCTTTCAAATGGAACAGTGAATCGTGGTGCCACGATCATAAACAAAATTACCAGCTGTCAGGCACAGGCTCTCACACAACTCCTTGCTGCAAGCCAGAGTAACACTTGTCACTTGCCTCCCAAACACAGCCAGTTGGCTTTGCTGATGGAAAGAAAGGCAGAGGACAGTGTTTTAAATGCCAAGAGACAGACAACTGGTGGAACGTTCTGTGTGATGAAACACTGCAAAACTAACTTTCCCAAAAATGTTCAGTTCCTGGGTCTACCTCACATTGCTGGTTTTGTGGGGGTTTTTCTGTTTGTTTTTTTTGGGGTGGTTTTTTGTATTTTGTTTTGTTTCATTATCCTTAATGGTACCTGCCCATCAAACTCGGAACAAATCCCACAGAGTTCACGGGAAACATTTGGATTTCCTCACCACCCGCGTTTGACTGGCACCCTCCCTCACTCCAGGAAGCACAGCCCATTCACACTGAGTAATATGTGCTGCCTGGTCCCCAAAGCCAGCATCACCTTTTGGTTGGCTTTGTTCTCTTTTTGGCTGGTGCATTTTCCAGAGGAAAGAATGGAGAGCTGGCTTGAAGAACTTGTACAAAAGGAAATGGGTTCATTGAATTTGACATGCACAACGTTCACTTGTGCTGGGAGGGAGCGATATAGGCTCTAGATTCAGAAAAAAATAAAAACAACAATAAAAAATTATATGGCACAGGAAAGAAACTCTTTCTTTCAGAATGAACTTAATATAAAGCAATCTTATTTTTAAGGTACTAGAAATGACAAAGTAAAAAGTAGAGCAGTTAACTGGGCCCCAGGACACAATGTTGCTGAGCAAGCTTGGAAAACAGAGAGAAAGGAATGAGTTTAAATGACTCATTAACCAGTTTGGTGTCATCCTCTCCATTTTCACCAAAGGAGTCTGAAGTCAACCCCGACACTGGACAAAGGACACCAGCTTTGGGACTAAGGCGATACAGAAATTAATACTGGAAGGTTTGAAGATCTTCACCACCTAGTCTTGTGCTGCAAGCCTAAGATTTAAAGAGATGGAGGGAGGAATATTCACCACACATTTGTGTCCCCAGGGGCTCTTTCCTCCAGGCAAACAAGCCACATGACACCAGTGAGCACAAAACATGTGTCAGCCCCATTAAATGGCCGCAGTTGCACCTGGGCCACTGAGACCAAACACACAAACACAGTCTGGCAAGGTGGTCCCCAGCTCCACCAGCTCCTGTAGTGCTCTGACAGGTGACACTGGCCAAGGGACTCTGCTCTCACACACTGAGAGTCAGGAGAGACTCCATGGACATGGATAAAGTTACACCATAAACCTCTTACGGACAGCAGAACTTCACCACTGGGAAACTCTCTCCCAAGAGGGAGAAAAACAATCAGCGTCTGAGGCAGGTTCTGTCTACAAACAGCAAGACAATATTGGCAAAAACCTGGCAGCAAGCACTGAAAAGCAAACAGTCGATGTAAACTGCCATTAATTTTACTGGCACTGTCATCAAAAATAGGAAAAAACTCATGGGGAATTTCCTTCCCCTTCACTCCCACAGAGGATTTAGTTTGCCTGCATTAGGTGAGGTGGAAAGGAAATCTGTAAGAAAGTAGATGCTGTGAGTGAACCATTTGACAAACCACACAGATCTTGCAAGACAAAAAAAATAGTCATGTCATGATCTGGTGACTCCTGAAAATACAGAGAGCTCCTCATACAGCCAAAGACAACGTGGAAACATAGCATTCACGTCCCTTTTCTGCTTTAAAACATTCTGTTGTTTTCTGGTTTAGGTAAGAAATTCATCCTTCAAATGAGGAAAAGTAAGAGATAGGTAATTGTTTCTCTCTGTTTCTTCTGTGCAATTTTAATTTTTACAACAGAGAGAGGGAAAATACCTGCTTTGGAGGCATTGCTGGCAACCTTAGAAGTGAAGTTGTACATTTACAAGTCCAGCTGAAGTCACAGAGTTTGATTCAGCCATTGCCTCGTTTGTTTCACGCTGAGGTGACTGCTGAAAACACCTCGTGTTAAACTATGACATTTCTTTGCTTACTCTGTGCTGTCCAAGCTGCACAAAAAGACTGGAAAGTTGGTCAGAGAACAACCCACTGACTCCAGGATCAATCTGGAGATATTACCTGACTCCAGCAAGGTTTAAACCAGTTTCTGAACCAAAGGCTTTAACTATGCCAGAGTCTAAAGCCTATGCTTGGAACATGATGAATGTTCTGCTGAAAGTTGGAAACAGGAGGGTAAATGGCTGGGGAGAAGGTGACTTTGGACCATGTAGGCGAGGCTACAGTTACGTTTGCTTTGGAAGCCTAAGAGAAGAAAATATCCCCTCACAAAAAAGATTGACCAGTGATTGATCAGTGTAGGTATATGGCACAGTTTGCCTGCATGGTAGTACGGTCCAAGGCCAGATGAGTAACCTCAAGAGTTCCTGGAGAACACCAGAAATACCATGAAAAAGTGTTAAAAGCACATATCTGTGGAAGTCCCTTATATAAACACACCAACGATGTTAGATCATGCAAGCAGGTTCAGTACCTTTGATCCACCTTAATCAGGTCTGAAATAAAATACACCCTTCCCATACACTTGAACCAGGAACAGGCTGTCTGGAGCGAGAACTGTCATCCTCTGTTTGTACAGCACTGAGCAATTTTTCATATAAATAATAAATAAAACTCAGAGAGTAGAGGCACCAAGCAGTATCACCTTTCCTTCCTATTACTTGCTTGCAGAGAGGCCAATTCACAACAAATGAGGCTCAGTAAATAAATAAGGCAAAAAAACTCCAGACAGCTTGATTCTTTTCTCAGTAAGTGAACACAACTAATCCCAGTGAAACACACGTGTATTTTCCACACAACAGCTCACACAAGTTCATTAAATGTGCATTTGGGTCCCTCCACTGTACACTGTAAGGGTGAATTCTTCTGAAGAGGACTGTTCAGTATAAGAAAGTAACAAGAACAGTTCTTTAATATATGGAAGGTAATGTTTAAACAATGCTTTTCAGGTAGGAATTACAAAATACTAAAGTCTTTCAGGTGGTGAGTTAAGTCAGAGGTACATATCGCACCTGCAGAGAAAAATAAACCACCCCTTCTGAGCAGTTTAAAATGCAGAGGCCCCTTCAGTCCCACTACCTTTGGCAAGGGAAATAGCTCAAGGATAGGCAATGCCTTGAAGTTAAGCCTTAAGGACTCACAGATACAAAAACTGCTCACTCATCCTCTTCAGGAAGGCAAGGAAGATCCCAGTGCTCCCTGATATAGCATTTTCCTAAAGGTGCAGAGTGGTGTAACAGCTGGGGACTTGTAGCACAAGAACTCCAGATAGCATTGCCCCTATTTACAGTAAATCTGTTATCATTCATTGCTGTGCAATCCTTTCTAAGAGAAGTCCATGAAAACAAGTATTTTGTTAGCATTAAGCACAGCTACAGAGGGACAACCTCCAGCTCTGCCCAGCTCAGTGAAGTCCGTGTTTCAAAGAGCAGCAGCTACATCTTGTGGAAAGATTTCAGACTGCAGGTTTATCCCCAGTAAAGTCCCCAGACCTGGCAGTTGGGTTCATCGGACCACAGAGATGACTCAAAACCAGGAAGGAAAGCACAGGTCTAACCTCTGTGGCTCTGTGCTAAACCTGTGCTAAGCATAGCCTAACATGAGCTTGAGCAAGGCTCCAACTGCAGTTAAGAGCACACTCAGCAGCAACAACCCTTCTGACCAAGATGTATCTATGAGCCAGGCAAGCGAGGCAATAACCTCCCAAGTAATATTAGAAGTAAAAAGCTGTAGCTTGCAATGAGTCAATCCTGTTAATGCCTGTCAGGTAATAATATCTCATCTGAGATGTCTGCTATTGCCTAGAGCTGACTTCATCACACCCTGGGACCTGCAGCCTACAGCTCTCAAGGCTTTCCTCTACCAGCAGGACCAGGGAGCTCTTCACTGGGGACTTGAAAAAAATCAATACCATCAGATAAATGACATGGGAAAACCCCAGAAGAGAGCAGCAGGCAATCAGTCCTGCTATTCAGCCCTCTGCTTAGCTTGTCTGCAAAAACAAAATCACTGCAGCTCCTCTTCAAACCACAAACTGAACTTCCAAATTTTTTTTACATCAGTAAATACTTTATAGCATTTGTGACAGGTCCAGTTTTATTAGAGTCCTGTAACTCTGAAGTGCTTTAAATGAGAGCAGAAAGTGCAAAATAGAGACATGGCCCTCAGAATAGACTGAAAGTATGACGATTAAAAGTTTTTCCTTTGAGCTACACGTAAAAATGTTATGCAAGACATTGTTACCTACAGGAAGAGGGAATGGAAGTTTACAGATATTTCCTACAAAAGATACAGCCAATAATATGAAAGGCAAGTGTGAATCAAAAATTTTATTTTTTCCCCACATACATAAAAAAGTGAGTAAACACACAAGACAGCAAGTCAGAGAAACTAAACATATTTACAAGACAGTCAAGATATCAATTTTTTTCTATCTTCGAGATCAAGTCATCACAGATTTTCGTTAGTTCATCATTTTCTTTAGTCTGTGGAAGAAAGAAAAGAGTGAGTTTCAGGTATGCCCAAACTATGCTACAACCTTGCAGTGAGCTGAGTTGCAAGGAGACAGAAAACGGAACAGAAACTCCATTTACATGATAGTGAGTCAAGCAAATTTAATGTAAAGGACAGTCTGTGTCAAAGGACACATGGCATCCTCGTGAGTCTCAGGAAATGAGCCAGAATCTACTATACTGTTTCTACTTCTTCCAGACTTTCCCATAATACATGGAGAACAACTCATCCAGGGAAACAAGACTTTTCAGATTCAAAGTCTTCATTAGGTACACAGAAATGCAAGACAGTGACAGCTTAGATTTTGATCTTCACAAGACACTTTAAAATGGCGCTTTTATACTTTTACTGACAAATGACAATTTTCAGTTTGCAGAATTCCTTATGTGGTCGAACCACTTTAAAAAGAATTCTTAACAAAAAGCATTATTGTATTTATGACAAGACCAAAACCAGTTCTGTGTTAAACGGTTTGTCTCATCTCTACTTACAGGCCTACTGTTTCCTCAGCTATGCAAGCCTTAGCTGTAAGCCTAAAGATTTTAAAAAATATGGGATTTTTCCATAATAGGAGTGTGTCAGCATTATCCATTTTTGAGTTTTCAGTGCTGGCAAAGATAACCATGACACAGTAAAACTGCATGCATTTCCAACAGTGACTTTTAACCCTCAAAAAGCTTCTTCCTTTGCAGGGTTCCAACAAAGGAAACAAAACATTTTAAAGACTTTATCTATGCAAAATGAAACAAAGTACAAGGATTAATGGCCTGAACAATATCAAAGACTTTAGTCATATACAGTCAATCCTTATCAGTGCTAACAGCTTACAGGCCATGGTAATGAAAAAGCTGAACCAAAGAGTTAAAGATTTATTCCCAAGTTCTGCTCTGTTTCATGTATGCTTTTTTGATCACCACCTCTTTCGGTAGTTCAGGTATCCTCCTGCCACAACAGCCCAGACTGATCACCTCTATAATCCACCTATGGGAAGAAACCTTGTGCTCCAAGAAAATCTAAACATACAGACAAGTCCTGAGATAATACAGTTGTGCCATTTTTTTCAGTGCCTATTTCCCTAACCCTGCTAGGACAGCAACCACCAAAACCAGCACAGTTAGCACAATTACTTCTAGCACTGGTACAAGGGAGCTGTACCTAGTCCAAGGCAATACCTTGAAAAGGCTCACCCATGGCATTTTGACTAACCTTTTGTTCAAGGCTCCTCTCCAGAGACTGGTTCCTCATCTGTTCTTTGCGCAGAATCGCTTGTAGTGCTGCAGCCTCTGAATCTGCTTTGTTTCTGATGTGGGCAATTTCTTCATTTGCTCTGAAATGGTTGCAAGGTGGTATTAATGCCCCCTTCAGTCAGCACAGCAAGTCACACTAGCTGCTTGTACTTTGGATTAATCCCTAACATGTTTAATCCAAGTTCTGGTATTAGTGAAACACATTCTGCAGCAACTGTGAGAACTATATACTTCACTCCCATACTTGGCTTCTTGACACAGTACTTACCGCTGCAGCTTCTCCTCTGCATGTGCCTTTAGTGCCTGATATCGCTGCTCTTCTTTTTTAATTCTAGCCAAGTAGTCCTCAGCACATTTTTTCAAAAGTTCTTCATTCTGTCCCAAAAACCAAGAAGCTTAGTTATGTGCTAGCAGATGAAGAGCCTCCCCACCTGACAAATGGGCTATTGGAATACACCCCAAGTGACAGTATTTGCTCACCAGGGTAACAGGAACAGCCATGAATTCTCACAGATCTACACAGACTAAAATGGTTCCTTTCAACTACCTGAACTTTGCAAACTAAGATTTAATCACCTTATGTCCTTCCCAATACACTCTTTAATAGCAAACTACAGTAAAAGTTACTAAAACTACAGTCAATAGTTGGTTTTGTTGTTTTCCTTTTTTTTTTTAAAGCGTCTTATGCTGAAATTGTCCCAAGAATAGTTAGAAATCCAACTTCTTCAGAGAACCCATGGAAAGAAGAAACTGAAGTTTTAATATGGACATCCTGCCTGCTTCTCAAACTTAGACTACCATGAAACTTGTAATAGGCTAGTTTTGAGCCTGAGTTTAAGGCTGAGTGAAAAAAATCTGAAGGCACTTCTTTTTTAAAACACCAACCGAGTCAATTTTTATGCATTTCATGCAGTTAAGAAGCCATAGCTTATGCTCCTCATCGGCTTCCTTCCTCCACCCTCTGAAGAAGCTGCAGAATGACGGCCCAATTTCAGCTTTAACAAAAACCACAACTTAGTAAAGAGCATCCAATAAACTATTATCGTTCTGACTTGTAATAGTAAACCTTCAGCATCCATCAGTATGATGGAAGGGAAACAAGCCGCTCTTGTGCAGCAGTTGCTACATGAGAGTGACTCTATGATAAACAAAAATGACGTGTGCAGCAAGAAAAACCTCACTTCTGTTTGAAGAAACTTGGGCTTCTAACAGATATTATTATACTTTAAGTCAGTCACTAAATACAACAAGCTAGTAATTTTTTATCATCTTTAAAATAACAACTTAGCACCTGGTTTTCCAGGTAGTGCCTATACTACCTAATTAATGGATGCTTTTGAAATTCCACCATTTCCTACCCTCTAAATCTCATTTATCTTGGAAGGATATTATTTGCATTATAGCATCCTTACTCTGTGGTAACCCTCTAGTGCCTCTTTCTGCTTTTCAAGTCGTTTGAAGAGTTCAGAGAAAGACTTTTCCATGGAGTTGAGATCTGACAAAGCTTGCTGCTTCTCCTCCATCAGCTTCTGCATTTCTTTCCTTGAGATTTCCTTCTGCTTCTGAGAATCCTCTAGAGAAAGCAGAGTTAACCCATTACAGTTATTGCATTAGCACAAAACTAGTTCCATAGAGCAGACAGACAGGACCCCCCATGCCTTCAATTCTTGCTCTTAAGCACAAAAGGGTTTCACAAGCAGCCTCTCATCTGAACAGACACCATATCCGTGCTTTTAAGAAAGCAGTCCTTGTCTGTTTGCTGCATTGCTATCTCACACCGAAAATAAGGCCATTAAACACTGATGACAAGCCTAGAGCACTGTTTCTCCTTGCAATGTAGTCAAAATACTCCACCCGAGTTTGCCATAACAGGAGCCTCAAATCTGGTGATAGAAGCAAAGAATTCAAAAATATTTATTTTCATTACACACACACAATAGCTGGAAGATCTGAGGAAGACTGGGTTAACAAGTCAAACTAGCATAGCAAACTTCCAGGACAAGTTTGTGTTACCAGACCTGAGCTATGTTTCCCACAGGCTTAAACAAGCACAAAAACGCTGGCATAATATTCAGTCTCTTTAAAGAACTAAACTTAAGCAAGGCACAGATCTGTCTATTCAGCTTTGAACTAAGAAAATGTACCTAGACAACAGAAGTTTCACTATGTCTTTCCTAGTTTTGAAGCCACAAACTTAACTGAAGCAAAGGCCAGGTCTGTCCAGCAAGAACTCCTAGTGATATCTTGCCACTTAAACGACGTCGGAAAATAAACGGTTAAACACAAAGTGCCGACAACCAGATCTGCCAGTTTTAATGAACCAACATCTCACACTCCACTGGAGAATAAGAAAAAGTTAGATGTGTTCATGCCCGATTCAGAAACTCATTGCTACCTACCAAGTGATATCATGTCTGTGTGAATATGCACAAAATTGTTAGTCTAACTACCTTGTCTGAAACCTTACACTCACCCTGGAAGCACTTGAAATATTAATTCATCAGAGGTGAAAGAGTACTAAACTCACTTAGTCACCCTAGGTTAAATAGGCCCCAGCCCCCCAATGCATTCAAAGTGTAAATAAGGAACTTACCCATAACTTGTGTTATTGTCTGTTCAAACTCAGCAACTATTTTTCTAAAAACCATGAAAAAAAAGTTGAGCATATGTTAGAAAAAGCACCTGGAGTAAATAAGCAGATATAAGAGTCAGGACAAGTTCATACCCCATTTCCTGGTATTCCATATAAAGCTTATTATACTTGTTTTTCCATTCCTGAGTCTCCATCTCTTTCTCTTGAACCTGTGAGGGTGAAAAAGTAAACCTTTATCTCTTCCTGTGCAAGAAATAAAATACGATACTAAAAACAGTCTGAAGGGCAGCTTAGGTATACTTATAACCCAATATTGAGAGAAATAAGTTTCAATTGCTTAACAGAATCAAAATTGTTTCGTTACAAACTTAACTCAAATAAGATTTAGATTGATACATAGGTTTTGGATACATGATAAGCACCATGTCTTCATACCTAATATGTCTTCAAAAGGCATGATCAACCTCTTGGCTACTCTTACTTATTGTATATGTAGATCATTAAAATTTGAGAGAACACAACTGGTCAAGGAACATGCTCTCAAATAAGAGACATATTTCTCTCCTCTTTACAAGGCAGACAAAAAAAAGCACGATACAAACCTTCTAAATCTTAACATATGAGAGGAAAAAATACCAGAAGCCTATTCAAGATCAAGTGGCTGTTTGGAGTAATTTATGTTTAACACCAAATTTGTAAACATGGTAGGGGGAGGATTAAAAGATGCCTCAAATCATTTACAAATAATCATACCTATTTCACATCAGCTGAATTAAAGCAGAGCTCACAGTAAAAATATTAAGCAGCGTAAGCACTCTTTGCTAAATGCAAAAACTGCTAATTTCGCCCCAAAACTGCACAGTATACTGTAGTACACTCATTTTCCAGCATTTATTTTGGAGCAAATTCATTTTAAATTTATTGCACTATTTCAGATGACAGGAAGACAGGCACAAGAGGAAGAAGTAGTGATAGTTATGCTAGCAACAAGTGTTACAAAAGCAAAAATATGTGAAGATGGAAACACAAAAAACTTTCACTTGCAAGCTCAGCAATGGTTCAGTAGACCCCAAGAAATCATACTTTCCTAAGTGCTCTATTTGCTCAGAAGGAAAACAGGTTTTCCCTTTCCTCCTACTCTTGAGTTGTTTCAGACAAAAATAAAAAAATCTTTAAGTTCTTTTCAGGTTAATATAGTATTTCCAAGCCCTTTTACTTGTTCAAGTAACACAGCTGGAGCCATCCAGTCACACCTATAATTATATTTGCATGTGTAAAATAGTTCTTTTAAACAACACATTAGAGCAGCAATTTTAAGATATTACAATCTTTTCCCCTTGCTACTGTATATAAATTCTTAATTTTAGATCAATGCATTATGAGCTGTCCCCTGCTAAAGCTGCACCTTTTTTCCTGTAATAGACAATATGCTGGGTAAAAGTCACCTCTTAAATAAGAGAAGGTAAAAGTTACTCCTAGAAAAGGCACCATTTCTGTACTCTAAAGGAAAAAAAACTTAAGTAGCAAATAATCACAGGTCATCTTCATTTGGTGTCCTTAGTGTCACTGCCTGCAGTACAGCAGTCAGGAATTTTGAATGCTCCGTATTTTAGCTAGAGTTAATTTTGAAGTGACGTGATTAGCTTTAAGGGCATTTATGCCTAGATACTCCTCTTACATTATTTGGTTTTGTGAAGCTACATAATCCAGAAGCCATAATAAAACAAGTACTCAAATTTCTTAAGTGAGTGGGCACACAAATCTTCTTGCATCAGTAAGAAAATGGGGGTTTAAAGGCAACTTCTGTAATTCCAGAATATGCTTGAAATCCTATCAACTACTTATTTCCCTCCTCCATTAGTGCCCTTCTCCTCCAGAGTGAGCTCCAGATCCGACCTTTATTAGCTGGACATGCTGCTGTGCCTTCAGGTTCCACAAAAAAAGAGACTTGATCACAACACCGAACAGAAAGTATTCAGATCACTGATGTTAAGCCTGACCATCCCCTCTGATAACATCTGCTTTTTAATACTGAGCAGTTCTAAGGCAGAACCTAACTAGAAATGAAGTTTAGCCTATTTCCTTAGGTATTAGCTCTCAGAAGTTCTATTCCTACAGCTCCCACCAAGTAAACAGCTTATCTGAGCAAGATAACTATGCCAAAGTATGATAAGACCTACAAAGTAGAGACTTATCCCAGATAATCTAAACAAAAGGAATTTCCAAGCTATGCCAAGTTCTGCTTCGGAAGGGGCACCATACCATTGCATCCATGTCTTTTTGGCTGTATTTTAGCACATCTATAATAGCATCCACAGCAGTGTCTGTAGAAGCAGTAAGAGTGACTGGAGGAACATCACCACTCAGGGAGTTTGGAATTAGGGGACCAGTATCCTGTAAGGAAGAAAAAAGGAAAGTTTCAACAGATTCCTATTGTCATGCCATTGATTAGATCTATGCACATAATCCAATGCTAAGTCAACACAGATTACTTAGACACACAAAATACCTCCATAACTTTCTTACTTTAAAGGTAACTACGTTGTTCTAAAAGACATGGTGCAAACAGAATTGCTATCCACCAATTACAGCCACCAGAAACAAAGCAGAAGACACCACACTGTCCTCCACCAGCAAAAAAAAAAAAGAGACCATTTCAGGATGAACTGCTGTGCACAGATCTGTCCACAAAAGGCTGTTCAAGCTGTAAACCACAGACTATAGAGCACTGAGTTTAATCAAAGTGCTTTTCAACTCAGCAGTGCAACTAAAAAATAAGTTTCTTTTGTGGCTTCGCTTGCGTAAAAAAAATATTGCCTTACTAAAGCATTCTTAAAAACAGCTCAAATTCTCCTAGACCATGTACAATGGCACCAGTTTCCATTAAAAAAATTTAATACTTAAGAAAATGAAGTCCATCAAAAAGTTCAACTTTGATATGAGTATCCAGCCTGGCTTAAGACAAGAGTTTAAATAAGCATTTATCACATTCTCAAGTCCAGAACCTAGGCTATCCCTTTCCCAAAATACCAACATGAAACCTGGTAGCACTGTAGGCACCCTTACAGAAGCTGTAAATGTCCCCAGAAGATCTAGTCCTTTGGGTTTTTCCTCATTTTGAAGACTCACTAGAGGCTTTTCAGGTTCCTCAAGCAATTTACTTAAATCAGGAACAGGACTAAAAATAAATGAAACATACACCATTAAATTCAAGTGCTGCCTTTCCTTGTAAAGCTCCTGTATAGTGTGTCCAGCAGGACCAGGGCAGTGATTGTTGCCTTGTACTGGGCACTGAGGAGGCCACACCTCAAATCCTGTGTTCAGTTTTGGGCCCCTCACTACAAAACATTGAGGTACTGGAACAAGTCCAGAGAAGGGCACAGAGCTGGAGAAGGGTCTGAAACACAGGTCTGATGAGGAGAGGCTGAGGGAGATGAGCGTGTTCAGCCTGGAGGAAAGGGGGCTCAGGGGATACCTTCTCACTCTACAACAACCTGAAAAGAAGTTGTAGCCAGGGGAGTGTTGGTCTCTTCTCCCAAGGAACAAGGCTAGATGAAACATCCCCAAGTTGCACCAGGAGAGGTTTAGATTGGGTATTAGGTGAAATTTCTTCACTGAAAGCGTGGTTAAGCATTGGAATGGGCTGCCCAGGGAAGTGGTGGAGGCATTTAAGAGACATGTAGATGTGGCACTCGGGGACACATTTTAGTGGTAGACTCACAGATGCTGGATTAACTGTTGGACTTGATCTGGAAGGTCTTTTCCAACCTAAACAACTCCATGATTTTATGTACTACAGCCTAGACTAAGTCAATGCCTACCTCTGCTGAGGTAGAGCTGTGACGATACTCAAATTTGTTTCAATCAGTTTCTGGAATGGTTTTCTTGGGCTGTCTCTCAGTAGAGGGTCAAACTTCAAATACAGTGACTGTTTTCTCAAGGCTGACTCTTTGAACTGAAGGGAGAGAGGCATAAACTGGCAGATATGCTGTTTCAGAACATAACACACACATCCCACCCACACACAAACAATCCTCTGGAGAGCTGGTGAGCCTGCTCTTCAGCGGCCAGAGCATTGTTCTCAAGAGAAAAATTACATAAGAGAACTCTGTGCCCACATGCTTAAGTCCTTATGTAATATCAAGTGAACTCAATCTGCTCCCAGACAGAATCAAAAGGGCAAACATTTATGAACTACTTGAAACCAGCAGAAGACACTGAAAGGGAAGGACAGTATTGTAAGCTCAAGGAGCATTGTATGCCATTGACATACAGTAATAAGGACAAACACAGCATGACCAAAAAAACAATTCCAATTGACTGCATTCACTGTACATTCAGAGCTACTCTTACTCTGGACCCAAGCAGGAGAAAGAAAAATGAAGCTGAACCGATTAAAACACGACATGCCCAATTTAGAGACAACTTTCCTGAAACTGGCCATAAAGCAAAAGAGCTTAAAAATATTTTTGAAACAATGATCCTGCACTTTCAAAGCATCATGTTGTTCTTGCAACCACCAGAAGCGAAACATCATCCACATTGGTTTCACTGCTATTATAGGAGAAACAGCACCTTTGAAAATTGAAAGCAAGAGACGTCTGATTTTTAGTTGAATTGCTTGTAACTACATTTCCTTTCCACCACCACCCCCTGCCCAGCCTTGTCACCACAATTCCTTTGTAACAGAATCTGTATTTCTGCAGACAATCCAAAAGTTACTTCATGAAAATATTTCCAGTTTAACAGTTTCACCTTTGCTTTCCCTCTCCACCCTGCCAGGGAGGCAAACAAAACATTTCAGTGTCATACTTACTGATGAAGTCCCAAACTGTTCCAGATAGTCTATTTCTATGCCTGTTCCTAGGACTGGAAAAAAACAGAAAGGATACAATGAATATGTCATATGGTCTTACCACAGACAAACACAAATACATATGTGTAGAAAGCAAACACTGCTTTCATTCTCATGAGTTCTAGTTCTTCACATATTTAAAATATTGTCTATCCAGACCTGAAGGAAAAAAAAAACAAATCAGGCAAAGATTTCTAAGCTAAGCAAACTTACAGCTTCCATTTGTCCCCAAATACCTCTAAGTATATGCAGAATTTAACACACAGCTGAAAGACTTCTGTTGTTCTGTGGTTAAAGTGAGAAGCACACTCAGATATTCTACTATTTTACACAATGCCCCGTGAAAGAGTACGGCTGTCAATCTCATCATTAAAACTGGCACACAGCTCAGACTTGAACAATGAAGTTACAGCCATTTCCCAACATACTGATTCCACTCCAGTCTGAAGGTCAATGACAGACTGCACTGCAGCGAAATAATTCCCTCATCCTTCCACACAGTGCTTCTACAAGGAATAACCCCTCCAAGTGGTCAAGTCACAGATGTGTAGGAAGCTTTCAAAACAGGCATGCAAGTGCAGAAAGACCATCCACAGCACAATATGAAACCAGTACTGAAGTAGTGCTAAGGCTGCAGTAGTCTACAAGACTCACAAATACAGTCAGCTATATTGCTCTCAATTTACAAAGGCTTTAATACCAGAAATTATTTTAAAGGAGCACTTGTTTTCAGCACCAAAAACTGCCACAGAAACTCTACACAGATTGTTTCTATACTAGCCTAAATTTTATTCTCCCAGGCAGCTGAATTCTAAAACCCAGCTTTGTGAACTTAGCTTAAAGGAGAGAAAGTTAAAAATAGTCTTAGGTACATTTCCCAGCGCTGATAGCTATTGTAGGTTTTGCAGTCCTTTCAGAAGTGCAGAATGAGAGACAAAACCTGAATCTATACCAGAACTGAACTAGACAAATATATACACACAGGTTATTGCAACATTACATTTTCCATCTGTTTTAAAGAAATGCCATTACCTTCAGATGATGGTCTGAAGAACTCTTCAGGTTCAGCACTAGCTGCCTCCTCATCTGCTGTTATTTCAGTTCTGTGGGAACGAGGTTTAACTTCTGCAGACACTGACTTTTTTCCACTGTCAGAGGAAACCAAACTATCGTCAGGGGGGACGTTATGAGCTGAAGACATTTTAGGTGGGTCCATTTGCTCCTCCTGATGAGAAAAAAACAACCCTTTATTGTTAAAATAATTACTTAAATGTAATGAAAATCACTATAATGATCAAATTGGTTTGTCACAAATTAGCTCCGCAGCCAACATAATGAAACAAGGGTTCACAGGCATAGAAATAAAACTACCAACACTGAGTACAGCTCATATTATACAGGAGTCACTTTTTTTTTTTCCACAGTCCACACCCTTATGTTTGTCCTTATATGTGACTGCTGATCTACTAAATGTCAAGGTACCAATTTGGCTCTCTCTGATGTTAGCTTCAAAAGACAAGTCTGCACAGTTGATAATCCTTTTAGAGCTGCTAAAAATGCATAAGCCCACTAATTCTTAGACAAAATGTAACAAATAAGTTTCACAAAATTAAGTCACTAAGTCAACTGTTTCATGAAACAACCTGGTGTGAACTTGCTATCTTTGTTATGCCTTACCATGTCTCTCTCTCCTGGAAGTTCAGCTTCTGCTTGAACTCCTGGTTTCTCCTCTGGAACTCTTGGGATGTCTTCTACGACACTCTGCTTAACAATTTCCCTAAAGAAAGGAAAAAAAAATTCAGTCACAAAGTTCTGAATTCCGTATTATCAGATACACTGAACAAAGTTACCTTCTTTGAGAGTTTTTACTGCCACAGCCCAGGAGGCTTTACAGAGGGCAGGGATGTAAATTCACTGTCTTGCCTGGTGACAACTTAAGTGACAGAAAGCTCTCCCTCCATCAGAAGCAGTGTTATGTAGGAAGCAGAAAGCCAAAGCAGTATCACTTATTTCTATTCACTTAGCACTGTTCCCGCATTTCCATTTGTTAGGCTCATTACTATTTTTTTAATTAAAGATAGGCTTTTGGTTTAATTAAGGACAGAATTACAAGAGCCTACTCCTCTTTCCAAAGCAGTGCTGTGAGTATTGGTGTAAAGCACAGAACTTCATTAGAGAAACCCAGTACTTCAGTTGGTGCTGTCAGCAGTAAGTACACTTTTCACCTTGGTAAACAGTAACTAATCACATCACACAGGGAGCAAGAGAGCAAACATTTCTGTCATATGACCAACCTGTGCCAGTTCTGTCTATAGCAACACCGACACTTTAATAACAAGACTTTCTAGGAAAGGCAACAAAACCTATTCCATTCTCAAATAAAAAGTTTGGTTTGTGGTGCCCACAAAAAAAGCAGGTTCAGGGATAGGGCTTTTTATTGGAGATAGCATTTGGATACCAAGAACACATAGGTAAGAAACAGCACCTCAGAAAACAGACCTGCAATAAACAGAATTGCCTGCTCCCTGGGCATTTGATTTAGAGACAGTAGCAGTAACCTGGCTCTCCACATTTTACTCTGATCTTGGAGGAGTGGGGAAAACCACATGACCCAATGCTCCTTCCACCTAAGCCTGTTACCTCCCATTCTTCCAGATTTAAGAACAACTTCTCCCTAGAGCTAGTCATCTTGGGATAGTTTCCCCAGTGAGATCTTTGATGTTGCAACATATTTTGTCAGAGATTACAAGAACAGAGTCAGCCAGTGTTGGAGGGAAGAAGTCAAAGTACCAATCAACTAATTAGATACTATCTAACTCTCCTCACATGGGTTCAAGGTGCTTCTCCATTCAGCTCCGCATTTACTTACGGATTTTTGGGTTCTGGTTTTTCAGGAGTTTCACAGGTACTTGGACAGTTATCCTGTTCCACTGGAAGAGGGTCCCTTCTTGAAGTGGTACTATCCTGCTCCTCTTGCAAGTGAACTTTCTGAGGGCTGGGCTTAGAACGAGGTGAGGTGGAAATTTTGGAGCCTCCTCCAAATGGATTAAAGTTTGGATCATCAAGTTTGTCCCAGTCAAACTTGTAAGATGCTTTAGGAAGAGGGATTTCATCTTCCACATTACTTTTATTTTGCACTTCAGTATTCTCTGGTTTTGTTTTAGTAACAGGAATTCTTTTGGAAGGTGGCTTAATTCCAGGTCTTTTACCTAGTTTCCTAGGAGGTGGTTTTTTAGCAGTGGCATTATCGAAGTCAAATTCCAGTTTTACTGGTCCAGCCTTGGGGACATCAGGCTTTTCTGCAGGCTTCCCTTTGGAGATAGCCAGATCTTCATCAGGCTTTGACTCTTCTGTGGAAGCTTTTTCTGCTGCCAAAACATCCTGACGCTTGGATTCCCCAGTTTTAAAAGAACCAGTTACATCAGAACTACTGGGACCTAAACTGCCAAGGGACTGTCCAGGAGGTGTAGGTGCCTCTGCTAATCCCACTGAATTGTCAGTTTGGCTCACGTCTGTGGAAGCAGACTTCACACCCTGCTCAGAGTCACCGAGTGCTTGCTTAGGGGACGGTGTGGATTTGTTAGACTCCAGCTCACTCAGTGCAGGTTCTTTTGCTGAGAGGAAAGGCTTCTCTTCACTTAAACACTCTGTATTTGCTGTGGTTGAAGCAAAAGGACCTGTGTCTTCTGTCAGAAGAGAATCATTACTTTTTTCAGAAGTTTTCTTGGGGCTGCTAGATACTTTTACAGGAGACTTCTGCAGATTTCCAGGAGAATAAGGCAACTGTGCTGAACTTTGAAAAGGATTGATGTCATCTAAGTTATCAAAATCGAGACTGTAGGATCCTCGACTCTTCACTGGCATCTCATCATCTGGGTAAGGAGCCACGCTGACCTTCTCTGGCATTTGTGTATTATCTGCTTCAGCCTCAATCTTTTGTTGACATGTGCTGCATTTAAAAAAGACCACACATAGTTATTTTTCAAGCATCACTTAAAGTTATCTTTAGAAAGATATTTGCACAGGTAGCTTTGCATGCTCAGAATAATCTGATTTTTTTTTTGCAATAAGTCAGCTGACAGCAAAAGAATATCATAACAGTAAGAATTCAGTTGCCACCTGAACAGTCAGAAGTTATGAGCACAGGTATAGAAGAACTACAGGGAGATCAATCCTAGAAGTTATCCAGTGTTCTTAAGCTACCTGTTCTACACAGCTTTGTTACTTTATGACAGCCATCCCTGGAGATTGCTCTGCTCACCAGAGCATACAGACATGGCCCTTTTACAAGGGAGAAACATTGCTTAGGAAAAGTTATTGACAGCAAGCAGCTCAAACACAAGCACAGCTCCTAGTTCATCTTCATGCTGATTCATCTCTGAGTCATGACAGACTCAAGTCTAGGACCAAACCAAGTCATGATTCAGGTTCTCCCTTTCTAGTCATTACTTTGTCTGGTCATTCTGGCAAGTATTTTCCTCTCAAAAGTATGCACCAGTATTTGATCTATGAGGGCCAACGTACCAAAACAGAACCTGGACTTCAGAAACTTCAAGCTCTGTACAACAGTAGATCTGAAGAGCAGCGTGATAATACAAGAAAATACTTCTTCAGCAAGACAGTAAGATTCTCTAACAAAAGAAACAGGTTAACAAGTTTGTGTACTCACTATTGCTAAGAATAGTACAAGTTATTGCTCTCCACTTTATTTCCCTAAACTCTACACAACTTC
Organism: Pseudotriccus pelzelni; assembly: GCA_035584735.1. Classification (NCBI taxonomy): domain Eukaryota; kingdom Metazoa; phylum Chordata; class Aves; order Passeriformes; family Tyrannidae; genus Pseudotriccus; species Pseudotriccus pelzelni. The sequence goes on from JAWMRA010000130.1 coordinate 65,956,825, forward strand.
TGAAGTTTAGCCTCCGACTACAGAGAGTTAAGCTATTACTTCCTGAAACAGGATTTCCTCCCATTGTTTTGTCCCTCAGTAAAGTTCTTATTTCTATGTGCCATCTTCATTTGCTGCAGAACAGAACATGATTAAAAGCCACTCACTAAGAACTCCACTTTGATAAACGCGAAAGCAAAGGGAGATAAGAGCTGAAGAAGTTCTTCTCACCCGGTTTGAGCGCCTCTTCCCTGCAATAGCTCAGCCCCAGGCGGCTCCGACTACTCAGGTCCCTCCCACTCTCCTTCAGCGTTTAACCTAATAAATGCCAGTCAAGACCCAGACACCTGCCTGAAACGCCCATCACTTGTCAAAAGTAACACCCTTCAGCAACATTGAGCCTTGCAGATTATCTGCTACACACAAATCCTCACATTTTAAAATTAAAAAGGACAGTACAAGCAATGTGTTGATACGTAATTATGCTCTAGCTAAAACCAATTCAGTGCTGACCCTTTTAACTCACTTGAACTTTATAAGTACTAAATTTTTGTTTATTTGTGCAAGCAATGAGTTTGAGCCATAAATGACATTAAGTCATTTAATTGTGGTGGTTAGCTCAGAAGTACTTTTCTAAACTAGACTACACATGGAAATAAGCAGTTGAAGCAAGTTTTCACATTTCAAGAAGATTTGAGTGTTCCTTTCCCCGTCCCCCCTTACAAACAACAAAAATAGGTGTCAAATGAAAGTACTTGATCATTAAAAACAAAAGGGTCTATTTGCTTGTAGAAGGCAAAGCTAAGTCTTAAGATTTCTTCCCACCGGAAATTACAAGTGTCACATGTTTATACAAGTTTAAAGGGGGGCAAAAAAAGTCAGTAACAAATATATGCATTGAGGTGTCTTAAATATTGCCATGACACCCACAAATTGAAACATCGTAGATTTTACGCTCCTCTCCAGACACCTTCCATGAGCCACTGGAGACCCAGGCTGCTAGACTGTAAAGGCACATAAACTTGTTTATATTTGTGACTGATGTTTTATTCACTTTGTGTTGTTAGAGTTTCTTTAATCTTAATACTCACTGACTCAAGGTGTCAATTCAAGCTAACCCTTCAGAAGATTTATCTCTTTAGATTTTTCTCCTTAAGACACAACAGTACTTAACATACAACAGAAGATATTTTAAGGCTGAACTTTAAGAATTAGCTTCAGAATAGTTGCATTCTAACATGAAAACCTTACTGTAAGAAACGGTTTTGTATTCTCTACCTGATATATGTTTTCTCTTATGCTATTTATCCATACCTTGTCATCTCTATGAAATCAGTTACAGACAAGTTAGATTCAGTATTCAACATTACAACTGAGATGAACTTTTCTTGAAAGTATTGAGTTACCTTTGAAAGAGTTCATGCATCAGTCAGCATTAATTCTGGTCTTTCATGTAGTTTACATCTTGTCGTAAAATACAAAATTACATTTTAGCTATACAGGTTTGTAATGGGGAAAAGTAAGCTTGAGCACATCCCACGTGGCTAATACAACTAGCAGTGAATTCATTACTCACTCAGCATCAGAGGGTGCACGTAAAAGATCATCCACTGAGTCTTCACAGCACTCATCAAGTGTAAAAGCAGTCTCAAGTTTGTCTGTCATAGTAGGACTTAGGATTTTTCGAGTCTGAGGATCTCTTTGAGGAGTTTGAAAGGTTACCTTTAAGAAAGAAGGGGCGGGGGGAAGAAAAAGGAAGAACATGAGCACAATGTTTTTCAAGTTCCAAATAGCTTATGCATTCAGTAGCAGAGATGATACAAGGAAAAAGAAAGTAAGCAACACAAAAGCAAAAGTTTACCTTCATTGCTTTTGCCACACTTTTGGGTGGCAGGTTTTCTTTCTGGGATGGGCGTAGAATGGAAGGTCTCCCTGTAGGTTCCGGCGGTGACAAGAAAAAGCCACAGTCATCTGCTGTTAGATCATCGTTTCCTCCATTTTCTCCGTTTTCTGCGTTTAAAATCTGCAGACTCATTCTAGAACATCAACAAACACAGCACCACAGCATGAATAAAAGGGTGTGGTCAGCCAGATGCACTTCCAGATAATGGAAGGAGTTGGCAGCCTGGCACCACTAACAGCTTCAAAGCAGTTTTGGAAGTATGGGAAGTCTTCGTATGGAATGGTGTTATCTCAGAAAACTCAAAGTATCTAAATGCAGCACTGCACGGTCCCTCTGCTTTTGGTGGGTCTGAGAGGTTAACTGTTGATAGTATGCCTTCCACGGTGCACATTATACCCTCACTACTTAAGCTGCCATCCTTCAAAGGGAGCTCTGTCATCTGCAGCATTTCCTCGTTCCTGACCCTTTAAGCCAGCAGTGAGGTACAGCCCTGTCTCCTCTAACAGGGTATCCAGCTAAGCAGAAGTACCGCTTCTGCAAGGGGCACGTGACAATTGCTTCTCTGTTTTACTCACATGGTCTCATTACTACACTGTACAGCAGCAAACAGCAAAAACCAATTTGGTTAGTTAGGGTGTGTTTAGGATCAGAGCCCTGAATCAAATTATTTAGCTTTTTCCTGCACTCTCTGAGCACATGCTTTCCTAAAACACATAGTACTTCAGAATCTTTTGCAGCATAGACATTACTGGTATCAAATCTGGGGAAAAAAGTCATTAAAAGGTATTAAATATTGTTCTTACACTTGATATGCACTAGCTTTAGCAGATCATATATGCTGATTTAATCTTACTAGTGTGAAGGACTTGAAACTAAAGCCTGTGCTGCAACTAAGGTTAAAGATGAAAAATTAGAAATAAAGAACACATTTCAAATATGCCAGGCAAGTCATTGGTACTTAAACTCTGTCTACCTTTTATTCCCACTGGAGGCCTCTCTGTTCTTAAAGATTTAACACTAATACTTGGTGATACTATAACTGTTTTTTAAAAAAGAGAGAAAGCGTGGTAAGGAACATCTGAGTTTAATCACTGTCCATGAAGGATGACACCTGAGAAGTGCAGGTACTTATCTGAAAGACTGCTATCAAAGCAATTTATTTCATAAGAACTGATGTGTATCTTTCAGCACTTATGCAAGATAATTGGTATTATCATGTGGACAAGATGTTGGCTTCCTGCAACGGATAACCATTCCAAATGATCTGAAATGCTTGATTTGACCAAATAGCTAATCTTTATCTTCTTTTTCCAGATGAATCCAGAAAATCAGCTCAGGAAGAATACAAGCGATTGTTTTCACTTGCATAAAAAGGTAACAAGAATACTCCAAGTGAAAATCTTAAGTCACATTTTTAATCTCATTGCCCTTATGTATTTAAATTTCTGTACTTAGGCCTCCATACACATTTCCTCACTCTTACATTAATCCTTATAAGAAACTCCTTCGTACTCTCCACAGAACTCAGCTACTTTGTCTGCAAGCCTGACAACAGAACTTTTAATCAGCAATGGAATGCAAACAATGGCTACAGAAGCAATGGCATGCAAAGCACGCCTGTATTAGCTATTTCTTCATTCCTTCTGTATTCATCCTATTAATGCTTTAGCTCAAGTTATTTTGTACGTAAGTACTTTTACATTAACCACTTCTAGAACTTGAAGTGAACTTCATTGCTTTCTTTCATTCCAAACTAAAATCGAGACAACAGAACAACTGAATCTTTACAAACTAGTTTTTTACTGTGATTACTTTAGAAACAACTGTAGGACATGATAAAGTTGTCAACACCTTCTAAAACAAGCTTTGTAAGTAGGGGAGGTTTACTTGGAGAATTTTTCAGCTGTCTCATTGAGCTACTTGTACACCATTGCTAAACCAGATTCAGATCATTAAAATACCCAATAAATTGGCACTGTATACATACACCACATGTACCCAGAGCTTGAGACATTAAATCTAAAAATCAAATTTCTTTCCAGGATTAAATCATTAAAAGCAATTCAGCATTTATTTAAAATTTTGTACTCAACATTTGATCTAAATTGTACTTCACAAGTTCATTAGCTAGTAGCTGTGACAGAGTGAAAGGGGAAGGGAAGCTTTATGATATCTTTGTTTAAAGTGGTCAGTGTCCAAGGCAAGTATTGTGAAAGCCAGCAAGTTCTCCCACTAGAGCAAAACAGAGTTCAGGGCCAGGTTGGACAGGGCCTTGAGCAACCTGATCTAGTGGAAGGTGTCCCTGCCCCTGGCAGGGGATTTGGAACTAGATCATCTTCAAGGTCCCTTTTAACCCAAACAATTCCATAATTCTACTACAGTTCACAGAAACAAAACTGCTCCAAGTTTTAGAAGAACATTTATCTAGGCACAAGCAGCAATCTGTCATTCTGTATTTGAGCATAAGCACAAATTCAGTGACATCAGGTAATTAAACCTCAGGTACCTATAATTCGTAAAGTGGGGACTTCACAGAAAGAACCTGTTGTTTAACAAATACAGGGCAAAACATTCAAAACACCAACATGGTCTCAAATGCCTGAAAAAGCCACTGAACATGCAGGGCAAGGATGGAATTTTTCCACTTAATTATCCTTCTGAACTCCTCCGGCAGCAGAGATGCAGAACGCTCACTCACGGCAAAGTAACTCAGGACGTGCTGTGAATATTTCCATACAAACTGACACAGTGCTGACTGTTATATATACACACAAATGTTTAGCGCAAACAGATTCAGAACAAATAAACACTCCCCTGATTAACCGACTCAGTCACCTTCCCCTGACTGCAGGGGAGGAGCAGCAAGGCCGGGGAAGGCTGTGCCGGCTCTCCGGGCAGCACCACAAAAAAAAAAAAAAAAAAAAAAACACCACAAACCCACAACCCTCCCCCCCGCCCCTCTTTACTCCTGAATCACCCCAGGCCCCGATCAACCCCACATCATCCTCAGAACACAGAGAGATGCTCCCCAAGATCCTCACATTATCCCCGAATTCATGGGGGAGCACCTGAGCTCCACCCTCGACGCCCTCGTCCCCCTTACCCCCAAGCTCCTGCCCCTGCTTCATCCCTAAACTGACAGAAATTCCCCCCAAATCTCTTAGTCCGAACCTCATAGAAACGCCCCTAAGACCCCTCGACCGGAGATGCCCCTGGTCCCACCCCAAGCCCACAGAGGGGTCCCCGAGCACGATCCCCAACCTCGCAAAGTCATCCCTGAGTTCCCCCACGGGTCCCACAGCACCCCAAGCTCACAGAGGGGTCCTCAGCCGCTCCCCCCAGTCCCACCCCACCCCGAGCTCCCCTCTGAACCCCCACCCACCCACGCCAGCCCCAAACCATCTCAGGCTCAGAGTGGTCCCCAAGTCCCCACATCCCCAGCCCAAGCTTTCCTCCCCAGCCCTTCCCCACCCCACGGCACCCCAACCTTACACAGGGATCCTCAAGCCGCTCCCCAGCCCCACCCCACGCTCACTGGGGGATCCCCGAGCCTGTTCCCCCCACCCCACCCCAAGCTTACAAAGGGGTTCGTAAGCGCACCCCCACACACCCCGACTCACAGAGGAGCCCCCGAGACCTCCTCAGCCCCCCCCAGACTCACAGAGGGGTCTCCCAACTCCTCCCCCCCAAACTCACAGACGGGTCTCCCAACTCCCCCCCCCCAAACTCACAGAGGGGTCTCCCCCCCCCCCAAACTCTCGGGTCCCACCCCCAGCTTCTCAAACACACGCAGGGGTCCCCGAGCCACCCCTCCCGTACCTGCCGGCCGTTCCCGGGACCCGCCGGGCGCTGGGCTGAGGCGGCGCGCGCGCTCCGGCCACCGCAACGCCCCCGCCCCGACCGGGCAGCGCCCCCGCCGCGCGATTTCAAACCGCAACGGCAGCCCCGGCCCGCCAATGAGCGAGCGGCGCTCGGGACGCGCCCGCCAATCAGAACCAGCGCCCGGGGGAAGGGGGCGGAGCCGGGACAGCCCGACGCGTGGCCGTTGCGCCCCCTCGCGGAGCGCCCCCTCGCGGGGCAGGGCGGGCACTGCAGGGCCGGGGGGGGGTAAACCTGAGGGGGGATTAACCTGATGGGGGATAAACCTTGAGGGGTATAATAAACCTGATTACGGATTAACCTGAGGGCAGATAAACCTGAGGGGGGAATGAATAAACCCTAGAGGGGGATCCGCCCCGGGGGGGGGAAAGCACCGCCACACCCGATCTAGTGCAGGGGAGGTTGGAACTGGGTGAGCTTTAAGGCCCCTCCCAGCCCGTTCTGTGGTTCTGCTTTTCAGCAGCCTCTTGCATAAAACAACGGAAAGAAAACTTGCTGCTTCGCAGCCTGCTTTTTATTGTTGAGCTTCGTGGCCCATTCAGCGAAATAAAACAGGCCTTACTGGTGAGTCGTCAGACTGGCTGCTAAAACAATAAACTTGATAACAAGGACACCTTTTAGAATTAAGGAAGAAACCCAGAATCGAAGCGTGATTTTACTGATGTAACCATCTCCAAATGTCACTAAACCGCTATGAATTCCCAATCTCCATCACAACAGTAACACATCAACCACCTGCCAGCGTTAGGATGTCACATTCCATGGGTGGCATTTCCTAAGGACTTGCTTCCTCTCCAGTAGGAATGCACATCATCACGATGCTATCTCTGATGTGCCTTTCCAGTTACACAATCTCCCCTTTCTCCTAAAGAGACAAATATGGAAATTCATAATTACAGGGTTCATGCAAGGGGTTTACATTCCGTGAGAAACGGCGAATCTTGTGGCTCTTGGCTATTATTTGTGCTTCAGTAGCAACCAGAGATCCCAGTTAGAGGATCCTTTACTGGGGTGGGGGGTGGTGGGTCGGCGTACAAAGATACCCTAAAATCTGACTCCCTTTAAGAGCTTTTAAGATCTTCCTTTCTTGAAATATAAAAAAATACTAGAAAATATTAGAAAATATTTTTAAAAGAAAATATTAGAAAAAAATTAGGAAAATATTAGAAAATGTTAGAAAATATTAGAAAATGGAAGAAAACATTAGAAAAACATTAGAAAAACATTAGAAAATGGTAGAAAACATTAGAAAAACATTAAAAAATGTTAGAAAAAACATTAGAAAATGTGACATGAAATAGACAAAATAAAACAAAGGGAAGTTTTTTCGGACCCTTCAGCAAAGCAGTCCATTTCCCTGCTTCGGAGGGACGCTGCCCTCATCCAACAAGAGCTCTTTCACGTTTGTGAGGAACTGGGACCGGTTCCTTCTGCCAGGCCCGCGGGGCATGACCTCGTACCACGGCTGAAGGCCACGGGGAGGGGCTGCGTGTCCCGGCCAGGCTGGGCAGGCGCCGGATGAGGGTGATGCCCGGATCCCGATGTCCGGATCCCGTGGCCCGGCAGGCGCAGAGGGACGGACGGAGGGGCGGGAGCGCACGCACGGCAGGGAGAGAGCCCATGGAGGGAGGGAGGGACCCGCCGGATTGAGGGACGAGACCCGCCTCCCTTCGCGCTGCCGGTCCCCGCCCCGGCATCCGGGGCTGCGGCGGGAAGTGCCGCCGGAGCGGTGGGAGTGACCGCTCCCCCCCTGGAGCACCCCGGGGGCGCGGCGGCATCTCCCGGGGCCCGCCGTGCCCGGCAGGGGCGCAGCATGGAGAGCCCCGCGGTGACCTTCACCCTGGCCTACGTGGTGTTCGCCGTGTGCTTCGTGTTCCCGCCCGACGAGGTGCGCTCGGCGGGGCTGACGGTGCAGAGCCTGCTCTCGGCCTGGCTGGGCAGCGAGGACGCGGCCTTCGTGCAGTACCACCTGCGGCGCAGCACCGGCACGCTGCTGGCACACTCCCTGCTGCCCCTGGGTGAGTCCTGCCCCCTGCACGGCCTTCCCCCTTCCCCCTGCCTCGGCACGCCGAGGGGCTGCGTTTCGGTCCACCAGGGAGTTCAGCTTTTGGCGTCCTTTGGCCGTATGGTTATGCTAAAAATTAAGTGGCGCCTTGCAGGTAATGCTGGTCAGCCTATCCAAAGCGTCTTCTTTAAGGTATACCATTCTGGCGCCTTGCAGGTAATACTGTTCAACAAATTCAAAGCGTCTTCTTTAAGGTATGTCATTCTGGCGTCTCACGGGTAGTTTTATTCAACCATCAGATGCAAGTCGTCTTTCTTTAGGCATATGATTCAGGCAAAAGTGGCATCTTGCAGGTTATTTCATTCAAATTCAGATCACTTTCCTTTAGATGTATCATTCCGGTAAAAGTATTATCTCGCAGGTAATTTGGTTCAACAGTTAAGGATCACCTTCCTTCAGGTATATCATTCTCGTAAAAGTGGCATCTCGCAGGTAATTTCATTCAACCAACAAATTCAAATCGCCTTCCTTTAGCTATATAAATCTGGTAAAATTAGCGTCTTAAAAGTAATTATTCAACCTGCAGATTCCAGTCAGCTTCATTTAACTATGCGATACTGGTAAAAATCAGTGATGTGTAAGCATTTACCTCAGATTGGTTAAGACAAGGGGCTTGAATTTGAAGTCATCCAGACATACAGTAGCTCTCCTGGAGGTGAGCTCACTGGTTAGATGCTGAATGATTTAGGGCTATGTGATTATGCGTGCACTTGACTGGTTTCTGAAAGCAAGGTGTTTTTTTTTTCCCTTGCAGGTTATTACCTTGGCATGTGCTTTGCTGCACCCGAAAAACATCTTTGCTTTTTCTACCTGGCTTCAAAAGAATGGAAAACTTTCTTCTTCTTCGCGGTCCTCCTTCCAGCAGTCACCAGTGCCCTGGCGTATTACTGGTCACGGAAAGGTTGGAATAATCACCCGTTAGCCCGAACACTTGCTGTCCATGCTCTCCCGCAGTCAGGTTGGAGGGCAGTAGCTTCCTCCATCAATACAGAATTCAGGAGAATCGACAAATTTGCCACTGGAGCCCCAGGAGCACGGGTGATTGTTACAGACACATGGGTGATTAAAGTGACCACCTACTGTTTACACGTGGCCCAGCAGCAGGACATTCATTTGACGGTGACAGACTCCAGACAGCACGAACTCACCCCAGACTCAAACGTGCCTGTGCAGTTCCTCACCATCCGAGTTTCCAGTATCAATCCCTACGTGAAGGCGTTTGATATCCGGTAAAACAACTGTGTTAACCCTGTTTTGATACATGTATGCTATTTGATGGTGCTGATGGAGTGCTTCTGTGTCCAATCTGAAGACTCCCTGATCTTGTCCCTTCCCTTTTGCTCCCTGCCTGGTGTTCAGAGATGTTGTGTGTGCTGTTCTGCCATGCAGTGCAATGAAGAAGGGTTGTTCAGAAAGATTCACACACCTGCACTATTGAATGCACAATGGTTAAACAGAGAGACTGTCCTGTTTGATCCATTCTTAGGGAGAGGATTGTATTGGAGAAGAAGTAACTGGAGAAATTTAGGTCAAAGATAGAGAATGGGAATGAAAAGGACAATCTCTCGTCTTCCAAATTTTGGGTGACAAGAAATAGCTATTTGTCCAAAACTGGCTGTTGTTCACCCATGACTCTGTTTTTTTCCTTCTGCTTAAGGGTTCATAATTCTCTCACTGCTCAGAAGAGTTCTCACTGAGCTGTTGTAAAACAACTGCCCTTAAAGCAAGAAACTAATTTTGGTCTGTTTCTGATTTATGTGTTCTCATAGCAGTAAATCTTAGCACACATAAACTGTTAGGGCTTGTTTTGCAAGGGCCCATGCTGGGTGTTTGCAGCAGTCTGTCCGTGTAGCTGGGCAAAAGTACAAGGTCTGCAGAAACATCTAACACTGAGTAGAAGGGTGCCAAAGTCTTTGTTTTTGTTGTGTCACTGAGAGGAGTACTCAAACCCATGTTACAGCTCCTAAAACTATGTATTTGAAAAGGCATGTGAGTGTCTTTTTGCTGTAAATATGTATGCCAGCAGCATTTATTTACTAGGTAATTAAAAGGAGGCAGATCACCAGACTCGTAGGTGTGCTGTAGGGCAAGCATGAGGAAGGCATAGAGGTGATTGTGTTAGAGATCCAGGTGAACAGAGCTCAGAACAAGAGGTTAAGGTAAGAGTGACAATCCTAAGAGACTTGTATAGACCTGTAAGAGTGGTGACCAAATGAAGAAAATCATTAATTGTTTAATATTCTATAAGTGCATCGGTGCCAGAGTGATAAAACTACATCCCCAGCTGAGAAAATCATTATTTTTTTGACAATTCCTTTTAGAGGAAAAAAAAAGTCCAACTCCCCCCCACTTTATTTTGGGGCTAAACAGCACAGCATCAAGAACAGTGTTAAAAGGCTCGTCTGATAAAATGTCAGAAATATTAAATCTCTGTAGAATGTAGCAAAATCATATAGGATTATAGTATATATCCAGAATCAGATACAGTAGGATGTTTCTGGAAGAAGGAGGTTTTTGTGCAGGCGGACCATGTTTCCCTGCATGTTCTGTGTGAATTTTTCCTATGGGTAGAAAGATCTTTGTTATTTGCACAGGTAGTGTCTGCTAACAAACAGATAAATAATCTGTTAAATATCCTTTAGTAGTGACAACAATGGAGACCACTGGGAGCTAAAGCTGAGCCAGCATTGCAGTGTGCTGTGCTCTGGGAGCTCAGTGGTAGGAAGAAGGAAGGGAACATTCCTGGGACTATTCCATGAAAGCTGTTTAATGAATGGAAGCACCGAGCTGGGGAGTTCTGCTGCTACAGTTCTGAACTGTTACAGTAAAAAGGGGTAACAACAGGGATGTGTCACTGCAGGATGTGTGCGAGGCCTCAGGTTGCCACTTGAGGTCTGTGAGCATCACTTACATTTACTTTAGCAGAAGCTGGTGGTGTGAAATCCATTCTGTTACAGCCTTAAATCAGCAGCTGCTTGTAACCTTTGTGAAATTTCTGGGTTTGTCTATAATTGGATCATAAAAGCACAGAACCTGATAAATTGACATTCTTCTGCTAATTCTGTGTACTGTTATCACCTTTTGATACGTGCAATGGGATATAATTAATTTTTGTGCTCAGGAGTTTATAAAAAAGGATTTATGTATGATCTAAGTAAATTGGCATTAAAAAGATGGGCAGAAATTGTGCATGCAGTACTTTACAGTTAACGCATGGTTTACATACCTGTATTGCTTTTGTTCATGCTGATCACTTCAAAAGCCTTCCTTTATTTTGTGGGATGCTTTAGCTGATATCCAGCACATCCTGCTGGCAGTCTGACAAGAATATGAAGTAGGACAGCGTGTTCTGTTGGCTAAATTGTGTCAAAACCAATCACTAAATGGCAAAAGAAAATAAAATGCTCACTGTTTATTTATTCTGACTCGTGAACCAGCCTAAATGGCTTTTCTGTGGATTCACTTCTCTGATGTCAACCTCTGCAATGTACTATCAAGGTATTGGAGTGGATAATCATGGTAATGTTTTCTTCCATCTTTTCTTCTTCAGGTTGAACTCCACAGAGTACGGGGAGCTCCGAGAAAAGCTCCGTGCTCCCATCAGCAATGCAGCTAATGTTGTGATCCATCAAAGCCTTAGTGATTTATTTTTAGAAACCTTTACATCTCTGGTGGAAATTAACCAGCCATATCACGTTCCAAGCTCTCAGGTGAGACTTTCTATCCATGTGACAATGAAATAATTATACTTTCAATGTAGGTGAGCCTGTGATTACTGTGTAATTGGTAAGTGTTTACTTAGGACTGTCTCAAGTGAATTATTAAGAGAATTCATTGTTGTGAGTTTAAGAAAATGGTTTTATTAAGAATATGAATTAAGCTATGAATGGTGATTAAATTGTAATTATTAATTGAGGATTATTAAGCAGTAATTACATGGTAATTAAACAGGAATCAATCAGTAATTAAATGGTATTTAACAGCAGTCAAACACTGCTACTGGCTACTTCTAATAATTGTATACAATACGCTTTGGATCTAATAAAAACAGTCGCTTACCTGGCTATGGATAATAGTTAGAGGGTAAGGGATTTCTCAGCTTTGAGAGGTGTCCTGCCTACCTGAGACAGCCTGCTGCCCTACAGGGGAGCTCCATGGGCTTGGAGGGCTGCAGTCACTTACTCAGAATGACTGGTGATCAAACTGCCCCTTGGTGTGGGTAGGTGGCTGTAGGACTTACCATGTGATCTAGTTACCTTCTGATAAGACATGGCCTAGATTCCTTAACTTCCTGAGAAGATACAGCTTAGCACAATTCCTTCCAGTCTGCACAGCCACGCTGACTCCAGTCAGGCCTCCTTGTGGGTGATGCCAGAGCCAAAGCGCTGTTTGCTCGGTCGGGGTGGGTGCATCCCTCACAAGGGCTCACCTGCCATCTCAGTAAACACGACGTAAATGTAGTTCTGGTTGCTGCTTCTGTTCCTTCTATGAGGAGATGAACTGTATTGTGAGCAGTTTTGAGACATGAGCAATGACACAGTGAAATAAAGTCCCCTGTAATAATTCCCATAAAAATATTATATGAAAACATTTGGAAATGATGATATTGCGCTTCCAGAAAGTTTATAGGGAGTCACAGCTGTTGTTGGTGTTGTTTAGGCACTTTGCTCCATTACAGCTTACTTTTCTAGACAGCCAGGTTTTGCTGGTTCTTCTGCTAAAATAAACAAATGAATCTTAATTGGGACTTGGTTTAGTTGTAAATAACACCACAGAGTCCTACCTGCAGTAATACTCAGAGACACCTGGTCGTTATTACACTTGTGCAGCAATCAGAAGTGTGACCCTACCACTGTCCAGTGTAGCCGAGGAAACTAATTAAACCAGTTCTGGTGACCCTGCAGGGAATCTGTGTCTGATGTTTCAGCTAATGCAGGGAGTAATTGGTATCTGTGGTAGTGTCATGGTATGTTCACTGTATGCTTCCATGAACTAGCTAAAATAAAACTGGATCAGATTCGCCTGCACATTATGTTGTATGTCCTGGTTGCAGTGCCAGCTTATAGAGAAATGAGATGTTCAAAATAAAGAGAAGATAGAACTTGATAATTTTTCATTTTAATTAAAATTAATTAATTTGTGACGCATTTAAGTGTCAGCTGAGCTACTGATCTTTGGTTTGACATTGAGTGATAAATGTCATCACAAATTATGATAAGGACATAAAAATACAACACTGAATTACTTCTATTATGAAGCTCCATGAATAAGTTGAAAAAGTTCATTAATCTTTCTATGCTAGAACTTTTCCTGCCTAAAAACTAAGATAAGCCCTAATTTCACAAGTTAAAGCTGATGCAGCTTCTGAAAGCAGTCCTGCTTCCTGCACACTCCTGGTCCCCATGTAGACACAAGACTTTGTCTATGGTGAACCTGGTTGTAGGAAACTATCAGGGTGGAAAGAGGCAAACCAAGCTGGTTTGTGTTCATCTGGATCTGCTCCACAGCCAAGCTGCCAGTGTGGCTGAGCAGGCACTTGAGCTGAAAGGGGAGAGGTGGGAACTAGAGACCACAGAGCAGAGCTGCTTTTTGTTACACCAGTAGCAGTATGAACAGGATTCAGGTCTCCGTGCTGTCACTTGAACTTTGTCAAGTTCTTGGACAGCTGGAAGACACAGAGGAAATGCTAATTATTGTTTATTAATTGTAAAACACTTCGTAGGAAGATGATGTCCCTATATGCAACCACAGGTTCATGTGGCATAATTAACTGTGGGGAAATATTAATTATTACAGTCTTATCCAAGAAAACTTAAGTAAGTTTCTCGTCCTTCAAGATTAGTGTCTTTTTGTTCAGTACAGCCCCGGTTTCCCCTTTTATGTATCTTACTTATAAAGATGGAACACAGGAACTGCCATTTCCTGTAGCAAGTGGTAAGAACTGTTTGCTTTTTTGTTTTCATTACGTTATATTGGTATGTTTTTTGAAAAATATCTTATGTGAATGATAAAGCTGGCTGTGTGCTTACTGAGCAGTGGCTGCTGTGCTCTGGAAATGGGTGGAGCTCTTTGGAGGCTGAAAGAATGTTTATTTTTAGTCATTTTTGTTTAATCGCTGTTCTCACACAGCAGTTCTGCGTTTTCTGTTTAAAGAGAAACTTTGCTGTCATTCATTAGAAAGTGTTCTAATAAAACCGTTTGATATCTTCTGGTGGAGCAGTTCTGCCTTGATTGTTCTGCCACAGATGATTTTCTAAAAGCCTTTGAAGAGCAAACACAGCAACCATTCTGTGCAGCTCACAACTTGGGCGTTTTTCTCCTCCCTCAGGAGCTGGAGCCGTGCATAGGGTGTATGCAGACTATTGCTAACATCAAGCTCATCAAGAACTGCCAGGAGCCAAACGAAGGGGAGTGCCAGCAGTGCTACTGCCGCCCCATGTGGTGCCTCACCTGCATGGGCAAGTGGTTTGCCAGCCGACAGGATCAGCAGCACCCAGAGACCTGGCTGTCGAGCCAAGTGCCTTGTCCGACTTGCAGAGCCAAATTTTGCATTTTAGATGTTTGCCTAATACGATGAGTAGTACCTGGGTACGTTTTAACTTTTTTTAATTTGAATGTGTTTCACAGTGGGTTTGGTCAAAGGCCTCCTAGATTTGTTTCTGAGACTTTGTGTTCTACAAGGGTGCAAACTTCAAAGGTTTCTTTTACAGTGTTGAAAACAGATGTAAATCTTTTCAGTTCCTTTCGACTTTTACCTGTATCTTTGGTTTTTACTTACCTGATGTCAATTTCTGGCTTTTAATTTTTTTTAAACCCGTATTTTCCTTTCTTATATCTTGGAAGGTTATCCTTCTATATTTGCAGTACTATTCTCTTTTCAAGTTTTAACATAGGTTAAATTCTTTACATTTTTAAAATTAACTTGGGTTTTGATTCTTTAATAAAGGGCTAACTAAGAAAATTATTTTGGTTAGACTTCATTCATGCTTTGTTATTCTTTACTCCATTTGTAAAGTTCTTACTAATCTTTGCAATTGTTCATCGAACAAGTGTACCAGTTGTGGTCTTTCTGCTGATCCAAAGGATTTCAGTAGGCTAGGAAATCTAATCCCTGAAGATTTACAACTCCCATAGGGACCTTTTATTCCATTAATTTGCCTCTAGCTTACATTTTGATGGATGTCTTTATTTCAAACAACAGGAAGATTCAGAAACATAACCCATTTAGCTACACTGTCAGTTTCTAGGAGCTACATTGCTAAGGGTTTTGATACTCTTTAGGTGATGGGACATTTTTAATACATTTGGAGGGAGTGCAGCAAACATCTGAGCTTTAATTTGTAAATTAAAATCACAGAGGGAGAAAGGGGAAAAGAGAGAAAGGAATACTTTAATGCTTTGTTCTAGGAGAATAAAAGCCCAAATATCTCCCATGTGAATAATAAGAAGGATCTTGCCAGTAAGTCACTGTCAGAGATGACATGCCAGTCATTCCATGAAAACCTCTTGATTACCCTGACAGGCAACTGCTTTGAGCAGGAATAGGTGGCAGGATGCAAAAGTGGTACAAGTACTGGAAGCACAACCATGAAACATTTCATGAGTCTCAGCCAAGCTACAGATGGTTAATCATACCAAGCTACACTTTAAGCCAGTCATGGAATGGTTATGAATGTAACTGCAATCCATAATTTAGAGAGGGACAAGGAATTGAAAACAGAATAGATGGCATTGCTTAAAAACTAACATTTATGTTATACTGTTGGTGTTTGGTTTTACCTTTGGATTTTTGAAATAATACGCACTTATAAAAGTCCGGACTGGGTTTAAGGACATTAATTGTTTCAGCATATCTCAGTTGCTATATATACAACATCTGCTATGCAATTACCTAAACTACCTATTAATAACCGTGGTTTATCTGTTTTTCATTACCCATTGTTTTGCATTGTATAGAGTGAAAATTTGATGCTGAGACAGGTAATATGGATTTGTTTCTTCCAAAGAGACCTTAAGTGGCATGTCGTTCTTCATCTGAATAGGATTGAATTGAGTTCCAGAGTTTCAGACAGATTTGTTGACAAGCCTGAAAATTAATGAAAAAATCAAGGAGCTGATCAGTAATTGAATTTAAAATATTTCCCGGTACTTCTGTGGTAAAGTTATTTGCAAGTTTAAAATGGCCTCTGCAAGTTTTTTTAACCTTCAGAACATTCTCATAGGGCTGTGTAGTGTCATCTGACAATGCACCTATCACTACACAGCAGCCTTTACAAATCAGCATTTTGCAATATTTACTTCTGGAAAGTTTACATAATGTGGCACAGACACATGGGATGTGATCCTTGCAATAGTTGCAGAAGGGAGGGTAGGATTTTGGACCTGTGGTTTTGCTACTGGCAGTCATTCAATTCCTACAGCTCTTTGCCTGTTTGGAATTAAAATATTTATTGTAAAGATGTGTGAAGTTAAAATCATAAAGGCCTTGAGAAACTTAGCTAATAGATTCGTGTAGCTGCAGATGGTTTTATAGAAGAAAAAACAGGTCAGTTGCCAATAGTATCTCGTAATAAGAGCTTTAGACTCCTAATTGCTTGTGCAATTGGAGCTGTTACGTACTACTGAATTGACTGGAAGTTTTCATTTCAGTGGAACTTTGGTTTTATTCATCTTACCTCTTTTGCCAGTATAACAGTACGATGGAGTAACCATCATAAATGTAAGGTACTCCTGCATCTTTTAATGCTCTATCCACAGAAGTGCCTCTTAGGAAACTTAGTAATAATTACCAAAATAAAAGTATTATTTTTGTTAATAATAGTGCCTGGCTTAAATTCCTTAAAACAACCATTATTTCCCAAGTTTAAATTCTTAAAAGTAGTCTGGCATGCCTCCAAAGTTTGGAAGCTTAAAGGCTGTGTTAGAGAAACAACTTGTTAAAAACCCATATGACGTATCCTTCTTAGAGGCAGTAAAAATAGAAACTGTGACTTCTCCCTGCACAGTCATATGAGATGTGAATAAACCACTGAACAAGAAAATAATGGAATACAAAAATAGGCATTTGTCTTTGTCATAGCTTCAGGTCATCGTTCAAAGAAACACGTGCACATACAGGGCCATTTCTAGAGAAGATCCTCTCTGTTTGCAGCAAAGAAAACAACACTGCCTCCCACGCAATCTTGATATGTTTCTTAAAATGAGGATAGAGTTTAGAATTGGTCTTTTTACAGCATTTTGTAAAAAAGAAGTAATGTAATGGGCTAAAATATTTACTAAAGACTTTTGTTTTATTGTTGTGTGTAAATCACTATTAGTGACTTAGTGTGGCATTTTTCAGCAGTGTGTATGCTTTTCCACATCACTGACTTGTGGGTGGGTGATGAGTAATCTGAAGTACCTGATATAAATGTGATGTCACTAAACTAAAGGCAATGTATCTGTGGGTTCACACTGTCAGTATAAATATGCCATATGTGTATGTACATGCATAGCCCAAATTTCCCTCCATGCTGCAGCTCAATAGGTGGCTATATTTATTTCCACAGTTGTGTTGAGCATTCCAGAAAATATTAGGAAAATATGTTATCTGTTGATTTTTTAGGTTAACATAGTTTGCTAACCCAGAAAACGACTTGTTTGTTTTTCCAAACAGGATATAATTTGGATCAATTATATTAATGACCTTTTTTTTACCATGACTTGAAACTAAAATACCAGGTTATTATGTGATCTCTTCAATATGAGTATTTTTGCTGTATTGAAAGTGGACCAGGTTGCCCAGAGAAGCTGTGGCTGCCCCATCCCTGGAAGTCTTCAGAGCCAGGTTGGATGGGGCTCTGAGCAGCCTGTCTAGGGGAAGGTGTCCCTGCCCATAGCAGGGGTTTGGAACTACAGGATCTTTAGGGTCCTTTACAACCCAAACCGTTCTGTGATTTTACTTCTTAGACTGCAGCTAAGTACCATTCCAGTCAGAAACCACTATAAGAATAAAGGTTTGAGTGCCATTTCTTAAGGAATATTTTTTGACTTCAAGCTGTTAAAGGAGGTAAGATATAAATATTCGAGCTTTTACATGCATTACAAGACATTTTCTTCCAAAGACTTACTGCAGGGTTTCTTATTTGTCATTTGTCATTTTTGGTTTTTGTTTTCCTAGAGAGCTTACCTCTTTTAAAATGGGCAGTATTATTGAAGTAGCCTTTAAGGAAAAGGTTTAATGAATACATGCAGTTAATCTTAAAACTCTGAAGAACTGAATAAAAATACAATTGATTTTATGTGAGACTTCTGGTTTTAATTTTTAAGTTATGTTCACCAGATAAAACTTTAAATGGGTAGAAATCAGTCTGACTTATCTGTATACAATGTTTTATCTGAGAACATGTGAATACAAAGAGAGTTTAAATTCACCTGAGGGTGTACAAGATAAGGCTTTCTTGGGTGAATATTCCTACTACAACCTGAATGCATGGTTGTATAAATGGAAAAAGGGGTGTCTGTGTAAGAATCTCAGGGAGCAACCTGGTCTTGCGGAAGGTGTCCACTCCCACGGCAGTGGCACTGGAACAGTATGGTTTTTAAGGACCCTTCCAACCCAAACTGCTCTGTGATTCCATGAACGGTGTGACATGTGGGACACGTCTCTCTGGAGCGCACACCGCGGTGCCCACCAACCCCCTTTGCTGAGGCGATTTAGCTCACGACATCTAGCAGAAGGCTAACCTGGCCCAAGCCCAACCTTTGACTCCTGCGTGAGGTAGCGCTGTGATGTGGGAGCCGGGTGGGAGCCGGTTTTTCCCTGGATTAGGGAGCCCGGCGGGCCGGGGGCTCCAGCCGCCCCCACGCTGGGTGGGGACAAAGGAGGGAGGCTGCGAGAGCCACGGCGCCCTTGGCGTGAGGGAGCCGCGCTCTGCCCCTCACAGGAGCGCGGGCTGCACGACCCTTCGCCTCCCCCCGTCACTCCCGAGCGGCTTTCCAGCAGGAACAGCGCACTCCTGCCTTCCCCACGCGGGGCTCTTTCCCGGCTGTGGCACCACACGGAGGGCGCCTGCGCCGCCCCCGGGTCCCAGGAGGCCGGGCCGCGCCTGCGCCGGCGGCGGAGCCAGAGCCATGTTGGGCCGCGGAGCCGCCGCTCCCCTCAGCCATGTCCGGCGGGCAGGGGCGCCCGGGCGGCGGGGACCAGGCAGGGCTGCGCAGGTGGGAGCGGCCGTGGGGGTCGGGGGGGGGCGGGAATCGCTCCCTCGGGGCGCCTCTGGAGCTCCCGCGGCTCCGCTGTGGGTGTGGGCGGGGGGGGGGGGGGGCTGGCGCTGCCCGTCCCAGGGCGCCGGTTGTGGGGCGGCTCCGGGAGGAGCTGCTGGAAGGTTTGGATCGGGATCCTCTGCCAGACGTCCCCTTTTCTCCTGCGCTCTCGCTTCCCGTGCAGGGGCTGCCTTGGTGTCCCTGTCGGTGGGGAGCGAGGGACCAGGAGCCCGGGCAGGGCGTGTGGGGTGGGGTGGGTGCCCCAGCCCGGTGGGGACACTGGGCTTGTCCTCGGGCTGGAGTGGGCGGGCAGTGCAAGGCAAACGCTGCAGTGTTTCTAAAAGGTCAGCATTTTTCGCTTAGCATTTCCTCCTGCGTTTTCAGACAGTGGCATGTGTTGTCTTGCTGTACCGAAGCTGGCGTGCATTTTATTTTTTTTCCCCCGCTGTTTCTTTCAAGTCCTTAAATCGAGTAATTGCTGCTGAAGGCTGTTAGAGAAGGGTTTTATCCGCCCGCTGCCTTGGCAGTGTCCTTGTGCCTGGATCCGCGATTCGGAGCGAGCTGTCTGAGCTGTGTCTTGGTGGTAACTTTGAGCCCTGTGGGAGTGGGAAACTCCCAAAGCCAGTCGGGGTGGAGGAGGAAGGGAAGGAAAAACATCGGTGGTTAATGCAGGATTAAAATATCAAAAACCTTCCTTCCCTCTCACTTGTTGACTTAAGCCACAGAGACGCGGCACACACAGAGCCCTGTGTTTGCTGTTACGTACACAGGTACAGTGTGTTTGCTGTGCCGAGTCCGCAGTACCAGGTCGTTCTCCCAGGCAGGTGGCGGTGGTGGATCTGCAGGTGTGGTCCTTGGCCCAGCAGCCAAGTCTGATGTCAGCAGACGCTGTGAGGGTGTTTTGTTTAGTAATCTGTCATGTAAGAGGTCCCAGCCGCCAGAACTGAGCAGGAAAAAAAACCCTTAAGCAATCTCTGGCTGTCCCGACAGTGTTTTGCAAGCAGTAGAGTCAGCTCCTTGTTCCTTGTGAGTGCTCTGCAGTGTCTGGTAAAGGATTTCCTGTGTAAAAGTGTTTCCACGTGAACATTTGACCTACTTCTGCTTAGCCATGTTGTTTCCTTGTGTTGAAGTGATATTTCTGCATTTGCCTTTTCCATGAGTTTACTACTGGATGGGACAGTAATAAGTGTCAGATAATGCATTGCTGACAGGGGACAGTGCAAACTTTGGCACAGGTCCATAAACCCTGGTGACACTCCCCAATTAGGGTTTTTCCGCCCACCTTTTTGTTTGCAAATAGTGTATATTTTTGTTATCTAAATATTAATGATTTACTTGAAAATTCTGATGTCCTAATTGCATTAGTCAAAAGTCTTTTCTCAGTAATTGCATTGTCTAACGCCTTTGTTAAGTTAGTGTTGCCTGAATGAGTAAGTTCTTGCAAATCACATACCTGTGTGCCAGATCAAATTGTTCATATTTGTTTTGTATAGTCAATGTTCAGTGACTACTAGTGACTTGATTTCGGATGAAAATTCTTGTTTTCTAGTTCTGTGCAACATCCACACTGCTGGCACCAAGAACAGGAATGTAGAAGCTGGAATGATTCAGATTCTTTGGTATTTGAGGAGTATCAATGTGAGCATTCAGACCACTGGCTGGAGAGGTAAGGAATAACTGTATTCTTTAAATCTTCACTTTCTTGTGTTCTTCTTTAGAACTCAAGAAAAGCTTTGACATGATTAGGTTAAATGTTTTCTAATAATGCAGTAGTATAAAGTTAGGAAATAATACCTTGCACCCCGCCAAGAGAAGACCATCCATTTTGTTTGATTGAAATACAAGCCATAATATTAGCAAGTATTCCACATGAAAGGGAGAAATGATGTATACTGAGGCAGCAGTCTAAGCTCTTTATTGCTGAAGTCTTCAATATTAGTATAAAATTCCCATTGAAGCCATGTGTTGTTACTCTCATGCTATGCATCTTTGTGTAAATGTGGGCAAACCATCTTTGTCTCTTTGCTTGACAGTGCACTTGGTATGTTCAGCTGTATTGCAGGGGGTTTTTTCTTTTTTTTTTCGTAGTCCAGTACTAAGAAAAATTTGACGCGAGATAAAATTTTATACGTAGGTAATTCTAGGAAGATTTTGCTTTGCTTTTGGATATTCCAGACTAAAGACCTAAGGTGGAGGAAGTGGTATCTTAATGTAGAGGAAGTGGTTGAGACTGGTATATTAATGTCTGACAGCAAGGTGAAA
This sequence comes from Pseudotriccus pelzelni, assembly GCA_035584735.1. NCBI lineage: Eukaryota > Metazoa > Chordata > Aves > Passeriformes > Tyrannidae > Pseudotriccus > Pseudotriccus pelzelni. The sequence goes on from JAWMRA010000130.1 coordinate 65,978,154, forward strand.
AGTGGTGAGTGCTTGGATATGTGCAGAAAACCAAGCAGAATGTAAATTAGAAGAGAGGAAATATTTTACTGAGGGTACATGAAAATGTTTGGTTGTTGTTTTTTTTTTTACATAATTCATACATCTCTGAGTATTACCTTGTATGAAGGTGATTGCAGTTTCTGATGATATGTTTAATATTGCTTTGTTAATAAATGAATCTTTTGAAGAGCTTAGGAAAGCCCTTGTATTCAGGAGTGTTCTGTACGTCTTTGATGCTGTTATAAAGAAAACAGTGTGTTGTGAGTGTGGGTCTGAGTGGATGTGCCAGCAGCCTTTTGTGTTTCTCTTTTGCTGAGTACATATGTTCCTTTTTAGTGTGAAATCTTTAGGTCCTGTGTTAAAATGACACTGTCAGCATGGATGGTAGTTTCATCTGTTGATGTGAAACTGTTTATGGGAAGTAAGACTATAAACTCAAGCTACTTCTGTATTACTTATGTTAAATGTTGAGGCATTAACATTGGCAGAAAGGAGAAGTTTTCAGCACTTACATAAATGGAAGTCGTGTAATGCTGTAATTTTTTAAGTTAATGAGGAAGTTGGTAAGTGTTCCTTCACTTGGACAATATCAGTGATACAACTGATGATTTAAGTAAGAGCTTCCTGACTGCTTTTTTGGCTTTGCACGGCAAAGTTTGCATTTTGAAATTATTATATTGGGATATGACGGCATCAGACAAAATCCTAATTCTGCTCATGTGATGGACGTTTCTCTATTCCTTAAGCATGTCCCTGGTCCTTTACAAAGACCTTAGCTGACAACGGAGAGCAGCGACTAGAGGAACTTTAGCCTCAAGTAATTCCATGAATTGGGCTATCTGATGGAATTGATATGTTCAGAAGGTCCTCAAGTAGTAAAGAGAGCTGAGCTGGAAGTATTTTAAGAGATTGTGAGGTGTTGTGACAGGAAATGAACTTCAAGACCATTTTCTTTCCTTGCGAAGTAGAACTGATAATCTTACATCACTGCTGAAGGTGACTTTGAACTGGAGTAGGGGCATGCCTGTGGTTTTATGGTTGTGGAGCTGGTTTTGTTGAAGTTGCTGTTCATTAAATATGTTACAAGAAGCAAACATTCATATTGAATTTCCTTTTATTTTCTAGCTCTACAGCAACAGAACATTCTAGGCCTCTTTCTAGCTGCCCCAGCTGGGAAGGTAGAACTGAAGAAGGCAAAACAATGAGGACATCAAATAAAAAAATGACGAAGTAAGTATTGAACAATTACTAAGTATTGTTGTGCTGGTTTTAGCAATAGCCATCTGATGATCTCTGACTACATGCATTAAAGAAGATTGGAAGCACACCCAGTCTGTTTCATATTGAGCCTGAGGGAAGCCTAAAGTTGAGAGTAGCCCTGAGAAGTGTTATCTCAAAAGCTAATTCTATAATCATTTCAGATTCAGGTTTGGTTAGCACAACTTTCACTTCTGTAAACTAGCGAGGTGAGGGTTGTGCTTACTGTCTGTCAGAGTAAAATACAGCAAGTTTTAGAGTATTTGTTTACATAACTTCTTGTAAAGCCCTTAAGGTTCCTTTCAACCTAATTATAATTTTTGTCTTCAAGTGATTCTGCTAATCCAGCTGAAAGGGAAACAGATGAAGTGGTTCTAAGGAGAAGACAAAAACAGATCAATTTTGGAAAGAATACCCTTGCATATGACAGATACATTAAAGAAGTTCCAAAGTAAGTTGCCCTATGTTGCAGATTTCCAAATTAATTCTTGCTTGTTCCTGACTTTTGTGTAGATCAGCAAAGAGCTTTAGTTCACTTGAAATTCTGTGAACAGCAAGTGAAGAAAACTTAAACCAATTGATGTTTTAAAGAGAAGTCAAGTATTTTCTGCGTATGAGCAAATGTAGATAGGGAACATTTAAAGCTAAATGTTCCCTTGATGCACTGCTGTTGTTAGTAACGAGTATACTTCAAATAAATTCTGTATTAATCAGCTCCCTGTGATTCTGGGGACTGTTTCTAGGCCAGTGTGAAGTTAATTGGGACCAAGAAATGTCAGCTTTGGATGAGGACTGTAGCACAGTAGCAATGGTCACATCTTCAGTAATGCCTTTTTCTTCAAAGAGTCTTGGATTGCTTTGTGACAGCACTGTTACAGTGTCTCCCTCGTGTAGGTTCTGTGGAAAGGTGGATTGATTACGTTTTACCCAGAGAGTTGGGGCACTTTTTTTTCTGTTCTCCCAAAAGACAAGTGTTGTTCAGAATTGCAGCAGTCCCTTTTGTTATAACGTATGAACAGTAGTGGAGAAAGAGTTCACTGAAGATGCGTGTGGGTTGACCCTTGCCAGCAGCCTAGTACCGCACAGCTGCTTGCTCCCTCCCTCTCCCCAGTGGGGTGGAGAAAGGACAGGAAGACCAACAGCAAGAAAACCCTTGAATTGATATAAAGGCAATATTAGAGATGAAGAAAAGAAAGAGGGGAAGAACCAAAAAATGCAAATGCAGTCACTCACTACCTCCCACAAGCAGACTGGTTCTCTGAAAGCTCTGAGCAACTACCACTTTGGAAGACACCTCCCCTTCCTCTTCCCTGCTTTTTATTGCTGAGCATGACGTTATATGGTGTGGAATATCTCTTTGGGTAGTTCGACTCATCTGTCTCAGTGGCTTCCCTTTTCAACTTGTTCTCCCTCAGCTTAATGGCTGTGGGATGGGGCAGGGCTGAGTGGGGAGAAGAGAAGGCCTTGAAATACAAGCACTGCTCAGCAACAGCCAGAAATTAATGTGTAATAACAATACCAATAGGCACTGTTTTAGCCATAAATCCAAAACACAGCACTACAGGGACTGCTGTGAAGGAAGGTAACTCCATCCCAGTCAGACTCAGTGCTATACTGAGTACAAAGACATTTCACCTGACTCAGGAAAACTGAGTAGAAGTAGCTGAAGGTTAGGATACTAATGAAGGGGTATGAGTTATGCTTCTTCAGTTTCATACTTGTCCATGGGCAGTAGGAGTCTGCTTTTGGCAGCTGTCAGAGTGCTGGACTGGATGAACCTCAAGTCTGACTCATCATGTTGTCAGTTGTTGTTTTTGTGACCTATTTTTGACAATGTTTTAGAATATACATGTTTCAGTTAGATATTTAAATATAGGAATGTTTTATTTATTAGACCACTGATGCCAGTGGGATCTGATGGACTGGGAATTTTTTTTAAGAATGAAAATAATGGTCTGAAATAATAAATGTTACTGTGTATTTACAGGAATCAGCGAATACCAGGAGTTCATCCTAGAACTCCCAACAAATTTAAGAAGTACAGCCGTAGATCTTGGGACCAGCAGATCAGGCTGTGGAAGATAGCACTGCATGCCTGGGATCCTCCTGCTGAAGAGACCTGGGATCTGCAGCCAGTGTGTGTACATGGGTGAATTAAACCAGGGATTAAGGAATTAAGGAGGGCTTTGTATTTCCTTTAGAGCGTTTCTGACTGGGAGCAAGAGATGAGATCAGGCTCGGAAGGAGTCTCCTTGAATGCCTTGTTTTGCTTTTGTATTCTGTTAGTCTTCAAGAAATTCCCATTACTTAATCTAAGTTCATCTCTAAGCAGGCATTTGGAGAGGGAGGCATTTGGTCTGTCTGCAGCAGTACATTCCCTTCCCCTGGCGAGCACGAGGTCACATGATTTTTCTAGAAAGGAACAGGCATAAGCAGAGACTTAATTACTGTTCCTTGACTTTGATAACCTTTCCATCTTTGCCACCTCATACTTTACAAGATTTAGAATAGTAAATTGGGAGGAAAAGAGTGAATGGAATTCTGTTGGCTCTGTTATTGCACTGTGTAAATAGTGTTCCTCTGTTGTAATTGACCTATGGTGGAAGTTGCAGTTTTTACACCATTTGGATGTCATATGAGATGAACTGTTAATTGTTACCACAGCTTAACTGCTGTCTGCTTGGAGCAGTAACCCAGTTGGGTAGCTTTTTAAACCTTTTTTTTTTTTCCATCCTGTTTTCAGTAGTACAGAACCCTCAGGCAGTTCCCAGGAATGGTTCTGCAAAGATCAGGATGTTTCTGCCTCCTTTGTGTTTGATGAAAAGCAGAAGAGAAATGAATGTGAAGATGAATGCAGGCAGACTGAGTACACACCTGAGAGGTATGAGATGAAACTTTTGTGGTTAACTTGGGGAAGTACTTCAGTGCATGTCGATGCTGTCAGGTTTTTGTAGGAAATGTTTACTGTGGAAGAGCAGTTAAGATGCAGCTGTGGAGTTTGACATTTTTTTGAATGTAATCCGTCAGTGGTACAGAGCATTGAATGTGGGCAAATTACCAGCACTGCAGAATTACATGACCAGCCGGAGGAAAAGACAGTGTTTTCCCAGCTTCTCTGTTTATACAGTGGGGTACTGGGATTTCTTGAGCCACCACTGGCACCTGCTGAAATTAGGGGAACCTTTTCAGAAGCAGGAGGCACCATCCTTAATAGTATTATGCCTGTTTGCAGAACAGCGGGGAGACTGACAGTGAAGCCCCATGTGCACTTTCCTGTTTACTAAGATGCCTTGTCCTGGGGGGTTGTGTGTGGAGCTCAAAATGGTTCTGCTTCCAAGCTGCTTCTGCAGTTCTGTTCACGTTCCATAGTACGATGGCGTGCTTACCAAAATTTGAGCCATTTTTTCTGTGTTCCTCTGTGTGACTCCAGAATCACACCTCAGAAAGAGTCATCCTGTGTAGCATGTGCCATTATTTAGCAGAACTGAAATGATGAAGACTGAAAAATGTCATGTGTCTTATTTTTGTAGTCCCTGTTCATCTGATTCTTCTCCAGTATGGAAACGCAGAAAAAGAAACAATTCTGAGTCCTCTGTGGTTTCAGAGAGCAAAGCCCCTTATGTGCAGATGTACCACACACTGGAAGGGTATGAAATGACTCTCTATGTGGAAATCCATTGATAATATGAACTGACTTTTGGAATATGGCTGGTATTTATCCCTCCATTTGTTAATAGCTTTAATTTTATCTAAATGTGTTTGCAATTTAATGAGGAAGGGAAATCATCCCAGAATGATTGTGTTGTACGATAGCAAATATTTACAGAGGTCCATTGCAAAGATGAAGAAAACTTTCATTGTCACAAGACACAGCACAGAGCATTTTTCTTTTTGCATGTAGATTTAGGCAACACTGATATGTTGCTCTTAATTTCTTAGGGACTACTGAAACTCACTGCCTGTTTAATTATTACCAAGTCACATTTACTCTGTACTATGTGCACTGAGTGTATCCCTGAAGGGATGTGAAAGAAGCTTTGTGTATTTTGATTAAGCCTTTTCCTGCCTTGTGAAAGATGGTGTGGAAGAAAATGCTTGTTGGAACAACAAGGGATTGGTCACCCAGTCTGGGACTGGGACAGAGGGAGGTGAATGTTAAAAAGTGAATAATACAACGGTAGAGTTTTTTAGGCTAACACGTTTATTCTAAGTCATTCAAGACTTAAGCTACTTCTGTAGCTATTGGTATTGTATTTCCTTTTTTCCTCTTTTTTATCTGCTGCATAAGAAGTCTTCCTACAACTAAGAAACGATAGACTGTGTAGAGAAAAGCATGGTTTAACTCTGTACAAAGTTTTGTCAGAACCACCAGAAAACTGGATCAATCATTGAAATTTTTCAGGGGTTTACTTGTGTTTTCCACATAAACCTTAGTGAAAATGTTTATACAGGTTGGCTTTTTTCTCTCTACTTATCCCCCCTTATCTTTAGAAAAGTTAAGGCGAACTGTGTTACAAAGGTGCATGGATTCAGACCTTCCCATTTTATTTCCAGCCTTACTGATTCAGGACATCAGGAGGCTTTTTCAAAATGCTCAGAGTGGGAAACCTTTGGTGAGGATGATGAAGTAATGACAGTACAGCAAGGTATAGAAATAACAAGGTAAATACCACAAAGATTATGACATTTTTCTGTTTATTGCTTATGCTGTGAAGGTGCCTTTTTGCTTTTCTTCTTAATCATTTCCTTCCTTGGTTAATACTACCTTTTTTTCCTTCCTTACATTTCCTCCAACGTGTGGTATGTTTGGTTGTTATTTTTGTTCTTTGAGTTTACTGGGCTTTTTCCAGTCTGACTCTCCGTCTGTTGCTTTCTGCTGCATCTGCCATTAAGTAGTGCCAGAAGAGGAGCCCCTTTCACACTCTTTGTCTTATGAAAAGCAGTGGCAGTTTGCAGAGTTGGTCGCTGTGGTTGTTACTCGCCTCTCACTTCCTCAGCCTGGGAACTGGAATCTTCCTCTCTGCCTCCTAAGAGATTGTTTTGTAGCTGACATCAACGATAGTTATTTGTTTTTATGCAGTGACCCAATTCCAGCCAGTTGTTCTTCGGGGTGGAACAGTCCCAAACAGAAGAAATCCAACTTCTTTCTGCCTGACAGCAAAACTTGCAGAGACACAGACTGCAGGCTGGAGAGGTATAAAATGCAGCTCGTCAGTCAGGGTTTGGGGGGTTTTTTGCATATTAATTTAGAAGCTTTGTTGATTAATGCTGTATTTCAATCCAAGCCTTTGTTGTAAAGATAGATTTTTAATTTATTTTTTTTTACTGTTCTTCTGAGGGGTGTATTGGCCAATATTTGTTTGTGCGGTAAAATTCTGTGCTTATGTTCTCATGTTACAGTTTGTATTAGAATACATACGTTGTAGCCCTATTTAATGTAAAACGGTTAAAAAAGTTACCATTATATAGCCACTTTGTTTGTTTTTGTTTTTTTTATTTGTAGGCTTAAACTTTGTAGCAGTTTCTTGGAAGGACATCAGTCAGAATACCCTGAAAGAGGATGGGGAAGTGCAAATGCTGAAGATACAATAATGAGGAAAAAAATTTAAATACCAAGGTGAGTTTGTGCTGGCTACTTATTTAACCTGTTCTGTTTTAGTAGCACATCCACAGTATCATTCTACACAATCAAACTGTTCAGTTCAAGCAGATTTTTTTTTTTATTCCTTTATTATATTAGTACTTTATCCCATCCTCTTGTATTTAATGCAGCACCTGAATTAAAAGATTTAATGATTCACACTTGCTAAATTGAAATAATTATCTGTCAGCCAGAAAATGTGTTTTATCACTCAACTGAAAAGTGTCAGTTTTTTTAATTATTAGAGTATCACCTTTTCTGTCTCTTAATATTTTTGTAATGAAGTCACAACTTTGAGTTTTGCAGCAGTAAATTTTAGTGAAAATTTCCTCTTGGACTGTAGATTCCTGTGGTACATTAATAGGATGGGTGGTGATCTTGGGTCAGACAGGTTTTATTAGCAGGGAGTCTTTTGTGTAATTAGATTGTCTTTGATCTATGTTTGATGCAGGCTTGGAAATATGGACTAAGATATAAATGTTAAACAGTGATCTTTAAATATTTTGCACAGTAAAACTCATTAAGAATATGGCACATAATCAGTTTTACACTCAGATTTTGCATTCTAGCAATAGGAGGAAAAGGCAGAGCTTTTAAAAAACTCTGACAGCATTTTTCTTTTGATTTTATTGATTTTTAATTTGAATTCTTTGAGCATGAATAAGATCTAATATGCATTCACTTTGCCAAAGTGCTAATTCAATATTTGAAAATATCTAGTCTCTCTTTGTATATAGAAGTATTGAAGAAGGAATTTCTCCTGTGACAGAAAAAAGACTTGAAGAATAGGGATGTAGTCTGAGATCAGCAGATCAAGTCTTGGAAAACTGGTGCTGTCATGTAGGATCTGCACTGCAAGAGAAAGAGATTTACAGTCAGCAAACGTGCAATCAACACAAGGTGAAATTATTCAGGTAAAAGAAGCATTTGTCTCTACATGACACTCCAGAGCCTTTCTGGTTTCTAGATAGCTGATATTTAGCTGCTTTGCAGTGGTCTTTGTTGTAAATAAGGCTCTGTTAAGGAGTGTATATTTTCAAGGGGTTTGTAATCACTCTTTCTAATAAAAAAAATATCTGTGTTAGATGTAAAACATACAAAGTGAATTAAAAAGCTTCTTTCTGGAGCAGCACATTGGTTTCCTGGGATGCAAAGATCAATATTTAGAGTGACACCACCTTTAACCGTGGCTTTTAGGTGTGGTGAGCTCTAACTCTGAAATGGCAGGAACTTTTTCTGTGGAAGGTTAATCTTGCTTGAAAACCAGACAGTGGGTTACATGGTAGAATTCCACACCACCTGCCTTTTTGTTAAAATTTGTCTTAAACAGAAAGAATAAATGTGGCAGTCAAATGTCCATAAAGATGAACGTATCTGGTTCCTTTCTAGATGAAAACCTTAGTCAGTAGGACACCTAAGATATGGCAGAAATTCATTGATTAGAATTGAGAGAAAAATGTATTTTATGAATTAATAATAACACTTAGACAAAAATTCTGCGATGGGTTGTGAATGGTAGGCTCAGGTGCTTGCTTTCCTCTTTGACAAATACTTTAGGAATATATAGGATATTTATAAAATGCTGTTACCTGTTTTTTTGTTTAGGTTTCTCCAGATCTTTATAATAAGGATAGATTGTTTTCTGCAAGCTGTGCCTCAAGTGTATAACTTCAGATTTCATGAAGCCTGTGCTACAGTGACAATGGATGTTCCTTAAAGCTTTTCTGAGAACATTTCTGCTGTACCTGCATTGGCAGGTGACGTGTGCATCACATTGCAAAGGCTGCTTCAGGTGATGGATCCTGCCATTCCGTGTGGAGATCTTGCTCCTAAATGTTGCACCAGGGAATTGACTCAATGTTCAGTCAAACGGAGGAATGTCAGCCCTAAAACCAAGGAGTCCCTTTGCTTTACTGGGCCAGAATTGCACATCCAGCCTGAAGAACTGCTTCAAAAGAATGTAGATAATTTCAACTTTTTTCCAGTTGTTCAAGACAAGCTGTTCAGAACTTTTGGAGTGGGTGATCATCCATTTGGCCTGTTTATTGTTCTCTGAGATGTACTCAGATAGCATTTGCCTAAGCCAAGTGAGAGAAGAAAAGGGAAAAGGAGATCGTTTATGAAAATCAGATCCTTTTCTTGAAGGGGCTGAGTGACTGTTAGAACAGCAGCACAGCTTAAATACCCGGATTTTGCTTTTACATGTTTTGCAGCCTGAGCGAAACAGCCAGTCTGCTGTTAAAGAGTGTAAGAGGATGAGTTCAGTGCCTGCTGTTCCTGCAAGAATTGGGGGTGAGCAGCACTATTTGCAGATGTGGAGCTGCTCTTGTCCAGGCTGAGGGTTGTGATGGTGTTGGGATAGGTTCTCCTTTCTTTTCTGGCACTGTGCTCAGAAGATTGAAGTGAGAGCTGTGGCTACAATGGTTTATACAAAATTCATGTGCCAGTTACAGGAACTTTATAGTCTTTGTGGCATTTTGTATAAGATGTCCTGGTCCTGGGATACCAATGTCTGCTAGAGCTGGGAGTTGTCTCTCTGCTGGAGTTTGGTTTTGTTTTTTTGCCACGGCCTTGCCATGGGGCTGGCAGTACCCAAGGGCTAAAACCCTATTGTGCTGCTGATTTGGAAGTAAGCTGCTTCCCCAGAAACTGCTGCCAGTCCCAAAATGTTATTTCCAGGCATGCTTAGGCATTTGTCCTGGCACAAGGGTGGCTCAGTCACACACCATGGAGCACAGAGTGTGTGTCTGCAAGGGACACATCTGTACAGCACTTTTTTTAAGAAGTAATATTTAGAACCTTGTTGTTCCAATGTGCATGCTTCCATGTCATTTATGATGATTGTAAATAAGGGAATGTGTTACGTTTTTGGTATTTTGCCTTTATGCAGAAGAATTAAAGACTTAAACTTTAAAAATCATTCTTGGTTGGCTTTTGCTGTTATGTTCTCAGAGTTTGATTATAAAAGGAATATGTGGGTTCAGTAGTCCTTTTGCATTTGTGTTAGGGTGTTCTGTTTATTTTGGGTGGTGTCTTTGGTTTATTAGCCCTTGCTAAAAGGGAGAAGGAGCAGTTTTAGGAGATTAAATCAGACTCTTGAATGCAGTTCACAACTCAGATTGTGTCCAGTCCCTCAGTTTGTATTCTGGCATCTTATCATGCACTTGTGTTTAGGGTATTGTAACCTAGTGGGAGGGAGCAGCTGAAGCCCCAGCACCTGTTATGCCATGAGAAAGGTGTTTTCCTGGAGAAGATGGAACTGCCAGGTGAGAGCAATAGGCTGTCATGAAATACTTAAACTCTGCATAAGTATTTCATGAGTATTAAGAGCTTTTAAGCTTTTGCCTGAGATGGAGAGGGCCTGCAGTGAATTTATGGGCACAAATCCATTAGAATTGTACTTCACCAGTCCTTAAAAGATCTTGTATTTCTCGGTTGAAGATACTTAGACTAGGAATAGAGTAACTGACCTGCCTGTGGCAGTGAAATTTTGAGCAGATCTATTCCCTAATCCTGGATCTATGCTTGGACAAGGAAAGGAATGAAACTGACCAGTTGAGGTCTGCTAAAGTAATTTCATGCAGTGCTGCCACTGGATGTAGGATCACCAATTATTAACAGTAACCTCATCAGTCCAGACAGAGCAGCCAAAACTGGAATGCAGGCTGTCCATGCACTTGTTTACCTACCCAAGGCTATTTTAGAGTTTACAATTGAGGTCTGTGAAGCTGGAGTCTGGCACTCCACCCCCAGTTTGTATTTGATACCGTTTCTTTAATTTTACCCAACTTAATTAAAAATCCTTGGCCTAAATCTGTGGTCAGGTTGTAATTAAGCCAAAATACACCCTGAACTTCACCAGCCAGGTTTAAATTTCTTCCTGGAAGTGGCAAGTATCTTGTGTTGGCATGATTCCATTGAGATCTCCTTACATGGCAGTTCTGAAATGCCATGGCCTGTGTGTACTTTTTGTTTGTAAAACTCCTGCTTTGAGATCAGAGGCGAGGATATCTCCTCCCTAAAATTCCTACTGTGGTGTGAAACTGCTTTTCTGAAGGATTTTTATTGCTGACAAGGACAGAAAGGTGCAAGGCAGCTGCAATGTCTGAACTGTGTCACAGCAGATAGTTTTGCTGGGTAAACTGAATTTAATTTGTACGTAGCATTATGCTAAAAGCACTGTGTGGCTTCCAGGCTGGAGCTGTCCTGTCTGGCTTGCTTGGAAGCATTGAAGTAAACCTGCTGTTCCAGTCAGCTTATCTCCTAGGCAGGCTGAAGGGAGTGGAGTTTGTTTTTACAGGTTTGGAACCTGTGCTGTATTTCAAGCGTGTCCTTGGTTGAGGAACACGGTTCTGTTTTTCACAGCAGTGTGTGGGAAAGGAGAGGTGCTGGCAGAGCAGACTTCCCTGCAGCAATGTGAATGTCCATGCGGATGACACCCAGAAAGATGTTTGTACAGTTACAGTAAGGCCAGGCAACAGAAAAGGAATTTTCAGGGTAAATCCCTTCATGGTACTATTTTCAGGTCTTAGTGGGAGCCAGGCCAACTGTTACCACCCAGAGCCAGGCATTTTGGACACATCCTCCAGCAGAGATACTCTGAGGAGAAAAGTACAGGACATGTGTACAACCTTCAGGGAGAAAATGAGTGGAAAGTAAGTACAGTTCTTGCTTAGCTGTTCTCACAACAGTACTGATTTCAGTCAGGAGCACTGGGCATGTAGCTGTGTACATGATGGCTGGAAACACCAGTCACAGTACCAGGCCTCTTTATTTCTGTGAATAATTACATGAGAAATTTGTAGTTTGTGAAGCTCTGCTTCATTTCCACACTGGAGATGCAAATTCTCCTCTCACCATCCTTGGTGCATCTCAAGGCTGAAGTGTATCTTTATTTTTAAAAAATCAAACCCAAACACCACCCTGTCGCTGTGCTCGGAAAGTCTCTCCAAAAGCATTGCTGCACCTCAATAGTTGCTTTTGTGTTTTAAACTGATACTAAAAAAAACCCCAAACCAAAACAAACAAAAAAACCAAACCAAAAAAAAAAACCCAGGTATTTTTTGTTTGCTATTTATGACATCTGCTTTACCAGATGTGGCACTTGGGGACATGGTTTAGTGGTGGACTTGGCAGTGCTGGGTTAATGGTTTGACTTGATGATCTTAAAGGTCTTTTCCAGCCTTAATGATCCTGTGATTGTAAGGCCAGAAGAAGAAAACTCAGTGTGCTGCATCTTTCTGAAGTGTCCCACCAGCGTTCAGGCCACAGGGGGCTGCAAAGGTTTTTTTTATTTAAAGCTCTGTGTGTTCGGTTGCAGAAGTTCTCCGGGTTGTTTATAAATTACTGTTGCAAAATGTGCGTGCCGGATTCCCAGGATGAGCAGGATCTCACTATGCACGCAAGTGCTATTAAAAACACCTGAAAGCTCCACTTACCAAGGCATAGCAACCTCGTGGCATTACCCAACTTCCTTCGCTATTGATATGAAACATTATTTAACACCATGTCCTTTTAAACAATATAAATGTAACCGTCGGCCGTAGGGTTTGAACCGTCCCTTGAAATACCCTGAAGAGCCGTGCCGGTGACCGGCCATCCTTCATATTTAAATCGCGGGAATCTGTGTTTTTTTCCTTTTGTTTGGGCTGGGGTTTTTTTTTAGTTCGGGTTATTTTTTTTCGGCTGTTGTTTCACCCGCCGCCAGCGCGCGCCAAAAACCGATTCTCCCGCCAACACGCCCCGGGGGCGGGGCCGGGCGGAGCGGGCTGAACCACCGCACTGCCGGCGGGGGGAGCTGTGGGGTGTGTATCGGTGTGTAAAGGCGGGGGGCGGGCGTTGCGCTTTCCCCTTCCCCCCCTCCCGCACCTGTCCTCTTGGGTTCGTCCCGGGGCGGGGCGGGGCTGGGGGTGCCGCTGAGCGCCGGCGGGAGATGTGAAGGGGCCGAGCGGGAAGGCGGTGGCGCTGCCTCACTCCTTGTCTGCCTGCGGCGCCCGCTCCGCTCCCCCGACACCTCCCGGCTCTCCCTCGCCGCCCGCTCCGCTCCCCCGACACCTCCCGGCTCTCCCTCGCCGACCGCTCCGCTCCCCCCTCACCGCCCGGCTCTTCCTGCCGAGGACACCCCTCGCCATGTCCTTCCGCCAGCGGAGCCCTCACGGCAGCACGAAGAGCAGGTAGCGCCGCTGGGATGAGGTGGTGTTGGGGGGTGGCGGCCCCGATCCTCGTTCCCTCCCCGCAGCCCTCCGGCCCCGAGGTGTGTGTGGTGGTGGTGGTGGGGCGAGTGGAGCCGCCTCGCTGGGTTTTGTGGGAGTGAAACGAGTGGGTGGACACCTGCGATGTCTGGAGGAGGTTTTAAGTGCGCTAAAACCCGCCTGGTTTGTGCTCACCCTGTGTTTTTTCTGTGTTGTTTTTTCCAGCCCGCAGCACCCCCCGCGCTGGGCCCAGGCGCGGAAACGCGGCGCCGATGGGAGGCGGCGGAGGCAGAACGAGCCCGAATCCGAACCCTCGGTTTTTGAGGAAAACGAGCCCCGTCCTGCGGAGAGCCGGCAGGACAGGTGAGCGGTGCTGGCCACGGCAGCGGCTCCCGGCTCTTTTGTTCGCCAGGAGCTGTGGGACTGGCTGTTCCACCCCGTTTTCCAAGCCCTGCCTGATTTATCAGTCGCTTATCAGCCATAAATAGCTGGTCTTAAAGGAGGGAAAAGGATCTAGGGCAGTGCTCCTACCTCGGAGTCACTTCCGAAGAGTGAATATTTAGTTCCTATTTCTTGAATTGTAGTCTTGATAATTTTCTGCCCTATTTCCTCGTTGCTTATTGCCATTTATCACAAAGTAGTAGTTGCACAAGACAATTGTTTGTCTGTAGATACAGACTGTACAAACCATCGTGGTAAAATTAAAAAAGAAGACAAAAATTCAATTCTTAGAAGTCATCTGCCTTCATTGTTTTTGGAGGCAGCGCAGGCTGCCTTGAGAAGTTGTGTCAGCACGTGTGTGGGGGGATCCTCTTCTGAGGTCTCCCACCGTGTTCACATTGCTGCTCTTCTGCCTTCCTCACCGTTGCCCAGCTCAGCTGGACTTCATTTTAGATGAAGTATCTTATTTTATATCACATTTACAGTCTGAGCTGTTCGTGCCACAAGTCCCCTTAGTGACTTTAATCAGTGGATGGGAGTTGTGGCCACAGCCCCGTAGATTGAATTTAGGTTTCCAATCTAAAACTACGTGGGTTATACCCTGTAAACTACCCATTTTCTTTTCCTGATGGTGAGCAGGGAAGATGTTGATCAACAGGGCAGCTTACAATATCCACAGTAACTTAAGTTGATTTCAGAAAGCATGTTTGAATGTGACTACAAGAATGAAACTACAGATAGTGTCAGCAGCTTCAACCTAAGTAAGCAGTGTTTCTGTGTGTTTTCCAGTATTGAATGGAGCAGGCATGCTTTTTCATTTCAATTTGGATTCAGCTCTGACTGAAATTCTTCTCTTCCTGTGCTAAACTACTTTTTTTTGTTTATGCCAATTCAGTGTTTTCAAATTAAAATTCTAAAAAGCAAAGAGGAGCAGGATGGAGGCTGGGTCATAAATCAGACTCAGGTGGGGCCGGTTATAACCTTGTTTTTCTGCTCCTCTGGCGGTGTTTGAGCACCATTTGCAGTCCTAGCACAGCAGCAGAACCTCTCACCACGTGTGAAATGGGGATGAGAGTCTTGGGTAAGATGGCTGAGCTCACTGTGTCTGGCACCAGAGCAAATTAACGAAGAGATAAAGCTGTAGAGCCCTGCCAGTTGTCCCTAATTCTCTGTAATCACAGCTCAGGTGCAGAATCAAACAAGTTTAAAATGGTACATCAGTGTTGAAGAAGAAGCTGAGGTGTTGGGGCTGCTGGGATTGTGCTGTTTGTTCTCTAGCCCTGGAGAGCAATAACTGAACATGGACTGTGCTCTCTGCAGCACTAGAAATCAATATCAGAAAATACAAAGAATCCATGTAGATTGAACAGATATTTGCAGAGGGACCTGTGCTGTTTGCTCTGAATTTTTAATTTTGCTGAGTTGGTAACTGGGTTTCATTTTAAAAGAATTTTTAGTTTGAATTTAACTACAAGTTGAAGTCGTGCAAGGCAATTCAGGAGCAGGGAGGGAGCTGGTTTTAGTGCAGATGGATCTAATTCCCTGACTTCAGGGGACATGTTTGCCCAGAATCCTGGTAAGTCCCCGGAGCATCTCAAGATCCTCTGAAAAAGCTCTGCTCTGTAGAATGCAGTTTGTACTTGAGAAAAATTGTTCATCAGGAGGACAGAAACTGGAAAACACTGAACAGCCTAAATGTAGGCAGCTATAGATGTCTAGGAAGGGATCTGAGCTTATTCCCCTGCAAGGCTCTGAACCTGCTTGTGATGCTAATGGACTGCAATAGGGTTGTTAAACCAGTTTGCAAAGTCACAGCAAATCTCGATTTACTGTTTAAAATATGGCTTTTTTTGTGCCTTTGCTTTCTCCATGAAGCGTATTTTCACATGGAGAAACTTCTGGTGCTATGGTTTAATTTTAATTAATTAACTTTACAACTTAATTCTGTGTTCCAGCTTTTGTCTTTTACCTAGCTAATGGGTCTGCAATTATGAAAGAATAAATAATTAAGTCATTTAGTGGACTGAAAATAAGTGAGTGAGTAAGGCTGGTATTTTATGTTCTGTTTTCTGAAGGACATCAGCTGAAAGTTATTGAAAGGGTGGGCTGGGTTACATGCTACAGTGCTGTGTTTACATAAACTTTTCAAGACAGAACACCCAACACAAACCACACAACCTCAAGGTGGAACCCTGAACTGATGCTTAATTTTACAGTGATGACATTTTAGTAGAACAGCACAAGATTTTCACAGCCACTGTGAGTATTGTAGATAAACACATGAAATAGGGATCAAGCTGTGATTGGAGGAGATGCTGGGGGTGGGAAATACAATAAAACAGAATTTTAACATAGGGGTTCTATTTTTTTTTTCCTTTTCATTCTAGTTTTACGACTCCAGAAGGCCCTGGGCCCCTTTCCCGGTGTTCAGACTGGGGAACTGCAGTGGAAGAAGATGAAATGAGGACCAGTGTCAACAAAGAAATTGCAAGGTACTCCTGGGTGTTTAGGATCAAATGGGGAAAGGAGGAGAAATGGTAGTTGTCCTGTAAAATCTGTACTGACTTGTATTTTTAACTTCACCACTGTAGTAAAATCAGGCCCACCTTAGCCTCTTGTCTGCTGCTTTCAGGTCAGCTTTGGCTTAAGTCCTACAGGAATGTCATGGGATACTCACAGGAGAGTGGATGTGTATCACTAAGTATCTCCCTTTTGGAAGAAGCTTTTCCTGAATCTCCTAGATTGAAATACTTCTAAGTACCATCTCAGTAATGGCTGGTTTTTTTCATACCATTGCTGTAAGAATAGAGGAAATACTTGGAAAAAGAAAGTCCTCAGTTGCTGCTTTTTGTTGTGGGTTTGTTTTTTTTTTTTGAATAAGGGAAACCTGAAACATCCATTCCATAGTGGAAAGGTTTTGACAGTGTCTGGGTGCTTCTGCTTTGCTGAAAAGTAAAATCAACTATGAAACTGAGCCTTAACGTTCTCTTTGTGTTACATATGTTCTTAATCCTGATTTGAACTCTTACAGGTACAGAAGAAAACTCCTGATAAATGAATTTTCAAGAGAAAGGAAGTCCTCCTCAGGAAGGTAGGTTAAATTTCTAGCTTAGCTGAGGAAATTTTGAAAACAAGTCTGATTTTTCACGTGTACTGTGTTGTTTCTTGAAATGCTCAGTTTAAAAAAGTTCATTTTAAGTCTCCTCCTACACTGTAATTTAGTAACACCCAGAGCATTTTTTTTTTTTTTAAGTTTTAACATGTTTATTTGTAGCCTTTTACAAATGGGTTTGAGTGTGGCTTGCTCTCCGGCAGTCCCAAATCTACAATGTTTTTTCCTTCAGTTCCGATTCAAAGGAGTCCACTGCAACAGTAGAACTTGAGACAGACGAAGTGGTTTTGATGAGAAGACAGAAACAGATAAACTACGGAAAAAACACAATTGCGTACGATAGATACGTGAAAGAAGTTCCCAGGTAAGCTGCCTGACTTCCTGGAGAACTAAACTGTAAGTCACAACTGTTGTCTGTAAGCAAGCTAATATGCTAAACTTGGTATCCAACACACATTCAAATGGAAAGCACCTAAAAATTAAAGCTTTAAGAAATTTTTTAAGTGCTAAGTCACGCTAACAATCAAATGAGGTGTGGTTTTCTTTTAACTAGGCAGTATATGAGAAGTACCTCATGCTGCAGAAATGGAAACGAAAGTTCTTTTGGTTGTCCTTGTCAGCGAGAGGAAATGAAACTGCTTTTTGCAGTCAATTTTCTCATGAGTTAACTACAAGACAAAATAGGCTACAGTTGCTCTTGAGTCTGGAATGAGGTTTTCACACCTGTGATTGATAACCCTTTTTTTTTTGTCATTTGACTTGAAATCAGAGAAACTACAAAGTTCATATGGAATGGGCAAACCTTTTCTTGAGCCCTGGAATTGCCCAGTAGTCTCTTCCCAAATAATACAGTCTGTAAGACTTAACATTTAAAACTATGCTACGTACAGTGAAAACCACTAATTTTTCACTCCTAATATCCGAATAGATGCCATCGTGTACCAGGAGTTCATCCCAGAACTCCCAATAAATTCAAGAAGTACAGCCGCAGGTCGTGGGACCAGCAGATTAAACTGTGGAAAGTTGCACTGCATTCCTGGGATCCGCCGACCGAAGGGGGATGTGATCTGCAGGAAATGTATGTACGGGGCGTTCAAGGTGCTTTTATAGAAACTGATATGTCAAGTCTTGTGCCTAAAAGATAAACAGTTCACTCTGCAGTACCCTATAAAAGAAAACACCACACCGTAGAGGTGAGCTGATTCTTTCAGAGCCGTTTGCAGATTGATCTGTGGTAGGAGCAGTGATGGAGAGTTCTCACCAAGGGCAGTTCCCCTGAATATTGAGCTTGGACCAACACAGTGTACAAGAATGTGCCTCACGCCCTTCTCACTTGCTAGTTCAAGAACAATGGTATAAAATGTTGGCTATTGAGCAGAGAGGAGGAGAAAAGAACTTGTGATATCATCTCAAGGTACCATAAAACTCAAAGCATGGCTACAAGTGTTCACAGTCCAAGCTGTAGAAGCTCTGAAAGGTGCAGAGTAATGCAAATACATATTGTCCTCTGTAGGAAGCAATAAAGCTGATCAGGCAACATCCAAAATAAAAGCTGTGGTACTTAAAGGAATGAAGGGGACACAGATTTAACTTAATTCCTCTGAAAGCAGTTTTGTGTTAGTAAAGTGCTGTTTTCTCTAACACTGCTGGTTTTAAAACCAACGTGGAGCAATGGGATCTAAAAGCAAAGCTTTGGTGTGGAAATACTAGTTTTATCTTTGGATGCTGGGATCTAGGTCTATCTACAGTGGATATCAAACCTTTGCAAAACAGATTGGCGAAAACCTTGTCTGGGGAAAAAACATTCTTCCCTCTTCCATAACACTTGTTATCATTTATATTGAAGCAATTTTTGAGCATTGGCTTTTTGTCTTTGGCAAGTTGCAGTAATTAGTCTCAAAACTTTAATTCATTTTGGCTGTGTGGAGCTGACCTGTTGTTCTGTTTGCTCTCCCCAGTTTGCCACCACTGTCCCTCTGATCTCTGTAGTTCTCTTTGCTGTCCTTTGGTCACTGTTTTCAGGACTGCACCACAAAGTGCAATTGAACACTGAAAAATTAATTTGTTTTGTGTTGTATTCTTTTAAATGATTTTACAGTTGTCCTGTTGACCTTGGTGAGATGGAGACAAAATCTGTTGGAAGCAATTCTGAATCTCAAACAAGCTGTCAAGATAATGATGTAAGCATATCTGTCATTTGCATAAATATTTGTTAACAATTTGTTAATAGTTGTTTCATTACATAGAACTGTATCCCAAGTAGCCTGAATACCTGACAAATTCCATCATCTGCTGTGTTTTAGGTACTGTTTATTATGCTGAGCAATCTTTAAATTTGGATATTTTCCAGCTGTAGTTAGAATTTTAGATCATCTCAAAATACAAATACCTAATTTTTCATAGCCTACAAAAGAAAATTGTATCTGTTGAAAGCAAATCAGTTGTGAATTGTAATGTAGAGTGGAAATAATGCTTTAAATCTGTATAATGTTTTCATGTTTGCATGTATAGGTCCTTAAAACACTTGCAAGAAATCTCCAAATGATGTTGAGTGGGCCAGAAGCCTGCATTTAAATCTTTGTAATCTTAAGACTAGCCTCGGGTTTTTGTGTGGCCTTTAAAATGTTTGTAAGCCTCTGTTATAGGGTGGTCTAAATGAATTAGAGAAGTTAACTGGGTTATTGCATAACTAAACTTGTACTTAACTGCTAATTATTAACTGTCTTCCAGGATACCTGTTCTGGCACTCCCACCAAAGTTAGACATGTTGACTATCAAGCAGAAGGTGAATTTGACTTGGAAGTGTGTTTGAGTGAACCACTGAAAGAATTTGATACTGTGAGTTAAATAGTCTTATGCAAACTGTTTTAGAGAAAGTTTCCTTTAAATTTGAGAGGTTAGCTTGATTCATAACCTGTTAATAGTAAGAAAGCTTAAGCAGAGTTGAAGACTGTTTTTAAAGTTGTGGTTGGTCTACATATTCTCCAGACCAGACTTATGTAAAATTGCGATTAAGTTGTGCGACTTCTTGTTATCTTTTAATTTATGTATATCAGATTTTTTTTTTATGAAACCCTTCAATAGAAAAACTAGCCAAAGGCAGTGCTGTCCTCAAGAAATTATAAGTAGTACAGCAAGATCTCACCAGTTTCTCCACCACCACCTCCCCCACTGCGTCCATAATTTCAGTTGCTCACCTGCAGATAAAGAGCAAAGTAGGGAGATATTTTTGTACGTTCCCTTGCTATTACATCCGACTCTTCTGCAAAGATCTGACTTGAAGTAATGCATGTGGCAGCTGAGCCATGTAGCTAATTAGTAACCAGTAAACTCATCTACTGCAGTTACTTACTGTAAGATTAACTACCTGCCTTAAAAAAACCCCTTTTTTCCAAAAACATTTCAGAAACAATTGCAAATTAAATTCTCTCAAGAAATTGGAGGTCAATATGCTAAAACCTATGCAATAATGCTTTTTTTTTTTTTTTTGGAAGCAGTAGCCTGAATTTGAAATTTGTAAATAGTCATCAGTCATGTATTAATACAGTCAAGAAAATGACGTCTAGAGAAAGTTCTTGGTTCTTCTAATTCATTGGTTTGAAATGTAAAACTGTTGTAAATGATAACAACTGTACAGATTTTCTGCTGAGAGCAGTTAATGTTTCTATTGCTTTTGCGTGGGATGTTGCTGGAAAATAAATGGAATTACGTTTACTTTTACTTGTGACTCTTCAGCTTCATTTCCTACTGGCAATGCTCTGTGGGTAACAAAATGCAGGAGAAGATTAAAAGCTGTGCATCTGAGGTATTTAAATTTGCGTATTAGCCACATCCTCTGACTTCGAGCAGGACTTTAAAAACTGTTCATTTTCTGTGCAGGGCACCAGAGTGAATGTGAGTCTGAGTTAAAGTGGTTAAGCCTGTTTGTTGACCTTTTTCAGACTCCTTAGAAGCAGTTTTAGTAGATGTCCATTAGCTGGTTACCAAATTCTGTTCTCTAGGAAAAACTGCTGGAGGAGCTGGGTGGACTCTTCAGTCTTTGTTTACTAACAGGACCTGGTTTACAGTCACCTCACATGGGTTTATCTCTGAAGTGAAGTTGCTGGGTGTTGATGTTACAACACTCAGGCTTGGTTGGAGACACGTGAACTCTTCAACTCAAGTGAGTATCTTAGCTAGAAATACTGCTTACAGCTCTCTAATCTGTTAGGCACTCTTAAACTCTGGTAGCTTGATTTGATGGGGAAACCTTAAATAACCCTGGAGTTAATTGTAACTCATCCTTTAAGTGGAGAACCACAATGACACAATATCTATGCTAGAAGAGAAAAGACTATTTAAGATTTTTAAGGGGAGGCAGGGGCTGGTGGTGTGTCAGTCTATACCTGAGTATCAGAACAGCCAGTAGAACTGGGTTTCTAAAATAAGTTTTTTAAGCCTCACTGTAGCTACCCAAACAGGTTGGATCAGTGGAATATTCAGGAGATCGTTTAGAGCCTTCATAAGGTTAAGGCTACTTACACCTGGGTTTGAAATAAGCAAGCACGTGGGTCAGGGCAATCTCTCAAGCACAAATCCAGGCTGGCGGATGAACAGCCAACTGTGTCCTGGGCTGCACCAAAATCAGTGTGGCCAGCTGGGCAAGGGAGTGGATTCTGCCCCTCTGCTCTTGTGAGACCCCACCTGGGACCCCCAGCACAAAGAGGATGTGGACCATTTAGAGCACGAAGATACTCAGAGGGCCAGAGCATCTCTCCTATGGAGACAGGCTGGGAGAGCTGGGGATGTTCAGCCCAGAGAAGAGAAGGCTCCAGGGAGACCTTACAGCACCTTTCAGTCCCTAAAGGGGCTACAAGAGCTGGAGAGGGACCTTTGGCAAAGGGGAATGGTTTTAAACTGAAAGAGATGGGGTTTAGCCTAGGTACTGGAAGTTAATTTTTTGGTGTGAGGATGATGAGGCCCTGGCACAGGTTGCCCAGAGAAACTGTGGCTGCCCCATCCATGGAAGTGTTCAAGGACATGTTGGATGGGGCTTGGAGCAACCTGGTCTAGTGGAAGGTGTCCCTGTGTATGGCAAGGGAGGGTTGGAACAAAATGATCTTTGAGGATCCCTTCCAACACAAACCATTCTATGATTCTGTATTGAACCAATAATTATCCACTGAGATAACTAGAGGAGACACACATTTCAGAGCTTATTGTACAAAAATTTATTATTCTACACATCTGAAAGATTCCATATCTCTGAAAATCAGTTTTTATTACTAAACTTTATCTGTAGCTTCAGTAAAGATATTAATGCCAGAAATCATCTAGGAACGATTATCTGAGACTGCTAATAATTGTTCTTAGTGAGACAGTAACACATGAACAAATACTATTAAAACAAACAAAAACCTCCCAATCTTTTTGGGTAATTTGAGTTCTCTGTGGCAGTCCTTAAGATTTTGTGATGTGTGTTCTTTGGAGTCTGTATTGGGGGAGGAAATGTAGGAGTCTCTATGACTAAAAGATTCTGCTAGTGGTGATGTGTGGGGAAACTGTTCAGCTCTTCAGGTCTGTGCTGTTCAGCATACAGATTTGTCCAGGAACTAGGTATGTGTGGGCATTTTCCAGCCTGGAAATGTAACTGGTCCATGTTCAGTAGCTGTTCATGAAGCAGTCTCAGATCTGCTAATTTTTCCTGAAGGAGCTGACCATCCATAGTCGTGTATTAATCCTACAGGTTATTCCCCCTTTGCCTCAACTAGAGAGAGAGAACTAAGAGAACTTAATTTTTATTGTTGGCATTTGAAGATAACGCTTATGTTATCTGTGTCTGGATGTTTTTCCAAAAGGACTGAACACTGAATGGGAAAACTGTGGGGGTTTTTGCACATAGAATAAAGCCCTCTAGTGGTTAAATGTGGGCTAACCCCATGCACTTGGGGCAGTCTGGTGATAGACTCTCATGGAAAAACAACATCCATATGTTCAGTTGTGCATAGATGCACGCAGTGGAGTTTGCTTCAGATGGAGAATGGGCAAGTGCTGCTATCAAACTCTGTAGCCTTATTAGGTGAAATTCCTTTAAAAATAAAACTGAACAGGTGGTTCCGTGGGCAGCAGAACCTGTCAACCCTGCTTTTTATAGACCAGTGCCTTCTGGTTTATGTTTCTCTTACTCCCTTCACACCAAGCCTTGTCCTCTTTCAGCATCCTCATGCCAAGCCTGGCTAACTGACAGCAGTCATGGCTATGGGTAATTTAAAGCTCCATCTGTTTTTGGATGGGCTGTTGGTACGTGTGTGTGGATAGGGTGGCGAGCAGAACACTGAAGAGCTGAGCTGTCCCAACTTTTCCTTCACTTGGACATTAATTGGGTCTTCCTTCGTGACTTAGCTGTTGTCACATAAAGCTTCAAGGAACATGTGTACCTTTCTGTTCAGTATCTGGACAGACAATGCAAAAATTAGAGGGGGCAGGACAGATTTCTGGGAAAGATTTGCCAGTACAACCGCTTAAGCCTCTAAGGAAGACAAGCTAAAACCATCTTTGTTCCATGAATCTGTTTGTAAGTCCAAAACAGCATTCAAACAACCTTTCGTTCATGCACGTATTTACTAGTTATTTTCAGGATTATCTGCTTTGTTTTGCTTCTGATGTAAATAAAAGCCCTGGTGCAGAGGCAAAGCACATGTAGAGCAACTACAGATGCCTGAGTATGGATCTATGAGATAAAATGGGGGATCAGGCACTTGTTTCTCAAAGGTGGGCTGATACAAGAGCGCTTTTGAAAGAACTTTGACCTTACTGGAAGTTCTTACTCTTCTGTGCTGTTTTCTTCTATATGGTTTCTCAAAATGTGGGAAGATTATTTACTAGCTGTTCAATGTTAAGTTTGAGTGCTTCCTGACAGGGAAAATTTTGCTATAGTATTACTTAGATAGTTAAGAGATTGAAGTTACTTTTGGAAATGTCAAAAAATCCATTTTATTTTCAAGTAAAACAGTGTAGTTAGGATGTGGTATATATAGGTTATTTAGGAGAGACAGTGGTATTGCTGAGCAGAACTTATTCTAGTTGTGCTGCATTTAATTATGTGGCATCTGGGTAATACAACACATACAAGGAACCAAAATGTAACATCTGCCACTTCTGGCCCCCACTGTGTTTTTGGATTGCCAGTCCTGTTCATTCTTTGAGCTTGTCTCTTACCTCTTGGATTGTGTTTAAGCACAAGAGAAAACTAATTTACCCAAAAGGTGCTGGTTCATACACTCGAGAAATAATTTCATTTTGAGTGGAAAAGTTGGAGCTTATGTTTGTGGGTTAAAGTGGGGCCCAGCTGTCTGTGCTGGGGCCTTTCTGTCTACCCAATTTTCTATTGAGAAAGTTCCTGGGAGGCATGGGGGTGGCTCTAATTATTAACGAAAACAACGTTCCCTTTTGTGTTTCATTTCTGTTCCATTTCTGCTGAGAAATACTCTGTTTTCAGAAATATGAGTGCAATACAGAGATGAAGATTTGTGCCCGCTCTTTCATTCCACTTTCATGTGCTGCAGTCAAAGATACTTTGGAGCACTGCAGAGGGCAGTAAAAGTGCATGTTTAATTACAGGCACACAAAAGGGAGCTCTGAGTTGCTTTACATTTGTTGTAAATGCCAGGAATCTAATTATACTTACTGATTCTGACCTCAGGAGCAAGCCATAGTCCCAATAAAGCCCCTTCAAGTCTGTCATCTTTCACTGTTCTTTCCATTTCCAGTTTCACTTGATCTTAAGCCCATTATTACAAGGAATGGAAGGTAATAGTAACTTAACAGCAGACAGAGGAAAAAATGGACTTCAGGGGAGGAAAATAGTCCTGCTGACAGGATAGTATGGGCCTGCCTGTATTTAAAATCCTTAGTGCTCTACAGTGGAAGTATCTGAAAATGTGTTTTTAAATTGTTTGAGAGAAAACTAAATTTTTTCCCTGAGGATTTGAGATTTCTGAGGGAGAATTAATTTCAGGATTTTATCCACAGCTAACTAGTTTCAGAATATTCCTGAATCATTGAATCCGTGTTATTTGACATTGTGTTAGAATGTGCTTGTCTCCTGCACCTACTTACTAAACCCTCATTGCTCCGCTAGCATTGCTGTTTGAATTAAAATTACACCTTGTGGCTGTTGGAGTGTTGGAAGTGAAATCAAAGCAGGGAATTAGCAGCAACTGAAAGGAGTATGTTGGTGAGGTTACCATGTGTGGTGCACGGGGGAAAGAAAGTCAGAAAAAGGAATAGAGAGTGAGCCAGTCTCATCTACAGACCTCTCACAGAATGTTGTCTGCCAGGACGTGGCAAATTAATAGATAGATGTAGAATAAATTGACATTTTGGTGGTCCCCTGCACTAGAGCACTTACCCTGAATGAAAAAAGGAGGAAAAGTTAAGCCGGCCAGGCTTATCTGGAAGCAGCCTCAGTGCCTCGATATGCAGCTACAATTTCTGTAACAATGTGCTCCAAAGATAAGAAATATGTAGTGTTGACTAACAAAGAGTGGTCTGGCCATGCTTAGAAGCATTTGATACCATGTCTGGAGACGTGTAAATTTACAAAATAGCAATTTACTATTTTTCTGACATTTGATCATAATACTTGTCTTTATTCTTATTGGAGAAACTAAACTGCCAGGAACAATCTTGGTGCCAGACCAAGCATGGCATGAAGTATAAAGCACAGAGGTGAGGCTTCACCTGATTCTTGACCTATTTTTAATGGAATTCTGACCATTCCATAAAATACTTAAAAAAAAAAAATTCTGACTTGTTCATATTCTCCTCCCTATAGTAAATATAGATATATCAGTTACTGGGATTAAAATATTTGAGTAGATATATAATGTTATAAAAAATTTTCTGAAATGTTGACGAAAGTGCTTCCAGTTTGAGTGGATCCCATTATTTCTCATGATAATAATTCCATAGACTGAGACACAATGCAGTTTTATTGTTGGGAACTAAAAGGCTGAATTGATGGAACTGCAGGTTTTGCAAATCACAATCTGGGCTGGCTGGAGCAGTTGTATTCAAACAGGTGGTGAGCTCTTCAGACAGTGTCTAAGAACTGGGCAGGGATAAGCTTCTCATGGTGTAAAACAATTTCTCTACACCAAAGCTCTGCTTTTTAGTGAAAAAAAGCAAAGCTGTTGCTCTGAGGAACTTGGATGCAGATCCTTGCTGTGCCTGTGGTGGGGAAGGCAGCTAAACCTGGGACTTTGCTCCCTTCAGGCTCTTGTTCTTAGCTGGGGACTAGGCTCCTGTGGTCAGAAAATATTCCCAAAGAACCTTCCTGTAAAAATGTCACCAAGTCTGTGTTTTTACACCAGCAAATAAATTCCTTCTGGATGATGTTAAGATATTCCCTAAAAAAAACTCTTTGGCAAATCTGGCTTGAATTTTCAAGCTCTAATTCTAAGAGGTCAAATGGATTTGGGTAGCACGGAGTAAGATATACTTTGTCTGCCAGCACCACTTTTTTTTACTAGAGCAACAGGTAAAATTTAGGCCTTTTGCTGGATTTCAGCATTAAGTTATTTTGGGGGGGTTTTTGACATTAGTGCAGTATTTTAAAAAGTTACGAAAGCTCATGTGCCTAAGAACACTGAGACCTGAAAATTGTGATTTCTTTCATTGACGAACATGTTTTTTCTTGCTTTTATAGCCTCTCTTGGTTTGGCTGTGATGCATTCATAGGGGAAAAAAAAAACATCAAAACTGTTTCACAAATTAAAATGGGTATTGACTGGGGGGGAGAACACATTCTTGAAGGTCAACTATTAACAACAAAGTAGAGCACCTGCGTGAACTTTATTGTAAATCAACTAATAACATATTAAAGCTGAGAGCAGTAGTTTGCTTTACGAATCTTGCTGCTGTGAGGTCTGCTTTATGCGAGGATGCAGATGAAAAAGGGATGATCCCTTTAAGAGCTTGATAGGTTAAGTCAGAAAATTCATATCTTGCACACCAGGCAAAAAAATATGCTAGCAACTGCTGGGAAAATGACAACTGCAGTGTCTGATCGCTTGTCAAATCAATGAGGCTTTTCTCTCCTTTTGGTGAGAATTTATTTGCAGGGGTTGGTGAGCTGAGAAAATAAGATTCCTGACCTAATGGTCACCCCCATTGGTATCTCATTGTGGAAAATACTCTCTGCTGCAGTCCATTCAAGTGATTGGCAATGACAGCTTGGATGGATATTGTCAGTTGACAGGGCTTTGCACTCTCTCTGTTTTAAAAATGATGCGAGAGATCCCTTCCCCAGTGTGCCATGCCACAAGTTGGGGTTATGAATGAGTGGATGAATGCATGCTTCTCTCCTGTCATCCCCAACAACAAAACAAAACAAAAAGAAAAAAGAAAAATATTCCAATCCCATCCCTGAAATGATATGCTAAGTAAATTCACAAACATGCATTTACCAGGCAAATGGTGCCCAAAGGCAAGCTGAGCAAGTCCCTTAAAACACTGGGGCTGTATGTTTGGGTTTTTTTTTTTTTTGTAGTCATTCGGAATTTCATGGAAAATGTGAAACTGCCCATTCGATATGGAAGATCTCCATGAAAAATGTGAAATTCCAGTGTTTCCAGCAAGGTTTTGCTGAAAACAGCTCATGCATGGAGAATAGCCTGAAAGACATGCATGCAATTAAGGGATCCATATAGGCGAGCTGGGGAGAACAACGCAGGCAGTGGGGGATGTGGCCTTTGCTAGGGCCAGCTGGTGTCTGCTCCTGGACTCTCCGAGGGCACCAGACCATTGAGAGAAGTGGGGCAAAAGGGGGGGGGACGAAAACACAGAAGCTTCAGAGAAAATGAACCAAGTCTGTCGGAGAAAATCCCGGAGCTCCTAGGTAACCCTGTCCCTCCCCCTTTCTGGGTGCTCGAGATGCAGCCCAGAGTGTGACACAAGTTTTCTTGTCTTTACAGACGTGACAGTAACGATGCAAATAACAGAGGTGGTGGGGGGAGCTTAGCCAGGGAGCCAGGTGCTGGGCTGGGAGGATGAGGATGAATGGTTTGGGAGGGAGGGTGTCTAAATTGTACTCTGTAATCACGTCAGGCCTGTCATGCCACTGCTTGTCAGGAGTGTGCAGTTGAGGAGATACTTCTGCACCCTCTCGTCCTTTCTTTGCCTTTTCTAAATGGTTTAGCCCTCCAGGGAAAGGCTCAACTGTTGTATTTATTCTGGAAGAGGGGCTGAAAAGCCTTCACGTGTGTTGTTGGAAGGTGGAGGGTAAAGCCGAGAACTGCAAACCCTCCCCTGCCGCTGCAATAAAACAATGTAACACTGCAAGTACTGACTGACTCCTTGCCTTGCCCATGGTCATTTATCTGCCGTCCAGTGACACCAGAAGCACTTTGTCACCTTAGCTCCGGATTTAACCAGGATTAGAGAGAAGGGGTTGGATGGTTTGTGAGCTCTGGGGGTTGCAGGTTCACAGGAGGGAGCTCTGGGGCACAGGCAGAGCACAGCCTTGCAGTGGGTGTTGTTCTGAAAACATCCCCTGTAAAGTCTCTTACCACCATCACTCCTGTCTGACAGGGCAGGTGTTTTATCCTGTATTTTATCCTGTTTGATAGAGCAGGTAGGGACACACCTGCTTTGTGCTGCAGACGTGTTGAAGTGGGCAGTGATCTGCACTTGGAGGAGCTGCGTTATCCAGCTGCACTGCCACACCTCCTGGTGCTGCTGGATCACCCTCAGTTGGGATGTCTTCTCTGTGCTCCTGGTACCGTGGAGACCAGGATTCACTGGTGCACACAATGGCACCCTGTAAAGGAGTGTCCAAGCAGGGAAGGGAATTGGGAATGAACTAGACCAGTTGCCGACTTACCATTCTCATTTGGGGACTATTGTACAGTTTCCTTGCAAAGCAAATTGGGCTCATTTGTGCTGTTTCATTTGCACTGAAATGCCTCTTGTGTATGCTTTGTTTGGGAGCGAAGGTGGGAAACAGAGGGAGTCACAAGAAAGGGGCAAAACGAAACACCGGTTGGTGTTGTGTGGGAATTTAGAAAACGGAGCATTGGTTGGTGTTGTGTGGGAGTTTAGAAGAGAGGTCTGCTCTGTGGGCAGGAGAGATGATTTGAGGAGAGGCTGCCCATGGAAACATTATTTCTATTTAATGAAGGACAGGAAAACTATGCAGCTTCTGAAATGTCACAGCAAAATCATCTCAGTTGCCCTCTCACAGCTGCGCCATCAAAGGAATTACATTTAATGTTTTGTTTGGACTCTTCCCCCTTTCCCCCTCCCTTCCCAAATCCCTGAGCACTCAGCCCCACACACATGGAATATATAAGCCATCCAGCCAAGGGTATGAGAGTCCTGTTGCGTGAGCTTTGCAATTGCAAAGAGGGAAGGTAAGAGGCTTTCGCTGTTCTCCAAATCACTGTTGTTGCAATTGGATTGTTAACTCGTTGGCCTAACCAACTTTTCCCAGAAAAGCTTGGGCACCCTGTGCAGCAGTGATGCTTTGTTTGTAGAGGTCTGTTTGCTTTGCCAGCCTGCCTGCAGTCCGGGGAAAGTGGAAGCAAAGGGACTCCTTGTTAGATCTTGTTGGCTGAGATTGCAGCACAGCTTATAGCCTTGTTTTGGGGTTTGGGGAGTTCCACCTCTCCTGGTTTTTAGCTCTGTGTTCTTTTAAAGAGAGTGTCTTGTGTGGCCAGAGGAGAACAGCGACGTGGGAGTGCAGAGCACAGGAGGGGTGAACACTCAGCAAATTACAAGAAATTAAAAGACCTACCAGGCGTTCCTGGTAAAAGGGAATTTTGTGTGATATGGGGCAGCCATTTAAGAAGAAGATGCTGGTTGCTGGAGAGGTCCTTGGGAAAGAAAATAAATCCAGAAGCGCAGCCCCTTCCCCTTTGCACAGCAACATCTCAGTTAATGCCCTTGCCCTGTGATGCTGCTGGTTTGCAAGTGATATAATGTGGCACGTCTGCTCCGTTCTTATATTGCCTAGCAGGGAGCAGCACGCCTTTATTAATGTCAAATTCCTCACATTTTGGAAGGTGAGCCTGTTTTTTCATCACCATGGATATGCAGGGCTGTGGTTAACTGTGGAATTGGCTCAAATTGTAGGTATTGTCAAGGATTTGGGTGCATTCACACTTAAAACCCGTGGGGTAAGGTGGTGGCTTAAATACAAGTCAGCTGGGCCTTTTATCAGGGTTTGGCTGTGGATTAGGGCATCTCATCAGCTGAGTGTTTTATATCGATAAACAACTCGGTGCTGTTTTGTGTTTCTCTCATTTAGCTTGCAGAAGACAAACTGGCTTCAAAAGGCAAAAAAAATAGCTCCATAGTTCTGTAATATTACTATTGCTTAAATAACTAATTTCTCTTCTTCCACGGGGAAAAGGCAGAATTGCACCAACCAGGGCCAAATAACGAGAAGAACTGTGTTTCCCTTCATCACTCACATGTGCCTGACTGGAATGGCCCCACACAAAACCAGTCTGGAGTAAAGGTTCTTTCACTCTGTAGATAAAAATAATTGTTCACAGAATAAGTCACTTACGTTCTGTGACAGATTCTTCTATATAAAAGGCAGTTTTGCTGTTGCTCCAATGGCAACAGCCACAAATAGATCTATCCAGAACCAATTGCACCAGCCAAGCCTCTTCCCTTGATTACTGGGCAGAATGTGGGTGAAATGATAAGGAGTGCATGGCAAATTGAAAATAAAAATGATGCATTGTTCTGTAATGCCGAGGCTTCACTTTCTGCATATGTGCCCTTCGTGCCGTCATCTTTTCAGGGGAAAAATATTCTCATTCTCTCAAAATGCTGGTGGTCACTCAACCATGGTGAATGTGCTTGAATCTTAAGATTTATGATCACAATCCTGTTATCTGCAGTGTCAGGATGATTATCCCAGCAGTCCTGTGGGATCAACCTAAAAATTTTTGGACAAGAAAATTATTTGCCAGGAATTACAGCAAGAACATTATTTGTTCTGAATTTGAAACAGACATAGTTATTTGCAGCTGCTCTGCTGCTCCCGTCTCATCTTTCCCATGCTGTCCAAATAAGATGAGATACATGTTCTGGTTTCTTCTGTCAGCATGTGACTGGAAGAAAATTCTCTCTTATTTTCTTTATTTTACAGATGTGAGTATGCAATAGTGGCACCGTATCTTAAATACAATTTAAATAAATTTTATCTTCTGTGTCCAAGGATTTATCTCTGGTATCAGAATGGGTATATTTTATGGAGCAGACATGTAATACAGAGAGGTCTCTCTTGTGTGCAGAAATCTGAAGAAAAGTGTCTCTTTGCCATGCAAAGCTTACCAGTGCCTGAGTTCTAATCTCTTTAACCAAAGAAAAGACAAGGCCAGTGACAACTACACTACCTGTTTCAGTGTAATTTCTTAAAGCCTCTGGTCAGATTTCTGCAGCACTTTATCAGAAAATAAACACTGGTCTTCAGACCAATAGAGTATGAAAAGCCATGAAGCTTCCCTGGAAAAAGGAGGATCACTTTTATACTTTTTAAGGTAATTTTATGAATATTCCTTCTCTAAGCACCCTCCCCCCTCAACTATGCCTAGATCTCATGCTAGAAATTACTTCAGCATCTGTACAAATTTGTCCAGGTGGCAAGTTCTGTAGACTTCAAGGACTGAAAGGTACTTGTATCTCAGTGCTTTATATATAACTTGTCTGATGTGAGACCTGCTGCAGTAAATGGAAACCTCCCACTGACTTCAGATGGCTCCCAGATTAGGTGTTTGGGAAGGCCACAAACACCACCTGTGATAGAGAAGTGACTCAAGTTGTGTTACACGAGGTTTTCTGCCTGTGTCTGATTCCTCATTCTAGATGTGTTAATTATGCTGGGCTGCTCTTCTGCTGGACGTGCTGAATATTATTTCTGAACACAGGGCTTCACCAACACCCACCTGGGTGGTAGGACTTGAATTCTTGCATCTACAATCGTAATTTGATTGACTTGAACATCTCCCATGAGCATCTAGGGGCAAGGTGAGGATGTCTGAGAGGCATCTCACAGCAATTATGAGCGGACTTTTGGGGAGCTCTGTGAGATCTCTGGGCACTTGCTTCTCATCCTTCACAGTTACCTTGTCAAAGAAGTGCAGCAGAGCAGACTCCTCTTCTGTCTACGTTGCACAGCCACTGAGGACTCTGTTGTGCTGAAGGTCAGAGCCACTTGAAAACTGTTTACGTAAGTCCCAACCCAACAGAATTCCAAAACTGTTAGTTGCTCTTGCATTCTTATGGTCTCCACTGATCCTTCTAATCTGGCTATAATTTATAGCCACATCTGTTTTGTGGAAGAGGTGAGTCAAATTCAACAGCTGAAACAGGGTCTAGGTAATGCCCAACATCATTTAAAGCTGGAATAGACCTCAAGGCAACCACATGGTCCTGCTACTTATTTTGTACCATCTCTTGTAGTTACCAGACCCCTTTGTAAGCCAAATAACTGGTGCATCAGCCAGTTGGTTTAGCTTGGTGAAGGCCACAAAAAGAGCCTGTGCAAAAAAAGGAGGAGCAGGAGGGCTGAGGGAAGGCACTGGAGATGCACCGGGGATCCTAAGGTCCGGTGGAGCTGTGCCTGAGGTCAGAAGTTCTGTTATGGGAAAAGCAAACTGAACAGCAGGTCGGTCGTGGTGAGGGAAGACATTGCTCTTCTTCCTTCTGCTGCCAGCTGTGCTTTCCCTTGGGCCGGCTCTGGCACACGTGGAATCAACTGGCTGAGCAGGCAGAAAAGCGCACCAGGAATAGAAGAGGAGTTTGCATCTCAAAGGCATCTGAATGAACGCAGGGAAGGGTCAGTGTGAGGGAGGGGTGGGGAGAAAGGAGAGGCTGTACCCTCTCTCTGTGTGAGGGGAAGGTGCTGCAGCATGGACAAAGCCCAGGAATCTGTCCCTAGGGAGGACAAATCAGTGAAACTGAGGGAGCACCTTCATCACTTGGACAAGAGGTGCAAGGAGCTGGTTAAGATTATGAAGACATTTTGTAGCCAGTGTCCTGTCTGCTGGGTGCTGGAACAGAAGACGAGGACAGCAGTACATGCTGAGATTTCTCTGGTACATTATCCCAGCTCCCAGCTATCCGTGGCTTAAAGGCACATGCTTTTGTGTTTTGTGGCCCTTGGCATGCCCTCCCCCTGGAAATTCATTTTTCATGTCTTTAAATCCATGAAAACTTCTGCATGATAATTGATAAAAGATCCTTGGATGAAAGGAGCCATAGTGATATAGAAACAGATCTTGCAGGAAAACACCAGGATTCCTCCAGTATGATGAAAAATTCATGTAAACAACACAATGTTTTTCCTATTTTTATATATATATATATATATATAAATGAAAACAAATAAAAAAATATTCAAGTACTGGTAAAATCCATATGCCTTTTGCAACCATTTCTCTGTTTTCTTCCTCTTAAATAATGGAAATCTTTTTATATTTATGCTGCCCCTACACAGCCTAAGGTGTTTTGCCCATTTTAACAGCGACTGTTTCTCTTCCTGCCTTGAGCTCTTGCAATGTCAGAAATTCAGGAGCTGTGGCTGCCGCTAGAGGTGTAGGTACCATGGTGTAGGGCTACTGGTGTGGCTTTGAAGTGCCAGAACCATCCAGCAGCCACCTACACCTCGATTCCCAATGTTTATCAACACAGGGGAAAGCCAACTGATATTATCACCACCAACAAACATCTTAGTAGCTTCCTGAGCCTCAGTGGGAAGTGGCTTCAGAGAAGAAATTCCTGCCTTATTTTACTTGAATAAAACAGAATAATTTAGGTTAATAGGGACTTACAACCATCAGATCAAACCTCCACCGCACTCAAAAGACAGCTAGCTTCAGTTGCTCAGGGTTTTGTCTGGTTTAGTTTTGATTATCTCTGTGGATGGAGATACCACCATCTCTCTGGCCCCCTGTTTAACCACTCTCATCATGAAGTAATTTTTCTTGATATCCGTTGGAATTTCATTGATGCAGCTTGGATCTACCACCTCTCATCCTCCCACTGGGCACATGTGAGAGGAGTCTGGCTTCATGCTCTCCATAATCCTCATTCAGTATTGACAACAGGTGATGTAGTCCTTGAAAAGAGGGCAGAGCTGTGAAGAGAAGTGCTTTGGTCCCATCCCTCCCCTCTCTCCTTTTTAGTTTGTTTTCATTTTCCGTGTGACTTTGGGGTGGTGTTCTTTGCACTTCTTTTCCTCTTTTTTGGCTCCCACTGACATGGCAGATTTTTCAGGTGACCTTCACTGTGCCTGGCGTCTTATATAGCCCCTGTTACTGTGGTATGAAACACTGATAGGCTTTATTACCACCTGTAGGGATGCTGAAAATAAAAGACACACGAAGTAAAGACTTGCAGCAGAGCCCTTGGGTTGGTATGAGGGGTGAGACCGCCAGAACACAGCCCAGGGCAAGAGAGAGATTTACAGCTCTGGGTGTGCGTTGAAGGCTCATGGCCATGTTTTTTGGTGGTTCCAGACCTCTGCTGCAAGTCTGAGCTCGGGGCCAGGACCGAGGGCACAGACCAATCCTCTCTGGTGGGTTTTACTGGAGGAGGGACAAGAAGCTTCTACTCCTTTCTGCTTCCCGCAGCGTGGAAGGTCACGACACATCCAGCAAGGGCTTGTGTGCTGGCCTTCCAGCCGGCCTGCAAAACCTGCTGCCTCTGCCTGTCCCTCCCCGTCCTTGGCAGCGAGCTGAGCAGCCCGGGAGGTGTGTCCTGCTCCCTGGCAGCTGCGGAGCAGCAGCACTTCCAGCTGTGCGTCTGGATCTGCTGGAGCGCGTCTGCTGTGAAGGGGTTTATCCCAGTGCCTCGAAGAACCCCCTCTAACGGACTAGGGTGGAGAGGGATTGCTTCTCTTCCGCAGGAGAGGGAAGTCTTGCGCCGGGGCCGGCGGGTCGGAGTGGAAGGCGTTGCTTTCAAGCGGTGACTCGGTCCCTGCAGGGAGGGAGCAGCAGAGCTCTGCCGAGGGAGAGTTCCCTGGCGTGATTTGCATCGCTCTGTTCCCTGTGTGCAGTAAAACCAGAGCAAACCCGTCCACGGGCACTCCTTACTTTGGTTTAGTTTCTCACCAGATTAAAGCAAACCGGTAGAAGTCTGGTTTTAATATGGTGCAGGAGCATCCATCCCTCTGCTCCCTCCGGGGTTTGTATCAGTTTAATGGATTGGTTTAAATTAACATCTAGTTGAATGGGTGCAACTCTTTCATGTAGATGAGGCCTGGGGCTACGAGATAAACAAGAGGTGAGGTGAGAGGACCTCTAAATTATTCACAGCCCAACAGAAACCCATATGAATGGATTGAGATCTATTTTTGTCTTTATTCTCCTATCTTTTAAAAGGAGCCATAAAATGGCTGGAATAACTCTCAGCAGAAAGCTGAGAGGGCCAGGGAGTGGGAGGAGAAGAACGCCAGAAGGTTATGGGTGCAACTTTTGGAGCCTGTACCTGCGAGTGCCTCATCCTAAAAGCCGGGGCAGCTGCCAGAGAGCTACACATGTGCAGCACATGAATGGGTGTAAAGAGGAAACACAGGGAAAGGCTGCAGGGCTAAATCCCAATCCCATTTAAAGTCAGTGGCACAGCTCCACTGACTGAGGCTGGCCCTCAGCCCTGAATTCATTGGTTCCGTGGGTTTGCTTGTGCAATTGTTAATCTCTGCTGATGAGCAATAATTGCTACAGGAAGGGAAAAGTGGAGAGGAGGCAGCAGCAGCACAGGAGCCATGGAATCCATCCTGACCCTGCCTGGACTCAGCATTTCACTGCATGGTTTCACTGTGCATTGCTGGAAGGGAGAATCCTCCTTGTGCCAATGCCACATCAAAGGGCAGCGTGTTGTGCAAGATTTCAGCATCCCAGGGTAGCAAACAGTAGCAGCCCCAGCTGCCTGTGAAATGAGCTGGGATACAGGACTGCAGCCAGACAAAGGCTCATATTCCTTATGGAGATGTTTGGGAAAATCTGATCAGTCATGTGGAGGGATTCAGGGAACTCTTGTTGTACAGAGGAAGCGCACGTGACAGTCACAGCTGGGTTTTACATATCAGTGGTGGTTAATGTCAGCCCCAGGTGAAGGATGTCGGTGTAACATTATCACAGGTCAGCTGTAGTCTTGTGGTCAGGGATGACAGTCATGGATGAGATGATGAGATTGTCCTCTGTCATCTCTAACTCCATCATCTGGGACTCTTTGTTGAGGGTCTTTCACCATCCCTAGCTGTGGTGGGCCAGTGGCATAACTTCCATGTGCTGGGAGGCAGCACAGGACAACAGCAGCTGTTTTCCACTTGCAAACCTCCATCCCATATGTGGAAGAGCTGGCAAGCTCCCATCTTTTATGAATGCCTGAGACTTCATAACTTCTAATCTTGGATATCTGGTTCATTTTCTTCTCCATATCTTCCTTTCCTCCCTCCAGCCTGCCAGCCTTAACATCTGGAGTTGGGTTGGGAAGATTACCAACATGCAGAGGCTTGAGATTGCTCTAAACCAGACAAGCCAGCAGGCTATCCTATGCTGATGCTTTCCCTTTTTCTTGAAAACTATCCCATCTGGTGTTCCCTGCAAATAGTAGGTGGCTAATTTTGGTCTCTAATAGGACCCCTTGTCCACCCTTTATTTCCAAACTGGAATGAAAACATCAGTATTGCTCTAATTTGCATCAATAATCTTAGCAGGAAAAAAGATTGGGCAGAATTTCTGCAACTGTTATTTCAAAGTGTGTTTTCAGACTAGGTTCTTCAGAGTAACTGCCCAGAACAAATTTTTCTCACGTTCTCTTTCGCTCTCATTTCAAGCACTGAAAACATAATGAATATATAACAAATAAAATAGAAAATATAATTAAAAACTGACTCTTCATTAAACCTACAACCTTCTGATTCTCCCAGAAGAGATCTGACCACTAAAGAAAATTTACCTTTGTGTTATGTATCACTCAGATTCACAATTAACACTAAACAGCTGTACAGAAGTGTTTAAAAGAGTTTAAAAATTTAAGTTTTTACTTAGGAATTACTTAAAATATTCCAGTGGACAGCTTTTCTTTCAGTCAGATGATATCTCTCGTTTTCCTCTGGAAGAGCTGGAAAATGCAAATCAAAATGGGAGGACCTAAAGCTCCTGTGGTGTCTGGCTTTGATCGAAGTCTGAGTGGTTTTGCAGCTTTTACTCCTTTCCACACTTTGTCCTTACCTAGTTACATCCGACGGATAAAATCAATGCAATGCCCACCTACCTGCAAAGGAAGCTGGTGTGAGAGAGATAAATATTACAACCAGTCTCTAGATGGATGAAGAACCTCCCTCACAGAGTAATTACACAACACATTAGTATGCTAATGGCTCTCTGTCATTTAGTACCACCGTTATAAAATAATTTTCCTTTACTTTTCCATTCATCCTAGACTGTTTTTGTGGCATCAGTAATTTCTTGCTGTCTTCTAAACCCCATGTTCTCACTGCCTAAAGAAGCAGAAGAGATCAAATCTTCCACTGTGTTTTTCAGTGTTTCAGAGTCAGGGTTGAACTTGTAACAGAATTTACAGAATAAGGCTTTATTTATGGGGCAATTATGCCCCCTGGTAAGTCCTAGGAGGTGAAAATGTTCCTTTCCTTGGTGACATCTATGTTGCTAAATACAATGGAGCAGATGTTGTTTTCTGGCACAGCTTGGCTACATAAGTAGATCTACGGTGCTGTGGTTTCCTCTGGGCCCTAAGACATCATCGTCTGAGGTTCAAAGTGCCCAAATCAGTGCCAGGGCTGTGATGTATCCCCTCAAGATGGTTTTTCACAGTATGAAACTGCAGGTGTGTATTTTTGGTGAGCCCTGGTGTGCAGCATGAGGAGGAGCCAGACATCCCTGAGGATGCAAAGTTTGCTGAGATAGTGTTGGAGGACCATGAGTGGAGCCAGAGCTGGCTCTGGACTGTCCATATTGCCATGCCAGGCATTTCCTGGGAAGGTACTGACGGGCAGAGGCCACAGCTATATGATGAAAGGCATTTCCAGTTTAGCAGAGTGCACAGTTAATAGTCTAGAGCTTGAGTTTGATTCGGTTCCAGGTTTAAGCACACCTGATCTCTCTCCAGGGGATATATAAACATATATATATATATGTCTTTATATCAGTCAGCCACACTGTATCCCTCCCCATGTTCATGTGGGCTGATGCCCCAGTTATTTTCTGTGCTGTGGCTTTGGGTTGTTTTTATCGCACGTAATATTTTTGTTAGTGGCACAGACTGACCCAGAGCACACAGTGCTCATCGCAGGTATTGTGACACTTCTGGTGTCAGCTTGTGATGAAGGAGACGTTCCACCTGGGGGATTTTTTCGGGGTTGCTAAACATCTCCAGCTGCTCAAAAAAAAACTGCTGGAGTTGTCGGGAATGGCAGTTCTGAGGACTGGGCCCGAAGAAATTATTGCTGAGCATTTTGCTCTGCAAGGGAAGAAAAAGGGAGGGGATGGGAAAAGCGAGATAAGGTTTGTCATTCAAACTGAAACACTGGAATAGCCTCACCTTATATCTTTAAATCTGCATCAATTATAATGCCTTGTTCACTTGCAAATTTCGCTTTTAAGATAAAGAATCATGCCTGGTTTGTTTGCCATTCCTACAGCCAAAGACAAGCTTCGCTTACTCCCCTTTTATTTTCAATGACTAAGACTGAAAGAGCTAAATTACATTTCCTCCCCCCTATGGAAACCTGATGAACCAGTGTGAACCTGCACCTGAGAACCCCCGGGAACACCGAGGATTTGGCCACACAGATCGGACAGTTGGATGCTTAATTGCGTTCCGGGCACAAAGCCTGCTTGAATGCGCGTCTTTTATTAAGTGTGTGGGAGGCCAGCACAAAAAATTAGGCCCCATTAAGGTGCCAGAAGGAGCAGAGTGGTGCAAAGGCGTTGCAGTGCCTGACTCTGCTGCACTGGAGAGCGTCAAGCTGTCCATGTCAGGAGCCCTCTGAAAAATGTACCCTGAACATCAATCCAGAGCTCCCAAGCGAGACGCAAAGATTTGCTGTGGGTGCTGGTAGAGAGAGATCTGGATGAATAGTTGTTTGTGGAGCTGATAAATAAGGGTGGTGCCAGGAGCAAAAGCCAAGGGAAAGAGAAGCTGAAAGGATACGAGTGGACCAGCAGGGCATGGGCAGAGCAGCAGGAGTAGCTGAGGTGTGCTGGGAGCACCCACACCCTGCAAGGGAGGTGATACTTCAGTAAAGGGGTTCAGCCAGAGATAGACCTGAAAACAGGATTTTGGTCAAGACAGGGAAGTGGTGAAGAACAAGGACCAACTAGCATAATGGGATGGGTTCAGGAAGTGCAGATTTTGTTAGATAAAAGGGCCGCGATTTTTCAATCTGTAAAAAGATTAAATTAGTGGTGTGGCATTCACTCCAGATCCCTGTTTGCACTTTCCCAGGCTTTGCAAAGTAGGTGATAGGGAGCCTTTTTCTGGATGGGAGCCTCTTTATTACTCTGTGTATCTTTGCATGAATTGCTATGGATGCTTGTAGCAGGAGTAAGATCCGGGTCTCCCTTGGAAGTAAAGTGGCCACTTTATGTGGCCCCTTTTATCATCTTGGTCACTCGGTGAAGATGCATTGTAGTGCTGGCACACAGATGTTTGCTGATTGCATCAGTCATGAACGAGCATAGTGTGTTATAAACAGACACGTTAATATTTTGAGTTTCAAGACCTTTTCAATCACCTCCTCATTATATTTCGTAGTCACAACCCAACAGAAGCACAATAAGCCAGTATACTTAGTGTCCAATATATCTTACGGTGCTCACTCAGGATTTGTAACTCGGGGCTGTCCTTGGACTCTAAATCAGGACATGAGTGAAGTGCATTGAATGATCCCATTAATATAAATAGCACTAAAGTTAAAAGCAGGGCTCCGTGAAAGGACTTTTGATACACTGGCTACCGTCGCCCTCGAGTCAGCAGGTGGCATTATAGAACAATCAGGAATCACCAAACCTTCGCCGCTTCCCGCCCGCAGCCCCAGACCTGAGCCCACGGGGGAATGAGCATGAAACCCGCCTGTTCAGCACAGCTGAAACCGCACAATGAGCAGTTGCCAATTAGGGCCGGGGCTATTGTCTGAGAAAGGTCAAGTGTTGGCCTTGCTGAAATCTTTCAACACCGGCTTCAGGGAGATTGGGACTTAATATATTTTATACAGCCTGAAAACTTGCTTGGCCCTACTAAGGGCAGAGCCAGCCTTTCCTCTGCCCTTCCCCCGTATTCCCCAGGCCGGCAATACGTGCTGGGAAACCTCGTCGAGGGAGGAACCTGGCTTTTTAATCTGCTGCCACCCCCCTCCCTGTAGGTATTGTGGAAGAATTGAGTTGCTGGCAGGGTGGTATAAAAGGAGGTGGTTTGGCAACGTGGGCAAGGGAAGGGTGTTTGGGACTGGATTTGTTTTACCATCTCCCAAGAGATTTTCTTTATAACTCCGGTGGTACATGTTTTTACAGCTTACTACTTTTAGTATCTGTCACTTGAAAAGAATAGATGGTCTAGATACAGGGGGAAAAAAAACATGTGCAAGCAGCAACACGTAACCAACAAAAAGAAAACTTTCCCATGAAATACCCAAGTCATACAGATGTTGCAGGGTGCTTAAGGAACTGCAGGTTAGGGAAACACAGAGCTTCTGGCTACCTTCTGGATCCAGAGGCTGGAGATGAGAGCCTCCAGGCTCCCTGGGATCTCATGCCAGGTGATCTATCAGCCTAACGACCATGCCAAGACACAGTACCTTGCAGCAGCTGCATCTGGCACGGACCTTTTCCCAGACTCCAAACCAGAAACTGGAAGTCCATGTTTGGCTATAGCCCCAATCCTGTAATTAACTGCTGCATGGAAGGGTAGTGCCTGGTGGGGTTCTTGGTGAAACAAGGGTTTACACGTGCACAAAGGCAGAGGTGAATCCTCTCCCTCAGTTCCCCGTGTATGATGAGCTACTGGTGTCAGTCCTTTTGCCCTTCCATTTGGGGCAGCTTTTATTAAGGCAGACGGTGGCTTTCATTCCCAGCCCACAGTGATTAGTGGCTGCGATGTCCCTGCAGGCTACTGTGTCCCTTTGGGAGTACAAGTTCAGCTTTTAAGCCAATGCACAAGAGCTGACCTTTGTTTCCACCAGTGGCACACTTAGGACAGGCTCAGGGTAGTCCTGGAGAGGACCTCAACCTCCCTGTAATTGCTGGTGACAACAACCACAGGCTGGCATTGGACATGGTCCACACACTTGTGTTGTCACCACTGCGCTGTGTGACTTGGTGAGGATGTTTTCCAGTGGGCACTGGCATGGAGCCAGGCCACGGCCCAAGTTACTGCTTAAACCCACTGGTTTTAACCTGCTAATCCCTGAGTTTGAACTACGTGTACTCTGTGTGTGTGTGTGTGTGTGTGGTCTTGAAAACTCACCAGCCTACTAGCAAATTAAAAAAAAATCCCTATGATATTTGCCCATTTGTTGCCATGGTGATGAAGGAGTGTGGGACAAAAGAAAGATATTCCGGTTGCCCCGGGCCTGTGAAGAAGCAGGATCGGGGCAAGTTGGTGAGAATGTGCTGTTAATTGTAACCAGAAATGCAGCATTCAGCCACCCTCGCTGCAAAGTGTTCTTCAACCCCCCTTTCATGACATCCTCTGAAAGCTGGGTGACAGGAACGCTGACAGCTGGACTTCCATCGCACCAGGCTAGACTTGGCCCATAAATTGAGCAAGCTGAAAAGCCAGCCTTGCTCCCTCCAGGTATTCGTTTTCCTCACTTTATCGATAACCTGGCACGAGCAGATCTTGAACCAAATGTTATCTCGGCGCTGCCAGGACTTGCCGGCAGCTGGAGGGGGAAGGCAGCGCTGCTGACTCCCAGAGATAACAGGTGGAATGCAACAGGCGCTGCTTTTGTCTGCCATGACTTGTAGTTTAAGCTCTCAGATGCTGCCAGGCCCTTTGCTGTCCCAGCCTGCAGACCTTGCTAGACAGAGCACCTTCCTACCAGCCTGGACAAATGCAGGCAAAAAGAAATCCGAGGCATTTCACAACTTCCAGCATTGAAAAAAAAAAAAAAAGCATAACCCCCCTCTAAAGAATTCCTTCCCCCATGCATTTGTGGTGATAAGGAGGCACGTTGCTGCTTCCTGGGTACAGAGTACGGGCTCAGAAATTAACTGTGATTGTTGGTTCTCACTCCGTACATGCACAACACTTGGCATGAAAAGTGTCTGCATCTTCTGTAAATCCCTCTTCAGTTGTGTGGAAGCGATGGGTTTAATTTAAGCCATGACTGCTCCTACCTAGCTTAAAAATAAAATAACATAAAAATAGAGCCACCCAAATCAGTCATGGTATCTTGGTCATGTTTATGCTACATACATAATGTTATATTTGCTGCTATATAGATGGAAACTTGAAGCCCACTCTCAGAGCTACCTAGTTTGTAAAGTTCCAAGAGGCTGTTGGATCCATGTATACTTGAATCTTCTGAAAAATTATTTTCCCTGTCTTGACCTACATTCTTCTATTTGCAAGAACCCAGAAGACGATGCAACCTTCAAACCAGTTCCACAACCACGGAAAACTCGGTTCATGGGTGTGAGGATGCCCAGGCACAGTATTTTTAGAGGCAGTATTATATAGCTCTTGGTAGGTAAAATGGATTTTTCAAGAAATGAAAGGGTGGTGGGTTAAAAATGTGCCCAGATTAAATGTGGTCTAATTGATGCAGTTTTAAATACAACGCTGGTCAATATAAAGATCACAGGATGTGGCTTATAGTCATCAGAGACGGAAAAATAAAGCTCTGCAAGGGCAGAATCTAGTCCCTCCTAAGAGGACTGGCTCTAATCTTTCATTGTTCTTTCTTCCATTAGCTTGATCTTTGATCTCAGTTCCTGTTAGAAATATCTGTTAACAGTGATGAAGTTCTAGGCCATTAAGCAGATGTATAACATAGTGAGAAGATCCCTGCCACTAACAGACCATCTGATAAAAAAAGACACATACAAGAGTAATGCTTAATAATAATAATATTTTTCAGGAAAGGAGACACAGCATTTTCATTTCCTGCAAGG
Source organism: Pseudotriccus pelzelni (assembly GCA_035584735.1). NCBI lineage: Eukaryota > Metazoa > Chordata > Aves > Passeriformes > Tyrannidae > Pseudotriccus > Pseudotriccus pelzelni. The sequence goes on from JAWMRA010000130.1 coordinate 66,020,952, forward strand.
ACCCGTCAGTCACAGTTGAAGCAAATCAAACTGCTGGAAATGTGGTTCACAACAGCCCTTTCAGAATCATCAGTCCCAAGCGTCCAAAGCCAAGCTAACATTTTAGATTAACAAATATAGGAGTTCAGTTTACCTATCTTCATTATGTGCTACTCATTCAATCATCAAGTTTTTGATAGAAAAGATACTTGAACAACAGATATTACAAAAACTGACCTTGTAACAGGGTGTTGTATTGGTTTTATTTTAACCTTGGTCTATACAGAGTGCAAATCCCTAAAGCTTCCAACCTCATGCAGGTAACATTCTGGGCATTAGCTCCCATGGCCAATGCTGTGGAAGGACTGCACTCTCAGACAAAGCTGCCTGGAAAACATTCCCTGAAAAGATCCAGCTGAGCCCAGGATGATGATCAGATAAAGTTGCAAAGTGCATCTTTTAATTCACAAAGTCTCTCCCTGATGTAACTGATACATAAGACCTCATCACTCTCTTCAACTACCTGGCTGTAGCCAGGTGGGGGTTGGTCTCTTCTCCCAGGCAACCAGCAATAGGACAAGGGGACATGGGCTCAAGCTCTGCC
>JAWMRA010000130.1:66021634-66114412 GCA_035584735.1 Pseudotriccus pelzelni
GTAATTGGAGTTGGATCAGGGGTTGGACTCGATGATCTTGGAGGTCTTTTCCAACCCAATCTATTCTATGATTCTATAAACCCACGCAGGCAGTGTCTGCTCAGGAAGGCACATCAGCAAAACCCAACAGTTTCACCCTAAGTTTTCATAGCCCAGTAGTTTTGCACAGTGTGATTGGCAACACATAAAGGAAAGATGTGTGGAATGATCAGGTTAGAGACTACAATTCTATATATTATATATCCATTCTTTATAGGCTCTGACTAAAGCGTTATTTAGTCCCATTCACAATCCTGAGTATTTAAAAGTTCAGTCTTAAGCCCACCCCTACAAAAAAGAGGCAGAGAAGGAGATCTGCTTTAAATGTAGTCCTAATTACTGCTAGAGAGCTTTTATGAATAACAGACCATAGCACTTCCTATTGTTTTACATTTTGTGCTGTTTTAAAGACTCAGGAGTGATGTCATAACAGGGAGAAACTTGTCCTGGACACACATTAAACCCTGAACACAAGGAGAAGACCTTTGATAACAGATATTCGGATACACAGATGGGTAATTCAATAGGGGGAGAAAATACTTTAAAGCAATGAATTAAAAATGAATTAAAGACATTTTTAGAGTTACTTATATGCCTGTCTCAGAAATTCTACCGCTGTTCAGAGAGGCACATGCTGAACTGCAATCAAATTACTATGTCCAGCTCTGCACTTTCAATCATTTATCCCATTTATAGGGGTCTTTTTGTCTTGAATTAGGCAAAATGTGAGCCCAACAGGAAATTAAGCAACCAACCAAATCAGGAAATTCACTCAAGTGGCTTAGCCAGTGGAATGCCACTGTTATCTTCAAACTACAACTCCAAAGAGGTTGAACTGCAGTCGGATTTATTTTCAAAGTGGCTAATGTGCTTTTAATTTGTACAAGGTTGGTAACCAGGAAAAAAAATACATTGCTCTCATGAAGCTTGCCTTTAATTTTATTCACAGAAGGCCTCAGCATACAGACATAATGAGTTTAAAAATGCGCCACTTGTAAAAAATTTAGAACAGCTATCTTAGCGACAAAGTTTGAGATGCTTGTTTTAAATAAGTACTGTCTTTAGAACGCTAAAAAAGAACTGAAACAGAAAAAATACACTCAAAGATTGCACTTCTTCCTCTAAAAACATATTTGATGATAGCTCTCGGGGAGGGGAGAGAGAAATTCTTTTAGCTGTTTCCAGCGGCCTCCCTGCATTTGGGACCTGCAGATCGGTAGGCAGAGTATTTTAGCTGATTTTTTGGGGAGGACAAGCTACATTTTTCGGTTCACATAAAACACTCCACTGCCCCGAACCCTCAAAGCAATTTCTTGCTTGCAGATTACCACTTTTATTTATCTACCGAAAGTATCTAGGAACTCTTGTGGTGGTCCAGGTCCCTGTTATGCTGGGCAGTGCACCAACACAGAATAAGTACATAATCCTCGCCAAGAGGCAAGAAAGGCCAAGAAGTGTCCTTTGGTAGTTTAATAAGAAGACAAAGGTTCCATGGCTGATCTCTGTTATGATTCTGGTGGTCCTCATTGTGTTGATATATTGCAGTTTGAAATCACAGGCATTTTTTTGGTGACTGTAAATGCGTGTTGCTGCTTACACGGCAATGCACTGGGCTTGCCTTTCACTCAAACTAAGCCATGAGGTGCCTCAAGAAGCAGCCAGGCAGTCTAACCCTGTGGGTGCCAGGTTTGGAGCACTGGAGCACCAATGCTGCTTTCTGAGCCCAGTACCTGTATCATCCTCTTCCTGCTCAGCTCCTTTCTGGGAGTAAGGCTTTGTGCACCGCCTTCCACTGACTTGTAACAATCCCAGTTCAGTATTTGAATAATGGCCATAATCAAATCTACTGTCTTTAACCAACAGTGTCGGAGATGAGGGAGAAAAAAAAGCACAGATTTAGAAGAGACATAAGGAAGAAACATTTTATGATGAACGTGGTGAAGCGCTGGCACAGGTGGCCCAGAAAGGTGGCAGGTGTGCCATCCCTGGAAACACCCAAGGTCAGGTTGGACAGGGCTCTGAGCAACCTGACTTACTTGAAGACATCCCTGCTCATTGCAGGGGCGTTGGACTAGATGACCTTTTCCCTTCCAGCCCCAACCGTTCTGTGCTTCCATGATAACACGTAGCCACTGCTGCCTGTCCTCTGTGCCTGTCTGTGCATACCTGTACACGATGCAACAGATTTAAAACCAGTTGGGCAACTTCAACTGAATTTGGTAAAGGTTTAGAGACCTTTTGGAGGTTGCACACAATTCATGGCGTAGAATGCGTAGAAGAGAGCCTTCAAATGCTTCCACTGAAGACAAAGCCACTTATTCAGCTCTTGCGCTCTCAGACTGCAGAAAACACAGAAAAAACCCTGAAATTTGTGAAGTTTTCTCCCACCCCAAGTGCAGAAAAAGATTCAGTCAGCACTTGCATCTTAGTCAGTCAGCCTTGAAACACATCCAAAAGACACCAAGTTTCATTAAAACAGACTTTAAAATTTATTAACTCCAATATTATCTCCTCCCTTCTTCAGAAACATCCAAGATGTCTCATAGCTCAAAACACGGAACAGCTTAAATGGATGCTTTGAAGTGATGAGGAAACCCCTCTTTCCACAGGACTGATGGATGTCTCTTGCTCTCTTGCACAGGGTTGATTGGGGGTCAGGAATACATTTCCCTCCCAGTCAGGGAAGCAAGGACATGAAGATTCATTTGTCTTTTTTTATCCCCTTCCTCTACAGCCAACAGCCTGACTGACCTCCTGAATCATTCAGGCCATCATAAAAGCCTCAGGCCATGGTGATCACTCTTGTTTTCTGGTTGTGAAACACAGGTTACTCTCCTGAGAATGAAAATCCTTTAGTTTAATTGAAACCTTTGGGCTTAATATATGAGTATCTTTGTGAAATGTAAGGGCCTGAGGCAAGTGGAGGCCACACTGGGTGATCTTACAGTGAGGTTTGTAGTGCCTGGGGGACTCAAGAGGCAGAACATCCTTTGCTTGAGTGAAAAGTAGACAGAGGCAGAACAGGCTGTGAAGGCCTTTGAATGGAAAGATGAGGAGTGTGCGTTGATACAACAAAAATAGAGCCACTGGAGAGTTAGGAGGGGGAGGCTAAAGGACACTGCAGCAGCAGAGTGAATGGGTATGAATGGGATGAGATTGGATTAGTGGGGGAGGAAAGGGAGAGAAAATGAAAAGTTCTGTTTGACTCACAGGGGGCTCGATCTGCCAGTGACGTGTCTGGGACAGGATTGCTGACAGGATGCAATTTTAGCTGGAGCAGAGGAGGCAGGTCTGGGAGCATGAGGAGAAACGTGGCATTTGAATTGCCTTCTGCAGGGGAAATTATCCAGAAATATAAGATGTAGAAGAAAACCCTTTAATACTTGACTACACCTGGTTATTAATATGCACAAATCTATGTGAAGAATTCATGGCTAAAATCTTGGGTATGTATCACTCTGCTCAGCTGAAACACAATGAAAATGCATCCCTAAATCCCTGGTGTGATTTGATGATTAAAATAGTTCCTGCTTTATCTAACCACAGTCAATTTAGGAATGAGATGGAGTGACATACAGATATTACTGGCTCTGCTTTCCAGTTAAGTTTCATGTTTGGAAGACCTTTGTTTCCTGGAAAATGGCAGAAGATATTAAGGCCTGACACCATGACACTCCCCACTGCACATCTTCTACCACTTTACAGCAGATTTTGAGGTAGAATAAGAGAAAATAATAGCTACACAGGAATAAACAATTCTTACACTATGGAAGTATTTATCCAGTATGTTTACAAGGGAAAATTAATTTGCTAATTGCTCTCTCAGATTTCTAGGAAAGTAAAAGCAGAAAAGAACTGGAAGAGTGCTAACTACCATCCCCATAAAACAACAACAAAAAGCAAAACAAAATGAAACAAAACAAACCAAAACCAAACCAAAACAAAAAAACCCCAAACTCAACTCATAAAAAGTGGGAAGCAGATGAAATGGCTCATACAGAAATTCTATTTTAAGGATGGTGAACCATAACAAGTGTGATACATCGTGCAGCGCGTGCTTTAAGTAACACGGCTTATTCATCAAATTTACTTGTTAGTGATCTGTCTTCCCTACGCCTGGTGTTGGAAATCACTAGAAGAGCTCCATAAGCCTTGTCCTGGCAGAAAAAAAACCCTGCAAACTTGAGAACCTGCTGCACCTGTGCTGCCCCTGGCTTTTTCAAGGAGACACAAGCTGGGAAAAAGTTCTGGGCTGAGAAAAGGCTCAGTCAGGAGGTGAACAAGCCATTTGGAAAAGCAGACAAGTGTAGGAAAGGCCTAGGAAGGAAGTGCAGCATATTGCAAAAAGAACAAGGCCCTTGGAAATGTATGTAGGAAGGACTAGAAACTTGAGTAGGCAGAAGATGCTTTGGCTGAACTCTTAGTGATTTAGAGTTCTCAGGATTGGAGCTGCTCCTCGGGGACTGCAATGGAAAGCTGAACAATGCTGTATTGGCTCAGCACTTGGAGCTTGATTTGCCCTTTTTGAAATCCAGTGGCTACTTCATACCCTGAAAAATTAATTCTATCCTGGCCAGATGGCTCAATTTAAGAAGAAACAGGCAACTGTGTGGCTGGAATAGCAGGTAATGGAGGTGAAAGGCTGGGCGTAGGGAAAGTCAGCTGTGTACAGGGGGCACAGGATGGAGTCACTCTTCCATGAAATCCAATAAAACCCGATCTGGTCGTGATTAACTCAACATTTTCAAAATCCTTTTAAGAGTTCACAAAGAACATAATGTCTGTCCAGCTCATAGTGGTATATGAGAGACCCCTGACTCTAATATCCCAGGCTGTCAGCCCTCTACTTGTTTCAGATTTTGATGCTGAACACTGCTTTGCTTCTCAATCCTGGTTTATTTATTTAGAATTCCTATTGTTTTATCTCATTTATAGCAAGCCCTTGAACATAACTGAGGAAAAGCACATTATACAGAAACCTCATCTGTTTGAGCAGTCTGAGCAAGGTTTACATTAAACCCACCAACTGATACATATAATTAGTGGCAGAACTTCCTCTTGTGCCCAGAACCTGTGAAACTGGTCAACAAAGAGAATGGAGAAGTGTGAAAAGCAGCTTTGACGGGGCTCAGCCATGCTCAAACATCCCCTCAAAACAGGAAGGATATCACAGCACCCCTCAATACCCAAGCACTGCCTCCTGTGCCTGCTGTGTCAGACTCCAGAGTCAGTCCAGTTTCTTTCTTCGCCCCCTTGCGTGGGGACTCCCTGGGCTGGGAGATGGAATCCACATTGCCCTCTTGCTCCCAAGGGTGACTGCAAAGTGAACCTGAGGGAAACTGGATCAGTGAAGGATTTTATTGGTTCTGGACTCCTTCTGACAGGCCTTCATAAATTTGTCTTTTAAAAAAGAGGCCCCTTTGCCATTATATGTATTTTGTGGGGAAGCAGATGAATGGCTAACAGTGATTGCTACAAGAAGAGAAATACCAGGATTTGGGATAAATTTATGTGACATTTGCTATCCCAACTGAGACCTGTTATCTCAACCCACTTGTCTGGCTTCTATAACTCACTGTAAAAACACTATGTAGTAAATACACTAATTTTTGGCTTACTGATATGGAGTTAATCAATGTACACAACAAAACACTTCTGAAAGATCAGTCTGAAATGCTGCTGGAAATGCTTGTGTGAACCTTACGAGCCGCTGTACACGTTACAGAGTGTCTGAACTATTTTTGCACTTCATGTCTGTACATCAAATAGCTGCTGGGCTCCTTATCTACAAACAGTATGAAAATAACAGCAAAAAAAGAACTGACTTGCATAGTCTCCTCTGCTTCCCTTCTTTATCTTAGGTGGTAATTTGACTATAGTGGCAGCAGCTTAGTAGTAACACACACATGTAGCATTAAGGTCTCTCTGTTGTTTTTGCCTGAGAGGCAAAGCCAGCGTGTCACTCGTGCCTACCTACCATGTTCTGACTGAGGAGGGGAAAACACTCCCTTGCTTGAACAACTGGATGTGTGACCTCGGTGTGGAGACAGGAGGTAAGAGCAACTGCTGCTCTTTTATGGAACTCGGGGGTCAAGATGAGCCAAAATGAACACGTAGTGAAAACTTCTGCAATCTTAATGCAGTAGTTTAGGTGCACAAGATAATGCCCAGAAGGACATCTCAGAGCAGCCATGCCATCCATCAGTTCCACTAGGTGAAAACTGTCTCCTGAGGTTCATTCTGATTGAACTTATTTCAGCCTGTTCTGTATTGTATATACAGCTTTGTGTCTCTAGTTTTGGGGGTTTTTTTCCTCTCTCTCTCCCTTTTTTTTTTTTTAATTTAGAAACCTGCCTACATTCATGTCTCACTGTTTGTTGGAAACAGATGGCCCTTCCTGAAGACACACAGTTGAGTGAACAGACACGGACCACTTTACCATGTGGTAGCATGTTTGTAATTAGATATTTAAAGTGCTAGACAATTACTATCGAACCTTGTCATGAGGGAAATTTAGGTCTGTGTTTACCAAGATCTGAATTATAAACTGGATCCCTGCCAGGGCTTTTACTCTTGGGTATAAACCGAAAGAAGACTCTGGTTGAGCGCTGAACAACATTGATTAAAGCTGCCACCTGCCCTGTCTCAGACACGACCACTTACTCCTGTCTCCCACCCTGTCCCTTGGCTTTTGTTGACCACTGTAGCTGGTTTGCCCATGTGCTGAGTTTTGGGATGCAACCAGCTGATCATAGGATGTACCACCTCTGTAACATCTCTAGTTAGGGCTCAGCTTTCCACCTGGTTTTGGACCACAGGCAGGTAAAACCAGCTCCGCCCCAAGAGAACTATCAGCCATTGTCATGATGGGAAAAAAGAGCTGATAAAGTCGGGGAAGAGAATGGAAAGTGATAAATCAAGGGAGACATTACAGGGGAGCATTGAAGAAAAAGAGGAAGAAGCTCTAAGAGTTATCTAATCTGTAAGATAATTTAATTACTGCAAAGCTTTGCCCTAGATGGAAATATCCCGCCTATGGGAGCTGGGAGCAGCAGCACTGGCTGCTGGGGGAGTGTGGCTGTGCCTCTTTCATGAGCCTCCCCCATCACTGCAGCCACAGCTGTAACTAAACAGTTGCAATCAAGAAACATCAGCTCCAGAAACACAAAGTTCCCTCTGGTTTTACCCTCCTTGAAGCAGAGATAGTGCAGGAGGCTGAGGGAAAATATTGAGGCTTAACTGCGGGAAACATTACTGTTTCAAAACTCTGGAAAGGAAAACCAGTTTTACATCAAAATCTCACACCTGAGCTGCTCTGCTACAGTGGAATCCTTAGACAGGATGGTTGTGAAAGGTAAAATTATATAATTACTTCATTTTTCTAAAAAAAAACCCCAAAGTTGATAATTCTAAGTTTGGGCAAGGATTTAGCAATGAAATGCTTCAGTGATAACTTGTTTTCAGTGGGGAATTCTGCGGACAAAACTGATTACAGGATGGAGCCAAATCCCTGCCAAGGATATGGGGACAGGATCATGGAAGCAGATGAACTAAAATTTCCCATGCACTAGAATTCACAATAAGGCCAGGAGCAAAATGAGCACAACCAGAAAGTATTTCAAGAGCCAGGACTGAGCGATGGGAGAAAGCTGTGTACTTTCCTCTGTGTACCTGTAATCGCTTCTGAGATCTTTCTGAAGAGAGGTACGTGTTGATGTTACTGAGAACTAGAACACTAATTTAAATATTCGTTGTATAATCAGGGAAAGGAATCTTGGAATATTATTTGAAAAAAAGCACTATAGGGTTGTACAGAGTGCAAAAGACGAGAGGACAGTGATGAAGACCAGAAGCAAAACTTGGTAATGCTGTTTGAAACAAAATTGGGTTTAATTCTAAGGGATAAAATTTGACAGCCTGGAAAGTAAGCAAGCCAAAGTAAGCATTTCCCAGGAACACAACTTCAGCTTGGACTCCACACTGCAATGTTAACTCAGCTATCTATCGCAGCACATTGTCTTGTAATTCAGCACAATTTCACAGGGTAATGAGGTAAATTCACCTGAAACACTCGCAGGTCACAGCAAAGGTGAGCGAAGCACAACTCCAGGTGCACAGAGGAACAGGTTGCAGGAGGCTGGAACAACAGATGGTTGTTACAGGGACGAGAACAGCCTCGCTAACAGTTACCATGAATGAGAAATACCTGTACCCCGCTAGTGTTGGGCCTGTGGGCAACAGTAAACCCGGGGTTTGGTTTCTCATGACGTGAAGGATTATGCACCCACACAAAACAGCCTCTGCCCCGACAAGTGCACGGTGCGATTGTTGCCCAAACACATCCCACTTCCTCGCCACGGCTGACTCAGAGCCGCTCCTGAGAAACTCCCAGAGGAACATTTTGTTGCGGAGTCAAGAGGCAGACGCGGGTGATCTTCCCTGGCCTCCATTCTGAGGGGCGAGGGAAGGGCGGGGAGCCGCCCTGGGTCCCCGCGGAACGGGGAGGGGGGGGACGGAGGCGTTTTTCCATCGGATCTGTCTGGCAGCGGCCGGGCGAGGGAAGCGGGGAGCGGGCAAGCAGAGGGCAGTGTAACCACACGGACGGAGCGCCGGGAGCGCCCGGGAAAGGAACTCCAGCGCGGGGCCGGGGGTGCCTGGCGGTCATTCCCGGGGGTCATTCCCGGTCCCTCCGCACCGGGCACGGCTGTGAAAGGCAGGTTTACATCACGCCTTCATTGAAAAAAAAGAAAAAAGCAAAACAAAAACCCCAAAACAACGGAACTAACTCGAAGTTCGGGTAAGGGTTTAGCAGTGAGATGCTTCGGGGATGATAACTTGTTTTCTCAATGGGGAATTCTGAGTGCAAAAAAACCCGATTACACAGGACGGAGCCAAACCCCTCGCCAAGGGTACTGACAAGGAGCATGAAAGCAGACCAGCCATAATTTCCCATTACACGCACTAGAATTCGCAGTTCAAGGCCAGGAGCAAAACGAGCACAAGCAGAGTGCGCTTCACGAGCCAGGACGCAGAGAAAGAGAATCGCGAGGAGGAGGAGCAAGAGGAATTGGAAGAGGAGGAGGAAAGAGGAGGAGGAAGAGGGGGAATGGGAAGAGCAGCAGGACGATACGTGCCCCCCCTGCAGCTCCATCCGGGCACGCGATGACGTCATTGTGTCCCCCCTCCCAGCACCCTGAGCCCCTCCGCGCGCGCCCGGCCCAGCCAATGAGCGCGGGGCGCGCCGCCGCAAAGCCTCCTGGGGGATGTAGTCCTGCCCCGCCCCGCCCCGCAGCTGCGCGTCCCCGCCGCGACCGGGGCAGCGCCCCGCCCCCCGCCCCCTTTATGGGCGGGGCCTGACGACGCTGCCGGCCAATGGCGAGGCGGGTCAAGGGTCGGCGGGCGGGCGGCGCGGCCAATGGGCGCGGGCGGGCGGTGGAGGGGGCGTGGCCGGCGGTGTTTTGTTCGGTTGCCATTGAGCCGCCCGGGCCATAACGCGCGGGGGAGGCGGCGCGGCCGCGCAGGTACCGACCGGCGGTGCCGCGGGGAGGGCGGGCACGGGGGGGGGACGGGGGGTTGGTTCGTTCAGCGAGCGCGGCCGGCGGGTGCCGACAGCCGCGCGGGTGACCGGTAACAACCGTGCCGGCAATCAGCCGGACGGGTAACAGGTAACAATTAACAGGTAACAGCCCCGCAGGTACCAACCAGCCAGGCGGCAGTGCCGGCGGAGGGGAGGCGGCCCGGCCGGCCCCGCACCCGCTGGCAGAGCCCCCGTGGGCACCGCGCAGCTCCGGGCGGGCGAGGCGGCGAGCGCGGCCCGGGGGGACCCTGCGGGGCGGGGGTGTCACCCCGGGGCTGCGCGTCCCCGCTGCCGCAGGGCTGCGGGCCGCCCGTCCCTGCCTCTACATCGCTGAAGCGGCGGGGATGTTGGGTATGGTGGTGGTGTTGTTGTCGGCGCGGGCCGCGCTCCCCCCGCACGGCCGGGGCTGCCGCCGGGAGGTAGAGGCGGTGGCGGCCCCGCCGGCAGGGAGAAAACCCCTACCCCCTTCCCCCCCCAAAAAACCCCCAAACCGGGTTCAATGGTGCCGCTCGGGGCGGGATCCGAGCACACGGGTGGGACACACGGCCGTGTGTCCCGGGGCCCGGCCTGGCCCGGCCGTGCGGGAAAGGGATGGGATGGGATGATCCCCGCACCCGGAGGGGCTCGGGCATTCCTTTGTGCCGCTGCCCTGCGCTCACATGTCTGCAGGCACGTCCCCCCGTGATTTTAAGGCGATTCCCCCCCTCTCTTGCTCAAGGGTAGAGTTACCTCCGAGTAGGTGTATGTTTTCCCACAATAGCCGCCTTCCACAGTGGTTCTTGGGTGGAAGCGGAGGTTATTTTCTTCCTTCCCCCAGCCCCTCAAGCAATAGGAAAGTTGATTTCTAGTTTATGGCCTCTGAATTGTAAGGACCAGTTGGGCTCAGTGGGCGAGTGAATGGGCTCATTGTGTCATTCCAGCTTTTCTAAGGGCAGTAACGTGGCTTTGTTCTGATTATTTGGCTTATTAAATATTTTCTGGCCTGCAAGAGGACCGAACAGAAACGTGTTGAGATTCGGGGTGCTCTTTCGGGAGGTCGCTTTAGGTCTTGTGAAGGATCCTCATGGTTGGCCTTGAGTCGGGGATCTGAACTCCCGGAGTCGGGATCGGCAAGTTGGGGTGTTTTCCCCTCTAGGGAAATGAGATCTCCACCACAGCATTCAGAAACCAGACACTGGGCTTTGGAGCAGCACCCCAGCTTTGGGGTCGCAGGGCTGAGGGGGGCCGGGGTGGTTCAGACCCAAGAAGTCCCTGGATTTCAGCTCATCCTAGGCCTTGGGATGAGCTGAGCCAGCTGGTCAAAATCCATTTTCTGGTTCGCTGTGCTTACATTAAAATTAGCTCCTGAGAACAGTTATTTTACAGCCTTTACTGTTGCACTGGCTCCCGTTTGTACGCCTGACTGATAGGAAATATTTTTGTCAAAACCGTTATTGGCAAGAACCAGTGAGTTTGTGTATCTTGAGGCAAGCTGAAACATCTCTGGATGTGCTTTAATTGTGAATAGTCTGCTTGCTTCGAGTCTGGCTTATGAAACCTGGAGTACATTGTTTGCTGAATGGCACAAACTTTCCTGATGAAGCATGTGACTTGGTCTGGCTTTATTGGAGGTGCAGGGTACATGTTCAAGCCGAAAGAGCTTGTATCCTTCTGAAAATGGCTGGAAGAGTTGCAGTCGGGACTCAGAAGGCTAACACATACATTTCAAGATCTTAATAAGCTGGTGGAACTCCTAACCAGAAAATGGGTTTACTGCTCATTCATTTTGAATTTCTGGGAAATACTGTTGATATTAATACGTCTGCTATTTTTAATTATCCCTATTTTTTGCATCAGTAGCAAGATGTTACTCTTCATCATATGGAAGTACATGCTGCTTGTTAGACAGTCTTAAAATACTGCTCTGCAAGATCATCCCCCCTAATGATATGATATCCTTTTGGGATGTTCCTGTGGTAATCTGGCAGTCCTCTAGTGGCCTTTACCTGCCAGTGCGTAGCCTATAGTTATTGTCTCTTTAATTGGAGAATTAAAGTTGATTAAATAATTGTAAAGGGATATTTTGAATTTGGGACACTTAAATTTTCCTCCTTCCTCTTGAAAAGCAGGGTACTGTGATTCAGAAGAATGAGGAGGCTGAAAGGAGAATTATTTGTATTTGCAACCATTGTGTTAAACTTTGGTAGCAGAGGTATAAACCTATTTATGAAAATATGGTGGACAGATAAACTGAAAGCCTAACTGTAGTGAGGAGACTGCAATTTATTGCATGGATTGCTTTATTTAAAACAAAACCTTGAAGGATTTATTCTTTCCTATAGGAATTCCTTGAGAGTCTGGTAGCCATTACTGTGGCTCCCTTTTTAAGTTCCTTCTTTTCCCTTCTCTGTTCTTTCTCCCCCTTCCTCTGTTGCCTCCCCCCAATCTACATTCCTTTGTGTTAACAGTGATGATGGCAGTTCTAGTCACCTCCTGTGGTTTGATAGATTATTCCCTTTAGAAACATGGTGTACTTAAAACTTTCCAAACACAATTCTTTCCTCACTCCTCCACTTTCTGGTGCTGGCTTTGAGTTTTGTTCTAAGAATTTTTCCTCTGGTTCTGCTTGTGAGTTTTCTTAAATGCTAGCAAGAAGCCTGGTTAAACCTTTAGTGGAAAATATTAGTGTTTATGTTATGATTTACATTTCTTTTTGTGTATGTTTATGGTCATAATATAAACAGAAATTTTGCCTTTTGGCAACAGTGAGTTTCTCTCTCCCCTGCAAGCTCATGGGTTTTGTGCTTTCGTTACAGACAAAACTTTGTTTGCTTTAAACTTTCATTTTTATTTTTATGAAGTAAACTTCTTGGGCTGTTTTTAAATTAGTACAGTCTTGAGATCTGATAGTTATGTAAGAATGATCTTGCAGGTAAATGTTCATGGGACTTTGTCTTTGGCCTTACACAATCTACATATGAACTTAAATTTTGGAGTCGAGTACCTGCAACTTTTATTGTAGATATTGCAAGTAACATAATCTTACTGGGGAGGGTCGAACTAGTCACAGAAACCTGTGAAGGGCTTTATGAGCACTCCTGAAGGAGGGGTTAATAAGCAGAGCAGAAGGAAGCCCTGTTCATTAATTCTAGGGAAGAAATTCATGGCTAGGAAAACAGGTACTTGAAATCAGGGCAGTATCTGATACTTTCTTGGTAGGTAAGTTTCAATCTCTTGACTCTGTACACCTGCAAGGGAGCTGTTTATGTTGACAAGGTGGGGTTTTTTTGGTGTATTATGAAGTTTGTGTCCTTAAGATCTTAGCACTGAAGTATTGCAGTCCAGTGATAGATACAGAGTCTGTATAAAAAAAACATTCTTCACTTTCTTGGTTTCTCTGAACTGTAAACACTCTGTTAGGGTATTGAAACAGTCATATTTTCAGAAAAAAATGGTTGTCTTTAAGGATTTTCTTCTTCCTCAAGAGGAGGTTTGTGAAAATAAAGGCAGGGGAGGGGCACATTTTTAATTCTTTCTAGGCTGCTCTACAAATTTTTCTGTGATACAACTGGATATTGTGGTACTGTTGAGTATAGAAAAATCTGAAATCAAGGTAACTGCCAGCTCTTTAATGTAGCCATTCCTACCTTTTGTGCTGTTGTGGCTTTTTTTTTTTGTTTGGTCAGTTTGGGGAATAGTGTCATCAAGAAGCTGCTCAGCTAACTGCTAATGCTTTGGAGTGGGCGTAAATAACTTCTGAAGGCCGTGTTTCTGCTAATTTTTAGGTTGAGGGGAGGAAGTAGGCAGGGTTGTTACTAAATACATTATCTGGGTTATGGCTCTCGGTTTACTGACAGCACTATTTTTTTTTAAGCAAGCAGTTGAATATCATGCTTTAGATAATATGAGCTGTTTCAATTAGGAAATTTACCGAGTTATAGAAACAAAACTAATATAATCTGCTTTCTGCTGTCTGAACTTGATTGTATTTTAGTGAAATGCTGGCTGTCACATTTTGCTTGTTGGATATTAACAGTAAGATCAAGGGTTCTGATTACCTAATGTTAGCGTTGTTGCTCTGAATTTGATATGAAAACATTGTTTTAAGTTCCTGTAGGAAAATGTTGGAGAAAAATTCTGTCAATGATAAATATATCAGAGTGCAGGCGCAGAGCTTTGGACATCCAGGGTCAGTGATGGAAGCTGCTCTTCAATGTGTCCATGTCTGTCTGTAAAGATAGAGATAAGAGTGTGAAATCGATATTTTTGCTTAGGGCTGTTGTTACAAGTGTCATTTGCAAAACTGACTCAGTGTACCGAGACTTACATGTCATTGTGGGGAAGGCATCTGAGATGGAAGAAAGCTGTTCCTGCATTTGCTGAGCTTTAAAATTGGAACCCAGCTGGTACAGGAAATAGTTGAAGAAATAACTGCAGCACCACTGTCTATACCTCTGGGTTTTTTTGTTTTGTTAATTTACTTTTCTTAGGTTATGAAAGATCACATTTTTTATTTGTCAATTTATGCATTAAAGTTAAGGTGTGTTACTGTTAAAAATGAAAGAAAACCTTTACTGTCCTAATAAGACCTCATGCAACAGGGCTGTGGCTTCTCTTCTACTGTCGCTTCCCCTTGAGCCATGAATGGGAATAATAGGAACTTCTGTTGGTGTTATATTAACTTTAGGTCCCTAATTTGCATCTCAAATAACATTGTGAGCAGCATTAATGCCTTCAAGGGCTTTGGGAGGTTTTTTAATTTGTAGGGTAAATTTATTTTTTAACCTAATTGGGCAGTTCATATTATTATTGCAGAATGTTTAATTTTTGCTCTGTGCAGCTCTTGTTGATGTCAGTGGCCCTAAATCATTCCTTCAGTGCTGTGCGCATATGTTTCACCTTCTTAATCGTGCCTTTAGATTTGTCTTAGCAAAGTATTCCTCTGTTTCATGCAGTTAGCCTTGGATACTGTGTGATATTTTTGTTCTTTGTTCTACCCTCCGGAGTTTGTGTATAGTGAAAACTCTTGTTTTAAGGGTACTGTTTTCTCTAGTTTTCTCCACTTTCCTAATGAAAAATGCGATTTCTGTCTTCCTTCAAGGTTTCTGTTGATCTGACCTCTTTTAGTTTTAGAGGGAAGTATATCATGTTTAAGGAAGGGTGCAAGTGACAAGAGCTCGTGTGTCATTAGGGTCTGTAAAACCCTATTGCTTTATCAGCTTCCACTGTCCAAAAGTAGTGTGCAGAATATGGAAAAGGTTAAAGTTTGGAGTCTCAGTGTGTGGTGTAGGTTATGAATCAACAGAACTATGGAAATACAGTTGAGGCAGGATGGGTCTGGATCTGTGGGGTTCTGCCTCTTGAAGCGCAGCATTTCTAATCAACATGTAGGTGGCCACTGAGGTTGCAGGTGGGTTTTGCATCGTATTATGAGCCAGCCTTGTTTTCATAACTTGAGAGACTTCTGCTCTCTGGGCAGTTTTGATTTGTTTTCAAGTGCTGGTCTCTATTTAGATATGTAGGATCTATTGGTATGTCTGCAGTGTTTTGATTAACTGACAGTTACAATTTCAGTCCTAGTTAAAAAAGAAAACTCTTTGCTCAGTTATCATAGTAGTGACAAATAATAATTCATTATGTCCTATTTGGAATAGGGGTAGTGGTGTGTAAGCATGCCCCAAGTCTACTGCTGTGCTTCAGAGCCTAATTTGATGCAGTATTTAGTAAGTGAGAGAAGAGAGGAGTAATGAAAACAGCATTCAAGAACTACTGACTTGAATTGGCTAAAGTACAGCATGTGTTTCTTCTAGTGGGAAAGGGGAAAGGAGCAAGTACCTGGCACTTCATCTTTTCATTTCTTAGAAGCGATGAAATGAAACAGCGAAGTCGAACCTTGATGGATTTGAGAAGTGTGAGTAACTTGGATGCTAAACTGAGGGGCTGGTGCCTGCTGTAAGGGGCTACCAAAGGTTAAGACACAACAGCAGCGTCGCTGATGAGGAGATTGTGCTGGCACTGGAACATGTGCCAGCATGTCCCAGTGCCAGCCTGTCTCTTGGCCTGTTCACTTCCCAGGATGTGTGGAGGTCCCCTTGAGCTTGGCTGCATATGTGCTTGCTGACCTCACCATTTTCTTCCATTAGCACTCCATCCTGACCAGACCTTTCTGGTTCAATATTTGGATAAGAAATTGCTGAACTCCTGCAGGGTAAGGTGGACTGTTGCTGCTCTTTCAATGTTTCACAAATCAGAAGAATGTAATTTAATAAAGCAGATGAGGATCTGGATAAATACTTGTAGTCTTGAAAAAGGATAGATAGTATTTTGTCTTTGGTTTATGCTTCTTAAGGGGCCTATTTATGCCTGAGTTCTTAAGAGTTAATTCTCCTGTGCTTTAGTGACTTTAGCTTTTGCAGTTTAAATGTGAACATGTAACAGATTCTGTCTGTAACTAGTGCTTTGTGCTTCAGTTCCCCATCTGTAAAATCCTGCATGCTTTAGTTTTTATTTTGGATTATTTGGTTTGCATGCAGCACTTTACATCCTCAGGAAGTCCTAACCAAGCCTAAGGCAATGGTTGTAAAAGCAAAAGGTGTGTGCATATGTTTGTGTGACAGTGCTCTGACACCACAGCAGTGAAAGCCATTACATCACCCTGCTGGGTTGTTAGGAGGCGAAGCACGCTCGTCTCTGGTCAGAAGAAAAATACAGCAGGATACTGCAATATTGTTGGAACTTGCATGCTGCCACGGGAAATGATTGGAGTGGACTTATTTCTGTGTGAGGAAAATATGAGGCAGGTGTTGACTGGTTTGTTTTTTTTTTGGTATAGTAAAATAAGCTGGATATGCAAATCCTGATGTTTTAATTTGAAAAATCAGAAAAGTAACTTCTTAGCTTGTTGAAACTAAACACACACCGTAGGAGGATAAGCAAAAACATTACAGTGGCTTGAAGTTGAGTTAGTAATTTAAATTAAAAAAAAAGTAGGACTGTAAAAGGTGTAGGTTGGGTGTGAATCCCCTGCCCCATGCTGGTATTGCACATTTAATGTGATTCATAACAGAGGCTTGAACAGCTCTTCTTTCTACTCAGTCCAGTGCTTTGCTGTCCTCAGCATTAAAACTTTTTCTGAGTATGGAACCAGACATCTTCCTTATTGCAGGTCAAGCTCGTTGCCTAATTCCCTGGGAGTAAGGGACAGCTATTCTTTCCCTTGTAGTAAGTAATCTTATGAAAATATTTGAACTGTCCTTTGCCATGTTCCTGTTTCCTTGTGTCTTGCCCTCCACCCTGCAGCCTTGTGATACTTTTGGCCTAAATAAAGCTAGTGTATTCAGGTCTTCCTGAGAGGTCATGGTTTTTTCAACTCTAATCGTTTTTTTCCCTTCTCTCAGGTTAGTTCACGTCAGGCTTTGAGCATGGTGCTTAAAGCCCAAGTTTGTACTACAGCTGAGGCTTTCCTGAGCTGGGTGGAGTAAAAAGGCTGCTTCGTGTGCCCTGGAGCTGATACTCCTGTTTATGCATCCCCATACATTTGACTTTCTTACACCAGCTTAACACTTGTTTCAAGGTCAGTCTGTTGATCCAACTGAGCCCACAGCTTTCTTCTGAAGAATTTGCCTTCCTGTTTGTTCATTTAATCCTGCCTGAGCACACCTTTCAGAACTCAGTTGTATCCTGTTACTTGCAGAACAGTAGTTCAACTTGTCAGAGTTTTGTGTAGAATTTCAAGGCTGTCTTGCAGTTCTTCCTGCCTTTCTCCTACTTGTAACAGCTGCTCTGCCAGCAGCTGATCATGGGAAGCACAGGAATGGAACTGAGCTGGGTTCCTGTGTGGAGTGTTCTGCTCACCACTGGTGACTGCTCTTTGGGTATGGTTGTCCCTCAGGTAGAGCCACTGTAGAGCCTTTGCTTACCTCCCAACAGCAGAAATCTGTAAACCTTGGGTATATGATCTCACACGTTCTCTTCTGTCTCTAAACGCTGTTACTCTGATGTCCAAGTGAACTGGGTGGGTGCTGAGCACCTCTCTGTTGCTTTTCAGTGCTTACAGAAGGTTCCCACCCTCCCTAGAGATTCTGTGGAATGTGGGGATTTGGAGAACAGTCACATGAATTTTGACCTTTTTTCTGAAGGCAGGCATGGAATGAAGGCAGGCCTAACCTCAGAAACTGATACCCAAACTTTTCTTTTTGAAAAAAGCATGCCCTTTTCCTGTCTGTATTGAAATATTTCATGTAACACTCCAAATCTAGTACTTTGCCAATAATGTCAGGTGTTAGAGTGACTGAAGTCATCTGTGGCTAGGGTTCTTTTAAGCTCTCCATTCTTGAGATGAAATTGCTCTTGCATTGCAAACTATGTGTTGAAGGATAAGCTCTGCTGCTTGGAACAACTTTTCTTTAGGGTATTTTTCTTGGATTTGTGTCTGTAAGTTTTTGTTGACATCTCTATAGGTGCAGTTTTCTCTCTTTGAAATTTTAGTTCTCGTGTCGTCTCCCCTGCTGAACTCAATTCACATAATGAATCTTGTGCTGCATAGAAATGGATTTCTCCAAGCCCTGTCTCTGTTGGGGTTGTTTGACACAGTTCTGTAAGTACTATTTGTTGTTGCTTCTCCAGCACCTCTCCCTGTAAACTTTCAAACTACTTTGCATCTCCACCATTCAGTAATTTCCTCAGGCTTGCTCTAATCTTATGCCATATATATGGTTTCTGAATATGTAGCAGTTTTATTCCCATCACACGGGTGTATTTGAGTGTAATAAAAGTTTTGTTGTGCCTGGCTACAAGATGGAATAGTGAATCTTCTAACCATCCATTCCACTGTGTGCTCCAAGGAGATGGACATCTGTCCTTTGAAATCATGCTGCAGTGTTACACTGAGCAGAAGTTTAGAAAGTCTGATAATCCTTCTCTAAAGATGTTGAATGTTTGCTAGCTGGGATTACCTCAGTGATCACTTGGAACCCACAATATGTTACCAGAAAAGTAAGGCAGCATCACCTGGTGTTGAGAAGTTACAGGCAATGTGGATGGTGAAATGTACTTCAGGATGATAATATGTGTTTTTAAGTATTGCAAACATGATAAGACAGTATTGTGGGGGAGCTATGTTCAGAAAAGCTCTTTTGGGGGTGGGTTAATACTTGGTTGTGGCAGGTGTTACTGCATTAAGTGTGATAATTTTTAGTAATATAGTCGGTTGCAAAATGCCACTGACTGTGGCACCGATACCTCTCTGTTCTTGAGACTAAACTTTATAGTCCCATTAAATACAGCCTTAATTAACCTTTGGAACTAGTTTGGGGGGGACCTTCCTTTCACCCTTTTCTCACTTGAGCACAATCTGATCAAACAAAACCTAACCTATTTCTGAATTCTAAACTAGTTACTGAGCTAAACGTTGAACTGAGCCAAACTGAAATGAAGTGAATGTTGCACCTGCAGAAAAGGCTGCAGCTGTCAAAAGCTTGTTTATCACTTCAGTACTCCTTGGGTCCAGGTGCTCGGCCAGTGACTTCCCCCGCCGCAGTGGTTTGTTTCAGACCTTCAACAGAGAAGATGTGACTGCTTCATGCAGACTATAGTGTGCTTAACGTTTGCATGTGTGGAGATGCCAGGAACCCAGATGTCATTTCAGAAGCTTATTTTAAAGGAAGCTTAGATAAAAGTACGTTTTTTGTCAGCACCGAAAGATCGTTTGAAAGACTTGAGTTTTCAGGTGAAGAGCTGAAAGGACCCTCTTGTGTCTTTTACTGTTGACTTCATCAGATCTTAAGTGTTTTTTCCTTCACCCTGGTTACCAAAGCTGATCTTGGGAGAATGGTGTCATCTGCAAAGGTAAATGCCCAAGTGAGAAGACACAGATTTCCCTTGCAAACACTCGTGATCCTGTCCTCTCTTGCGCTGTTGCTGTCTGTGGATGCTGCATGCTGAGCTTGCCAGGTGACTGACATGACACCATTTAAAGCTGCTAAATTTCTGTCCCAGTCAGTGAAGATTAAAACTAAAGGCCTTCCTCAGCACTCATTTTTCACCTGGCGTTTTTGTGCTCAAATAAGATAGTTATTTTGCCTTATGCTGACTGAAGTGTGGTCCACAGTACTTGTGCACGGATCGGCACCTTGTGCCTGGTCGCCTCCCATACGAGGGAATGGTTTTGCATTAAGGCATCATAGCTTGTCCTCCATGAGTAAACTCCTTGTGATTTGGAGTTCTAGTAACTTCTATGAAGCCACTTTGGCAAGCGAATCTTTCTTCAGAACTTGCTTGTAGAATAAGTCATTCATCTGATAGTGCTGAGGTAGCGCACAGAGAAAATACTGGGCTTTTCCATCACACAGAAGGTCATCTTTCAGTATTTAAAGAAAAAAAAATTATACTAATGTAGCTAAAACAGTTCACTGTTGGGTTTTTTTTTCTGACTGAACATAGCTGTCTTCTCTTATATGGTGTAACTGCTTGCCTCATGAGATTTCTTTTAGTTGATGTGATGATTACAAATGCTTTTTCTAGATACCTACTGCGACGTGTATCTCTTGGTTTGTGTCTTGACTTGTAACGGAGCCTGTCCTGGATCCAGCTGCTCAGTGTGCTGCTGAAGGCTGAATGCATAGTGAGAAAGTAGCTCTTTTGCTTTTGAAATGGTCTGGTGAACTGGTAAGAGCTGAATAGCTCAACTGAACTAATTTTTATTGGAGTACCTTAATACGTCTGGCAAGAGGGATGTCCCTGGTGACACTTAAAGTAATATCTGAAAGCACACATGGTGTTGACATGTGTGCACCGCTTTTGTCTTTGAAATTTCATTCTGTTATTTTAATGGACTTGAATTGGTGGTCTGCTCATACTTGGGGCATTTGTGGACTGTTACTGAGGGCTCACATGCAGTGGAGCAGTTTCTGTGTAGTGCAGGTCTCTTCAGAGACTTCACCATTCAAAATCTCACGGTATGTGCGAAGAAATGACACCAATAATTAAGCTGATAGGAACTGTAGCTTTAGCCAAGTAAGGAGCAACAAGAAGAAATTCTTCAAAGTACCATTCAGTTTTGGTATTTGTGGTGTGATAACCGAGACCTCTTTATCTTAAAGAAAATTTTTGCTGCTTGAAAGCTGTGTGGTGTTTTAAGCTTTATTTTTTGAATTCTAATGGATTTGGTAACTAGATGGGTGTGGTAAAACTTCAGGTCTTTCAGTGGGCCACCTCTCAAGGTGGTGTCTCCTGCCAGATGAATTCAGGTTTCTTCAGTAGCAAATTACAGATGGTCAGCTGTGATAGAGAACAAGGTGGGGCCATGAGATGGAACTTGGTTGTCAGTCACACAGCATATTCCATATCTGTTCAACACACTTCCATGTTCTTTCAACACAGATAATGTAGCACCAAGCTTTAACTACTTTATGAGAGCCTGCTTAGAATTTTACTCTTGTATAAACTCTTGTCATTCTCCTTCTTTATACTTTTGGGCTTTATATCAAAATATGTAAACAGTGTATTTGTCACACACTTGTAAAGGAGGATGCACACATACGTGTGCTCATTCAGTACAGTTGCACAATGATCGTCTGGAGAGTTACAGTTCTGAGGAGAAGACAAACTTATCTTAACACTGTTAAATTCAGCATAGTACTTTGTCCTGAGAGGGAAATATTAGTTATAGTATGAATAATTAAGACAGCAAGGCTTGGATTTGCTCTAACGATTAAGATATATGGATATTTACAGAATACTGCTCAGCACTTGAGTTCTAAATTTAGTACTATCTGCAGTTCACCAGCTGTACTATTTACTGAAAAATATTTGGACTGCCATAGGTTCCTCATCTTTAATTTCCATAGTTGTACACAAGCTAGTGTAGGGAGACTTCCCTGGGTGCAGATTATATAGCTCATTAGATCCCTGAAATGCCATGAAGGAGCATCTTAACCTGAGTGTTTTCCACCTGGCCTGAGGCCTCCAGCAAGAGCATTTCACACTCGGGATCATAAAAACAAACGTACTAGCTGGGCTTTTTATTTTAAACAAGCCAACCAGATGTCTGAAACACTTCAGAATGAACCTGAAGGCAAGCAGGAGGAGGTTTATTAGCTGTGTGTGCTTTGGGAGCAGGATGTATGGAAGAGATTTGTATAATCCCTCAGCTCCAAGCCCATAGGCCTTGGTAATAGAACAGGACTTCAGTGCTGATATTATTCCATTCTGTTACAGGGAAGCAGGATGTGCATGGGGTAGTCATTGTGGTCACTGCCATACAAGTTAAGGGTCAGTGCTGTGTTTTTTTTCAGGCCTGGGTATTTTTAAAGCATTCACAGGTGCCTGTTTTATTTCTCATTTTTAACAGCAAATACTGAGACAAACTAGGTGATACTATTCCTTATTTTTATTTTTTTCTTCTGGCATCTCTAACTGGTAGAGTGAAGGAAATATCTCAGTAGTAGGGCCAGTTAATTGTGATCTATTTCTTTATTCCCCAAGCCTTAGCATAAAACAAAATCTCATGGGTCTTGTACACTCCAGATCACTTGCTTTAGTAGGAATGTACAAGGTTTAGACTGGTAGTAGGTATATTTCTCCAAACACTAGTATATTGTACTCAAACACTAATAGTGTAAATTATTGAGTCTGAATTTTGTGTTTTACTGGAGGCTTTGTATACTGTATAAATACTTCCACTGGTTTTAAATAGCATATTTATAAAACCAGTATGTGGAGGTGAAAATAATCTGTGTAGGACCTGAGCTCCAAGCTTTCAGTAATGCCCTAGACTGAAAGTTACAGTAATAACTCTTAAGTGGTCATCACCCACTAGGTTTTCTTCTGAACTGCTCAAACAGGCAATAACTCTTGGTTTGAGTATCACATTCTTGAAATAATGACCATTAGCTCACTTAGTTAATAGTTATGGCAAAAGTCAAGGGCTTGGTGTTCACGTGTAAAAGCCTCAGTAGACCAGATTTTCTATTCCTCCACATTGTATGTCACAGCTTTGGGCTTCCTGCAGTCATGCTGAGGAGGAGGAAGAGTCCAAAATGGCACATTGCAGGGAGATGACTGGTCACAGGCCAGTGCTGATGGCTAATTCAAATGGAACTCCAAACAGTAGATGTAAATATTCTTCAGCAAAATTAATGAAATCCTTGCCTGTCATTGTTGTGTAGATTATTTTAGGAAAGAGAACGTAAGTAACTTAAGCATCTTGGAACAGGATCTTTGTACAGCATCAGGCACAAGGCTCAGCCCGCTCTTGTCCTTTCTGACAAAGATGCTTTAAGAAACGCAGGTGACTTGTCTGTGGTGTGAATATTAGGTGGTCTTCAGGTCTGAAAGACAGGTTTAAGCCTGGGAGACTAACTTCTTACTGATATGAGATGGCAATAATAAATGCTTTAACCTCTGGCTGGGTTGAGTTCTTAGCCCTAGTTTTCTGTAGTGATACATTACCTGCTTTAATTAGGTATGACCTGGAAAAAGTCCCTGGAGCTTACTTCACCACTTCTGTTGCTTGGAGAAATGTACTTTATAAACTGTGACAAAGGTTTAACATTCCCTATCTCAACCCTTTTTTCTCTTTTGTGGAAGGAGATTCTTCTTTTTGCTAAAAAAAAAACAAACCACAACCAAAACCAAACAAACCATTGGTAATAACTTGAGAAGTAAAGGGTAGTATATTTATTACAGAAAACAGTTCATCACGTAAGAGAGTAAAAAATTTTTTTTTTAGATTTCAAAGTTTATTAAATAATCTTTATTTTGTATGTGTTTCTCAGCCAAGCTGGGTGAATTTTGCATCTGAAGAATGAGAAACAATACAATCCAAGGCAATACCACAGTATCACCTTTAACCTGCTTTCAGCACATCACTGGAAGCCAGCAACTGAGACCAGTATATTCTTTTTAGTTTACTTCTGGTGCCTCTCCATGCAGATTTTCTTCACCTCACAGAGAAGGCTTTGAAAAAGTGTGTTTCTTCAGTTGGAAAACTGAGTGCTGCTTTTTCCCTTTGAATTCGAGGGATTTGCCAAATCGTGTTGTGTTTTAAGTAAACTGAGGTCCAAAGGCTGTATGTGGTAGCTGAGGCTTTCCTTCCTTCCTTCATAGGAGCTCTTGTACCTGAAATGGGAGATGGAGTAGAAATGAGTGTGTAGGATGCAGCCTTATTTTAGGAGCAGTGTATATTTTGTCACATCTCACTCAGTGACTAGTTGGTGTTAGTGATGCTGCTTTAGGGTCAAAACAGTGAAATTCTGGGCTCAGTAGTGGTTTTCTACATTATTCTTATCTAGTAGTGGTTTTCTACAATATTCTTATCTACCTCTAGAGGTATTAACAACCCAAATCCTAGTTTGTAACTTCAGAGTGGTGAATTATGGTCCTGCCTTGCACAATAAGTGAGGCATGTTCTTCAGCAGACAGTTCTGAGCTCTTGGTATTGCTTGTGCTTCCAGAGCCTGTGGAATATCTGAGGAACTTGACTCCATATCTGAGGAACTTGACTCCAGTGGCTGTTAATGTAAAGGATGCCTTCTAGCCTATTTTTCTGGTTCCTTTTTGCAGTTTTGTGCTGGAGTTGTGCCAACCTTAATCCAATCTTGAACACCTCAAAATATTGAAGCTTCCTTCTAATAAAATCTGGCTTAGGAAAGCACTGTGTGGAGAAAGCAAAGAGGGTTCTATAGCTGAAGAAATATCTCTTCAGTCCTTTTAAAGAAACTCTAAATTGCAAATGTAGGAATTTGCTTCTTTGGCTTTGTTTAGAGTACTAGCATGTGTAGAATGGAGTGCTGAGCCTTACCTTGTCACATCTGAACTCTTCAGGGAAAAGAATTGTGATTTAAACATAATTTGCTGGATGGTCATGAAACAATTTTTACAGAATACAGACTATACTCTGTCCCTTTTGGTCAGAAATTATTGTTCTAATACACTGTTTTGAAACTTTTTGTAGAGAACCTCAGAAGATAAAGGGGTGCTAGTTAATTGCATTAGAGAGGATCCCCGAAGTATAACATGCTGGAAACTGAAGTGTCCCCCTCTAACACCTATCCATGCATAATTTTGTAGCTGCAGGAAACTTTCTAATTAAAACTGGTTTTTTTTTATTTGATGTGGAATTTTGGAAGATTTGCAGAATAGCCACACTGCCAATTGGTGCTGAAAAGGATAGAGTCCAAATAATTCTCTTTTAAGTGCCTGCTATCGAGAACCTTTCTGGGCTAAAAGTTAATAATAGACTTATGTTGTAAGGAATGCTTAGCCTCCCTGTGAACTTCTTAGCACTGTAGTAAATATGTATTTTTAGAAGTAGAATGTTCTCTTTCCTTTTGGAAGCTGGAATTTTGCATTGCCAGAAACTAGACATTCTGTAGCTTTTTTTTTTTCAGATGGCATAAGGCATTAGCTTGGCAGTTTCTGAAAAGCTGGTCTTCCAACCTAGTGTTGCTTCAAGCATAACTGGGATGGGACAGACAATGCTCTGTTAAATCTTGATCAGTTTTGTGTGATGTTTCAGTTTTGAAATGCACCTTGGATGCTGCAGAAAGTACCAGGAGGCAAAAAAATCACATTGTCTTTCATCTAGAGTCTAGTAGCAAAATCATCTAGATCTGGAGTTAGTACTGCTGGAGTGATTAGCTACTTTGGCTTGCTGAAGCAGAGATAATATTTTAAAGGGCCTACTTATCCAAATTGGAATTTTGACTCTAGTTAATCCTTTTCTTCTGCTGGGATCAGGCTAAGTGTGTCTGTATGGGGTTGTTGGTAATAAGGGTTCCATGTAGTGCTCAGAGCAAAGATAGGAGATAGTGTGAAGCAGCAGAAAAGAGGGGACAACCTTCTGTGTTCTCACAGGTAATTTTAGTACCATAGGGAGAAAAAGATGGGGTTGCGATCATCAAGAAACACCTACATTTGTGTTATGGAGAAATCATCTAAAAAATCTTGTGATCTCCTCTTCTTTATCCGAGATGGAACTTTGAGAAACAGAGAAGAAATTGTTAGAAGTGTTTCAAACAAATGTAAATTTTCCCATCGAGATGAGCTGTTGCTGGAACATTTTGTCCTGCAGGACGCAAGGAGGAGGAGGAGGAGTGGGTTGGAAATGAGTCTGGCTGCCTTAGTTTCTTAGAGCCACGAAGAGATTTTTGTATTGGCTTTTGTGTTCTTCATCAGGACTCTTCATCACTTTGAAAGTAGGTTGTCAAATTGAATGAGCCTCTGACATCCTTTAATTGACTGGGAGGTTGGGTAATCCGTATTTTTAGTAGTCTTCCCAAAAAAGACACCAGTGATGTCACTGAGAAGATACAGAATTCGTGACATGAGCACTTCTTTTCTGTCTCCACTGTTAATTTTGGCAGAGATTTTACAAGTCATTACTACTTGTGGCTAAACTTTTAAAGAAATAAAACCTCTCTTCTTTAGTAGTACTATAGAGATAGAATAATGAATCTTTACTTTTCTCAGCCCTTGGAATGAATAGAACAGAACTTTTAAATCAGAGACAATGGTGATACTGATTCTATTACAGCTCATTCTCCAACTGTAAGGAATGTTAGCTTTGGCTTGCATTTAGAGTTTGATTTTTATATTCCATTTATTCCTTTTCATTAGTCTACCTTTCAACAATAAAAGTAGCTTCTTCCCCCCGCCTCACCTCTGTCCTCCAGCTTAAGGAGATCCTAGAAGATTAAGTCTCCCCCAGGACAGAGGCTGACTAACATCTTTTGTAGTGTATGTTTATCTTGGAGGTCTCAGGTTTATAGCTATTCTACCTAATCAGACTGCATAAAGGATGGTGTGCTAAGGGAAATATGGCCATAATCTTGTAGGATTTCATCCAACTTGGAGCTCCAAGGGCTGTTGTTGTTACCTCAAGGCTTGGAGGGATATCAGTGTTTGAACTTGCACGCCTGGCTCCGCTGCTGCCTGTAGAGACTTGGTGTCTCAGAGGTGTGTGCCTGCAGGTTGCATGGAGAGGAGAGCAGAGCTGGGTTGTGCCAAGGTCTGTGCCATGAACCGGCTGAAACAAATGATAATTCAGCAGGATCCATGTTGCCCTAACAGGGATGGTCAAATGGTTTGTATTACTGAAAATCCAATTAGTTTGAAGTGCTGAGCGGTTAGAGCAGATTCAGCCTGATAAGCATAAAGTACCTGATAAGGAGAGGCTGAAAAACAAAGTTCACTGCTTTTAATCAGCTCTGGAAAAACAGGATGGTTGAAAAAGTACATAAAGTAAACAATTTGCTCTCTCTCTGGGTACCTTAAATACATAGCACAGCAGAGGGTCTTGAAAGAAACACCCCCCCCAAAAAATGAAAATACAATAAGGAGCTTGCTTCTAGGAGGTAATAAGGGACAAAATGCTTGAAAATATTAAATATTAATAAAGTTTTAAAATAACAGCTCAGTGAAGCTAAGAATGCTTAAGAACTTGTAAGCATCTCTTGTCTCCTGGCAGCCAATATTAATTAGCAAAGATGAGGGAAGCAATTCCTGGTGGAGTACAAATATTTCAGCTAGAGTGAACCAGGATGTTGGTCACTGAGTTGAGGTGCTGAGGCTGCAGGGGTGATTTTTGGATCACTTTGAGCTGTTAAGTTTTGACTAGTCAAGGGAATATGAATTGTAAATGGAAAACGGGAGCAAAACCTGTTGAAACCATGCTTCAGGAGGAGATATCTAATTCCTAATTATAGGAGAATCTGCCTGGCTCAGTGTAGGAAATGCTGAAGTCACCTTGCTTTCTTGTATGGCTTATTTTTTTTCTGACGCTGTAGTTGGACAGGTACTTGGACAAGCGATGTCAGCATCCCACAATGTGCCCACACACGCATTTGTGTCCAGTACGTGGCAAACCAGACTGGGGAACTGATCCAGCTGGAAAGCAACCTTTCCCAGAGACAAAAGGAAGTACTTTGGTTTTATCCAGCTATAAAAATTCCTTGATCTAGTTCTCTGTGATGAGCAGAAACACTTGTGCTGGCACACTGCTGCGGGCCACAAATAGCCAGGGAAGAAAATGTGTTGGCAGTTGTGATGGCAGCTGAGGTGTATCAAACTGCAGCCCGGAATGGCTTTTGTGGGTAGGAGCTTCTTGGTGACATTTTGTCCCCTTAAACATTCCGTGTGTCATCATTAACAGGGGCTGCCCAGTAGGAACAGGTTTGTGGTGTAAACCAGTTAAAACCGATGTACTGAACAAGCACATTTTAGGAAGATGAGGAGGGAATTCACTTGCAAAGCCTGCTTCTGATCTGAACTAAAACCCCTACTCACTCCTAGGGTTGTGCTTCATATTGAGAAATGGAATTTACTCATGAGGGGAGCGGTAGAAAGTGGGAGCAGGCGGATGAAGGCTTGTCTGGCTGACAGCACCTTTTTACCTCTGTCCCATACTTAAAAAAATACCTTTCTCAATGGAGCATGTCTCCATTTGAAAAAGTATTGCTGGTAAGTGTGAGCTGCTAATATGAAACTTTTTTTTGGGAATTTCCATGTTGATTGTGTTTCAGAACTGATTGGGTTTCATGATGTGAGAAAGGGCCTGAGTGGCTGCAGCTCCTAAGTATTAACTTTCAGTAGGTGGTAGGATTTACAAATGTGGGTAACTGTACAATTCAGCATGATTTTGAAAGTGCCATGCTTCAGTGATCTCATTTGCTTTCCCTTTATCCTTTCATTCAATTCGTTCCTTAACTAAAATCTAATATCATTCTGTCTAGTCTCTCCTTATTTTAGCTTGTATTAAGCTGACTTAAAATTTCAATGAAATATTTGAGGATTAGAAGTACTAAGTAAAAATATTAACACAGCACTATAGTTAACTGATTACAGATCAAAACTTTTTTCTCCCATCTTTGCTAGTTTTATTTAATTTGTTTTTTATCTCAAGGGGGGGGGGGAACCCCTCTCACACAATTTCTTTTATGGCCCTTCCAAACAGAAGTAATTAAACATTCTGCTGATCTTGTTCTTATTAGTAGCCTCTTACTTGTGGAAATACTCATCCTTAACATGGATCTGAAAGTCTTTGCAGCAGTTACTAAGCTCTTCAGCTTCGGTATGTCTTCAGTCTGTATAGGGACACTTTCTGACCCCCAGTCAGCCTTTCCTGTGACTTCTCTTCTGGATTTCTACATCTAGTTTAAGCTTCACCAGGTTTAAAAGGAACACAGCAGTGTTAGACTGTGCTACTCTAGATACTGCTGTGTTCACATGCTTGCCCTTAAACTTGCTTAGCACTTCATGAACCACACTTGGCTTTGACAGATGCTCATATGGAACATTGTATATGCAACTTTGATGTTTTTTAATATTTGACTCGATGTAATTTCAGAAGATGTGGTAAATATTTCAAGTTGTGCACTTCCCTGAAAGACAGGATGCATCCAGTAAAAACAGGCCAGCTGAAGTTCCAGCTCTCTGGGTGGCATTATTTGTGGTGCAAAAGCACTTCTAAGCATCCTATCCTATAGCACACAAAAAAAAGTAGATGCCAGAATGAGGCCAAAAGATGGGCAGAAGTTGTGTTTGTGGGGCAGCTTTCGGGCCAAGGGGGGGGCCAGTGTGTGGCAGACCCCTGGGAAGGTGAAATAGTGTGTGGTTAGCATATGAAAGTCATATTTAATGATGTACTCAGAGGCAACAGGTTTAAAAGATAATCTTACATCGCCATTAATACCACTAATATCTTAGTTTTAAATGGGTTTAACTTGGCTCCTGGCCTCAAGTGCCTTTTTTCCTTGCTACTACTGGTTATTTAAATAGTTGGTGAGTAGCATTGTGGAAGAGGCAACATTTTATGGAAACATTAATTGAAGATTTTTATTTTCTGCTATTCTTTTTTACTGTAGACATTAAAAACTAGCAAATGGAAGTAAAACTTAAGGTCCTAGCAGCATCAGTGTTCCTTCCCCAAGCCTCGTGTTGCTTTGTTTAAATTTGGAAATACCTCTGTGTGGATCTCTTCTCTCTTTTTATTCCATAAGTGATCACTGAATATGCTTGACCAAATTAAATCATAAGCAAGAATGGTTAATGCAGTTCACTAGAGAGAGAGGGGAGGAAATTATGTGGGGGATGTTTAGGATAAAAAGAGGCAGCTGGTGAACTGAGTGCTTTTGATTTAGATGACTGCTCACAGAATAAAGATATCTAAGTTGTTGTCTGTGATGCTTTTATGTGCATGGGAATCTGTCCTGCTTATCAGTGTAAGATCTGGTGTTTGCTGACAGGTAACAATTATGTAACCTTAAAAAAAAAAACCAAACAAAAAAACCCACAGAGGAATATATTAAAAGTAGCTGAGGGTTTGGGAAGTGGTTATAGTGTTGGAGCTACCCACTGCTCCTCTTTTTCTTTTTAAGGAGGAATTAGCGATGAAACAATGTGGTAGAATGTCTTGAAATGGCAAATACTGTTAAACATGCAGAACAGTGTGGTGGGTATCTGTGTGTTTCATATGCTGTTCCAGAATATTTGGCTAAGACCAGTAGTTTAAATGAGGGAGAGCTTAAGTCTTTCCTTCTGCCTTGGATCAAAATCCTAGGTAGAATCAGTTTAATAGTATGAAACAGCCAAATAATACCCTGATCTTTACTGTATATGAGTCTCATCTCATTTCTGAAGTTGTAATCATTGAAACCTCATTAGGAGTATTCTTTCATGAGTGGAGACGTGTAATCTGAATTGCCAGGTGTTGGCACTGGTCACAGAGGGATATATTTACATGAAGGAATGGTCCAAATAAGAGTTGTGTTATTGCAGTATTAACTGCAATGTACATAAGAATTTTTCTGACTCTTTCCTTTTTCTGCTCCAATTTTACAGGAAATCAGA
Organism: Pseudotriccus pelzelni; assembly: GCA_035584735.1. NCBI lineage: Eukaryota > Metazoa > Chordata > Aves > Passeriformes > Tyrannidae > Pseudotriccus > Pseudotriccus pelzelni. The sequence continues at coordinate 66,052,077 of JAWMRA010000130.1, forward strand.
GATGATACACTGACAGCATTTGGAAATAAACTTTGGCAGTAAGATGGAAGCATAAATCTCAAGACTTTAGACCAAAACAGAAATGGCTCATGAGTATTGAAAGAAGAGACCGAAGAGCCTCCAACACTTCTGAGTGAGCAGTGGAAAAGGAACAACTACCATGGTAACACTAATAACTGAAAAGCTGCAGAACCAGAGCTTGGATGATCTGACCTGTAAAACATACAATATTAATCTGGTAAGGATCTACCAAAAAAAACATGTCACTCAGAACTACAAAATGAATTCAAGAATGTAGATCAGCCAGAATTCAGCTATTTAAGTTAGGGCTGGCTTGCAGAATGGGGTAAGAGTTGTAAGCAGGGATAAAAGTTGAACTTAAGTGTATGGTCCCTTCTTAAAGTGATGCTTTCTTATTTTATTGACCTTTTTAACCTTACTGCTTCTGTTTAAATAGTGAAAAGACAGTTCTCTTCATGAAATAGTGTTCTAATGACTGAAAAGAATTAACAAATCTTAGGATTTCTTTTTTACTAACAAAAAACACAAGTACTTGTATAGGTTGAAGTTTTCTTCACTTCGTATAACCAAGTGCTTCATATCGTTGTATCTGACAACAGTATTTACTCACAAATCCCTGACTGCCATACAGTTAACTATCAACACCGGGAAAAAGAACAGGTCATCTAATAAAACCAGTTCAGTTAAAAGTCAGGCTACTGTCACACTGTTGTTTGATGCTAGTAGAGCAAGTCGTTGCTTTATCAGTGTCTCAGATGCCTGGTGCTCTGAAAACTTCTGTAATATTTATAGTGTTATTTTCTGCAGCTTAATCTCTGGACCCATGATGTGGTTCAAGCATGTTATTTAGACACTAAGGAATCTATTCCCATGTGAATGAAATACTATCTGCTCCTGAGTGCACTGTGCAAAACAGTCTCTCACCAATTTTAGGTGCCTGCCTGAGAACCCTGAAACCATATTCTATACATAACGCAGAATAGCTTTGTTTTACTGACTGTAATTGCAGTGGCAGCCTCCTGTAGGTCAAACTTGAAGGTTCCAATGGGACACAAAAAAATTAATTTGACTAAAAGTCAAAGTATTGTTCAACTCTAGTTCTGTTACTTTTTAAAATAATCAGACACTGGACCTGAAGCACGTCACTTTTACAGTTCTGCCTCTGTTGTAACTTGTATTTAAACAAGAGAACTGCTTCCTTATTTCATGAGCACAAAGCAGGTGAAGCATATCTTGAATGAGATGGAGTTTGTGCACAAGCACCTGCAATTCTCATGTGTCCAATACTTTGTCCAGTAAGGATATCTAATAGGAGACATCAGTCAAGTGATTTTATTTTCAAAACTGTAGCAGGTCCATTTAGAGTTCCTCTAATAATTGCTTTTACTTTTTTCTTCATTTAAATACGTGCTAATTCTTGAAAGGCAGATTTAAGGTCTTGGAAGGATGTTACCTCTCAGAAGTGCTTACTCACTCAACTGGCATTTATTTTGTTTAAGTTTGATGAAGCACTTGGGATTTGTAGGAGGATCTGCTATATCTGTGAACTGGCAAAGTCATCATTTGTAACTAAAGTCTGGGCCTAAGTGTGAGCCAATGGTGACCTGTAACCAGTAGCAGTGTTTGTTTGTAACTAAACATGTAGCGGCATCTTGTAATTTCTAATTTTTGAGGTCCTAAAGTTTGCATAAATTTGGAAATGGAACTGTCTTTTTACTGATAGTCACTGTAGGTTTTGGACCCCTAAGAGTAGAGGAGGATGTATTACTGCTTTTGCTCTGTGTGGGGTCTGTACCAGGACTATGTTCTGTAGTGTGTTGTAGCTTGGTTGTGGTTTATTCCTGTCCTTATCTGTACTTACAATAAAGCATGAAAAAGAACAAGTGGAGCGGAAAATGGCGCATGATGTCTCATCAGTTGTTTCCTCCTCACCCTTCTCCTGTTCTTCTCCTTCTTTTATCTGTCAAGTAATTGGTTTTGTAAGTGCTTTAGTTCTTAGAGAAAATGGGTTCTGGGGCCAGGAACAGGTTCTGTTTGTACACAATGGCACTCTGAAAAAGTGTGGAAATTGCGTAGTGAGGTGTGGGAATAGAGAAGCAACTGTGAATTAAAGTGTGCAACTAGGTTGCTCCCGACTAAAAAGGATTCCTGGGAGCAAATGATGGCTTCCTGACTAAAATGCAAACATAAGAGAATAAAAAGTATCACTGGTAAAGATGATTTGCTACATTTTAATAAGAGAAAAAGACTGCTAGCTGGGAGTCTAATATCAGTGCTAGCACCTTTAGTCTCTTTGGCAAGAAGTTCAGGTTAATGATGTAGTTTCTTCTAATAGCAGCAGCAATTTAGAGCAATTCTGAAACGATCTTGCTGCACCTTCTGTTCCTTGTGCTGGCACAAAGTTTTGTGGCACCATGTGGTGAACGAACATTGTGAGCTGGTCAAGGATTAAGACTAACTTTTCTTGCCTGGGTTAATGTTGTTAACCCTTATCAGTTTCCTGATGCCTTTTGCAGTGCATCTGCACGAGTCGCCGTCTTGGCACAAGGAGATAAAGTGGCTGGTGAAAAGCTATTCTGTAATACAGCTCGTGAATGAGGGTTATAAAAGGAGAAAAAGAAGAATAGTGCTTTCAAAGCTATTTGCTATCCATCCAAGCCAGGCATAAAGACAACATGTATAGGCCATAGTACACTTTTTTTTGTTTGTGTAAGCTCTATGATGACCCAGTACGTTTCTTTTATGTTGTAAAGTACTGGCTGCAGCTTTTTACTGCTCTGTTAAAGGACATGCTAATTTTCCAAGGTGCTATAACTCTCATAGTTTAGCCAGTGCATGCTCAGTTACGTTGTATAGCCTTGTCCTGCACCTGCCTTCAGAAAGAACCCCAAATGATTGAGTGTCCTGCTGGAGAAGCAGGAAGGCTGTCCCAAGATTTTATCTCAAATGAGTACTGTTGCTCACAAGGCAAAGTTGTGTCCCTGGTTGTTCAACTCTACCTTGCAATAGTGAGAAGTTCTGCAGGCACATTGTGGCTTTCGTGGGTTGACAGCAGGATTAAATCAAATAGTTGGTTTCTATTCCCCTGAACACAGATCTCTTAAATCAGGAGTCTTGAGGATTTTTCTGTACATTCTGACTAAACTTGAACCTTTTGGTGTTTGAGTTGGTTTGTGAAGTAACAGCATGTGAGCTGTAACACTTCAGGGTGTGGTATTAAAAAGGAAATGTGAAGATCTCCAGACAAGCATTTGTGAAAGGAAGAAGTTCTACTGTAAAACCCTTCAGTGCATGTGGGTTTTCATTACTTTTAATTTTTGAATCTTGTGTTGAAAGACTCAGAATTGGGCTGGCTTCCTTGAATGGAAAGCCACTGGCCCAAAGACTTAATCACTTCTTCATGTCCTGAGGAAGGGTCAAATGTTCCTCCTCACTCTTCCCTAGGTAGTCATCTTTGAAGGATATTTGGTAGAGAGATGGAGGTCTGGCATGGCATGGCCTATTTAAACCAGGTCCCATCTTTGTGGTGGTGGTTAAGTTAGTACTTGAGTGATAAACACTGACTTTCCTGTGGTCTGGAAAGAGTGCTGATAAATTGGAATAACTCAGATACACTTGTAAACTGGAAAAAAAGTCTTGAAATTAAAGCCATTAATTTTAAAATTATGAAGTCCTCATTCTGAGAATGATGAGGATAGCACAGGCTGTGAAGTTGTTAATGTAGTAGATTAGAGTGTAGAAGAATAGCCAGAATTATTTTTGTTGCAGTTGTCTTCTGCGAGCAAGGAACATTTTGTAAATTAGTGATGGAAATTATAATTTGTTGTCAGCCTCACTTGCATGGCTCTGCCACTTAGTTCAGACTAGGTGTCTTTTGAAGTGAGTATTTTAACGAAAGAACAGCTGCTAAAACTTAGTAAACCAACTGAAACTTGCAGCACTGTCCTAAATGTTGTACCACACATTTCCTTTCCTTTTGAGCTTAGTTTTTCCAGCTTCTATTTGTCCTATTTGTGAACAAGCGTTTCAATATAGATGCAGTTTTTAGCATGAAGCAAACCATTCCAGCCTCAGGTGAAAATTGTAGTTTTATTGTTTTGTGTGTCTATCTTAAAATCTGCCTTTTTTTCCCCTAGAAAATTCTCAAGAGGCAGGAGATCTTGGTGGGTGTTTTAATATCTATTCAAAAAGCAGTAGTTGGAAGATGGATGTGTTTCCTCTTCAGGAAAGTGACCTTGTTGAATAATTTGGCCTTATTCTAAGGAAGATTTCCTTCACAAAGAGGGCAACAGACTTCCCTATCAAGGTTCTCAGGAATTGCAATCTCTTTGCAATCATAGTCATAAAAAAAAGCCCTTCATTGAGGAAGTTCCAGGTAGATCATAACAGAGGGAATGAATGGGGGAGGGTAGAGCATGGCCAGCCCAGGAGAGCTGATAAACTGGTTCAGTGCCCTGTTACAGTAATATCTAGTGGGACTTGTGCCATGTGCTGTATAGATAAAAAGATCCTCCCTCCCATAAAGAATTTTACAGCCTGGTAGTCTACTCAAGTTTGGACTTCCAGGCATCATTAAAATACACCAGCAGACAGTGTTTCCAAGTATTTTAGTTTCAGTTATAGAAAGCCAAGTATATATTGTAAAGCAGGTTTGTTACTTATTGTCCCCTTAGTCACTCGCCCCTTATTTCAGTGCCTCCAGCTTTTACTGGAAATGGTGCAGCTTATTTTTATTTTTCAGCATGTGACGTCACATGTGATGTTCTTAAGGTTTTTGGTGTGAATCTCCAGCAAAGAGCTTTTTGGTAACTTAGCAGGATTCTGTGTAAGTGATCACTTCAGAGACAAGTTGCAGAGGAAATACATCTGATCTGTCATAGAACTGAGCACTGACTTCAGTAAAAGCTGATCAGAAATAGCTCCAAGGGCGGGGTTGCTGTCTGTGTTAGAGAACATTGCAGATCTCTGGAGTACAGATAGTCTGTGTGTGATCCCACTTTTTCCATATTCCCCTCGAAAAATGCTTTCAGTGCTTCACAGCTGTCAAAGATACGTTAGTTTGGTCTTTACCTGAGGGACGAGAACTCTTGAAAGTGGTTAAAGTGCAGGGAATCAAAGAACTTGAACACTGGTGAAAAGAACCTTGTTAAAGATGCATTTGTCTGGAAACTATTTGTAAAAACTAAATATCAATCTAATAATTGTCACTTGGGATTGTCCTTGAGGTTCTGTTCATTCTGAGCATTGAATACCTTGCCCTGTGTACATTAATAATCTCTTAAACACCCCTAATTATTATGCTAATATTAAGTCATCTTACTGCCATTTTCCATGTGGTTCAAGATAAATTAGCTATAAAACTTTTTGGCAAAGAAGTTTGTTCCAAAAATCTCTTCCTTAGCTACCATCTGATAGTTGGATAGGTTGGTATTGCCTTCCACTTGGGATAAGCTGGAGAGGAGGAATTTGCTGGAAAACCTTATCTTTAAGTCACTGAATTTGTTTCCCCTTCAGGGACAGCAGAGATGGTACTACTACTGTTACTCTTGTGATCCATGTGAAGTCCTGGTAGCTGATTAAATGATTGATACTGATTTTTTTAAAATATGGATACTGTGTAACTGGCAGGTTGCAGACTCCAAATGGTTTGAATAGGTGTAATTATCAGCAAGTCCAATGGAGGTTCAAGCTTGGGGTTCTGCTGTTTATTTAAAGTAGCTTCTTTGACAGGAACTTATAGATGCATCTACAGATGCAAATGTCAAGTAAAAATGAAATTACTTTGTCTCATGTGCTGATAAAAAATAAGATTAAAGATCTGATTGCTGCCCTGTCCTTTCATCTGTTCCCCGTTATTTTCTACCTCTAAAACAATAACACCAAGGGAGTATTACCACAGCTTAGCATTTCTCTTGTGTGGGGCTCAAGGATATAAAGTTGTCACTAGCACTGTGTGCTGCTGTACAGCAAAATAAAAAAAAAAAAGCTTTGTAGCCCAAGGATGTTTGTTTAAAAATTGACTTTGTATCTGGAAAGGAAGTGTATGTACAATGCTATCTTCTTTGGCTATACACAAAGAACAATGTTCACATAAAGTGTGTTGCTCTTTTTTAAAGCAATCTTCCTCTCCATCCTGAGGTGGTGGTGGGGGAGTGAATAATGACCCTTGGGCTGATGGAGCCATGAGCCATTTATTTATAGCTCCTTTATAGGAGGCTGGCTGGCAAGCTCTATGCTTTGTCTGAGAAATCTAGACCATTAAGAATGCCTTTGTAGCAATATTTTCTAGGTAGAATTAGTGAAGAAAATGGAAAACATTCTGCACACAAACTTACTTTGTCTTACTGTGCTAAAAGATGTTTTTGAGGATAAGAAAGATTTTTTTTTTTTTCCCCCCGAGGGCTTTTCTACTTCGTAGAAATAAGAGAACACTTTGCTACATTGATTATAAGAAAATGTAAAATACTAGCAAAGCCTGATTGGAACAGTGTTTGGGGTGGTGAACTTCAAGGGTTTGTATATTTAATTTAGATAAAGCTATTCCCATCTCTTAGTTTAAGATGAAATGTTTTGCCTTCTAGCCTTAAGATTGAAAATGGAAACCCAACTGCCAGATTGTAATTTCCTCTCCACTGAAATGGGAATTGGATCAAAGCCTTTTCATTAAGGATGAATTATCACTCTTAATTTTCCAGTTTATTCACATGAGCTAATGTTGCAACTCTTGAAACAGTTTGATACTTAGCAATATATCAGAAAACATTACAAATAATTACATACCAGAGGGTTTATTTATAAAGATCAGCTGTTTGGGAATTTCTTCAAGATATGCTGCAAACCCCCATTCTTTTAAAGGCATTAAGTGCACATATAGGGAAACTGAAAACTGCATGCAGTTGCCTTGAAGTGAATGCTGACTCTTTTTCTGCATTTAAGACTTTTTTTCTCTGATTTCAGTACTCATCTGAGAAGCTGAACAAAAGTGGCAGCTTGTTCCCTTTCGAAATTAATGGTAAGTTCTTCAGAAACCTTAGCTGTGTTTTACTGAGGTAATTGCTATAGCAAGCAGCCTTTCTTTTGTAAATAAGGTGAGGGGGATGGAGCATGCTGTTGTAGAGCCTGCTGGTTTAAGCTGGTCTTTGAACAATACTGGGAATAGCTGGTTGTTAGTTTTGTGCTTGTGATCTGCTTTGCATAGTAAAAAGCCCTTATAACACTTCTTTTTTTTGTTCAATATCTGCTCTGGTGTACAGGAGCACAGTAATGCTGTTTTTCATGTTAAACATCTCTTCAGGTTCCTCAGCTAGTAAAAGTCTTTATGCACCTTCTTGTAGTCTTTGCCACATAGAATATCCAGCATGTTGCAACCTATGAGTTGAAGTCTAGTGCCCTCATACAAGTGTCGTTTGCTTTTATTCACCCTTGGTCCTATTAGAATAAGAGTAAGTTTTATCTAGCAAAACCAAAAATTTCACTTATTGATATGTAAAGTTGGTACTGCTTTAAGGGATGGACTTGAAATTTTGCATGCCCTGTTTTCCTTAAGCATGGAGGATTTTTATTTGCCCAGTGGGACTCCCCATAAAATGTGAATCTTGGTTTGTGTGAGGTTTCAAAGGCAAATGGTGTTTTGTCTTAAATAGCATTGCCAGCTAGGCAGGTATCCTGGTGGGAGTCCTTTACAGACCACCCAACCAGGATGAAGAGGCAGACAAAATACTCTCCAAGCAGCTAGGAGAAGTCTCACAATCAGTGTTGTCATGGGGGACTTAAACTTACCAGATGTCTGCTGGGAATACAGTACAGCAGAGACGAAGCAGTCTAGGAGGTTCCTGGAGTGTGTGGAAGAGAACTTCCTGACAGAGCTGGTGAGCTCCCCAACCAGGGGAGATGCCCTGCTGGATGTGCTGTTCGTGAACAGAGAAGGGCTGGTGGGTGCTCAGAGGCTGCCTTGGACATAGCAATTAGGGTGTTTGATTCTTGGAGAAGTGAGGAGGGGGATCAGGAGAACTGCCACCTTGAACTTCTGGAGGGCAGACTTTGGCCTCTTTAGGTGGCTGGTTGACAGGGTCCTTTGGGAGGCAGTACTGAAGGACAAAGGAGTCCAGGAAGGCTGGATGTGTTTTGAGAAGGAAATTCTAAAGGTACAGGACCAGGCTGTCCTCTTGTGCTGAAAGATGGGCCCGTGGGGAAGAAGATTGTTCTGGTTGAGCAGAGCTTCGTCTGGAATTTCAGTTAAACAGGAGAGTTGACATTTGGAGGAAGGGGAGGCAACTCAGGAGGACTTAAAAGGATGTTGTGAGGTTATGCAGGGAGAAAATTAGAAGGGCCAGCTTCCAAAAAGAACTTAATCTGGCTACTGCCAAAAAGCCCAATTAGCAATTGTTTCTATAAATGCATCAGCAACAAAAGGAAGGAGGAGAGTCTCTATCGTTTACTGGATGCAGGGAGAAATATAGGAACAAGGGAGGAGGACAAGGCTGAGGTGCTTAATGCCCTCTTTTCCCCAGTATTTAATAGTAAGACCAGTTCTCTGGGTACACGTACCCTCAGTTGGAAGACAGGGATGGGGAGCAGAATGAACCCCCCACAAGCCAAGGGGACATGGTTGGTGATCTGCTGGTGCTCACTAAGTGACTTTCCATCGCTTAACAGCAGTCCTGGCTCGCTGGAAGGGTCTTGGCTGATTGGAGGTTGGCAAATAAGACACTCATCTGCATGAAAGGAGGATCTAGGGAACTACAGGCCCAGCCGCTGTGGCTTTATGAAAGGCAGGGCCTGTTTGACCAACCTGGTCTCCTTGTATAACAAGGTGGCCTGTGTAGTGGATGAGGGAAGGGCTGTCAGTGTTGTCTACCTGGACCTTAATAAAGGATTTGACACAGATTCCCACAGCATTTTTCTGGAGAAACTGGCTGCTCATGGCTTGGATGGGTGCACTGTTCACTGGGCAGAAAACTGTCTGGATGGCCAGGCCCAGAGTGGAGGAGAATGGAATTACATCTTGCTGGTGTTCAGTCATCAGTGGTGTCTCCCAGGGCATGGTGTTGGGGCTGGTTCTGTTTAGTTAGTATCTTTATCAATTATCTGGATGAGGGGATTGAGGGCACAAATTTGTGCTCTGGAGAACAAATCTTAGAGGAGCAGCTGAGGGAGCTGGGGCTGGAGAGAAGGAAGGCTCAGGGAAGACCTTGTTTGTCTCCACAACTCCCTGACAGGAGGCAGTAACTGAGTGGGGATCAGTCTCTTCTCCCGGGCAGTGAGTGACAGGACAAGAGGAAATGGCCTCAAGTTGCACCAGTGAGGTTTAGGTTGGATATTAGGAAAAATTTCTTCACCAAAAGGGTTTTCAAGCATTGGAACAGGCTGCCCAGGGCCTGGTGGTGGAGTCGTTGTCCCTGGAGGTACTTCAGAGGTGTGTAGGTGTGGTGCTTGGGGGTGTGCTTTGGTGGTGGACTTGGCAGTGTGAGCTTAGTGGTTTTACTCTGAGCTTAGAGATCTTTTCCAGTCTAAATGATTAGGTGTTTCTACCACATGAACAATTAAAACACAGGTGCATCTTTTCACTTTTTTTTTTTTACAATAAACTTTAAACCAGCCTCCTAGCCTGGGAGAAAGCTTCCTGAGTATTTTTAAAGATCAGGCCAGTCCAAGCTAGGAAGTTGTCCTACAGTAGATACTAGGAGTTTCAAACATTAGCTGGATCCCATTGTGTTGGCTGTTTTACTTTCATTGAATTATGGATGGTCCCTGCCTTGAAGAGCTTACATGCTTAAGGCAAAGCACAGTATGTGGTTGTACCCATCTGAAAGAATAGAGGAGGAAGGACAGAGGAATTCTAATAAAACATGTTTGAATAGGCCAGCTGTCTGCACAGTTAAATGATTTTGAGACAATAGGGTGTTCTTTAAATAAGATCCAAATAAACAGGATAATCCATGACATACTTTGGGCATGGAACATGTACAACTATTTGAGTTTGCAACTTTTAAAGCTACTCAGCAAATCTTTTATCTGTTAACTACTCTAAAACTTAGTTTAGACAGTCAGCCGTAAGAATATACTAGTATTTAATGTTTAGGCTGTATCTAGGTTCTTAAAATAGGCGTATGGGAAAAACTTGCTATTTTAAATATTCTTTCTTGAAAGCCCAGGATAAGTGAAACTTACTTGGCTAATTGGTTTAAATTAGCAAATTTTCTAACCAAGCATGAAGCACTGTTAGCTGGCCAACAGTTTTGCTGCTTTTCAATTTGCAAATCCAAAGTCTGCTGTAGTTCTTCTTACACTTCATTGTATAATGTGGAGGAACAGCTGTAAAATGTGCAGAATGTTCTCAAAGAAACGCTTCACAAAAGAGTGAGAGGCTGCACTGGCAGACTGCTTTTAACCCAGCATTGCCACTTCAGATGAGAAGTTGTGCACTATGTCTGCATTCACAGTAAAACTTGCAGGAGGTTCTTAAGGGATACTCATTTTATGCCTTGAATTAAGATTTTCTTTTTTTTTTTTTTTTTGCTTATATCCAAACTGTAGTGGGGGGGAAGGGGAAGGTAACAATCTGATTTAACTTTATATTGTTTCTAATTTAAAGCTTTTCATACCACAGAATATGAATATCCTTTGCAAGTTTCCTTTAGTAAGGTGCTCTTAATAGAAGAGCTTAACAGCCAAATCAAGAACAGCAGATTGAGCAGATTACCCTGCTCCTGCATGAAGAAAAATAAGAATAAAAATTCCCTGATGAGTTTTCACATTACTTGTTAATCCCTTTTGGCTGTACCTGAGGTTGTTTGCTGTTATATGTTTTAACTGTGGTATGTGCTGTGCACTAGGAAACTGTCCCTGTTCTCTGAGAAACACAGTGCTGTAATCATTCAGTATACAGGGAGAAGTATTAACAAGGTGCATACACTGGAATGCTTGGAGTGGCTCCTGAAATACCTCAGTCCTCATGTTTTTGGAGTTTTCTAACTTTTTTTTGGAAGTGAATGCTGAACTGTAGTGTGAAACTTTAAGAGCTGGGTGTTTGTGGCTCATCCTTCTAAGCTTGACTTTGATGGTTTTACATTAAACTAGGTTTAAAGCAAATAGATTTTTTTTTCCCTTTTCATCTTTCACCTGTATCTTTTTCTGTTTTCAGAAGAGAGTCCTTGGAAAGCTTTAAATGGGGGTTACCCAATCCAGACTGACCCAACAAGGAATTCAGCTTACCCTTTCCCAGTGTGCCCGTTCAGTACCGGCACTGCTGGTAATGGTAGTCTGCAGTGGCAGCAGGAATCTTCCAACACATCCATGGTGTCAGGATGGATAAGTGAATTAAACCTTAACGAAAACTCGGGTCAGCCCTTGGCGCCACCAACAAAACGCCACTGTAGGTCCCTCTCGGAGCCAGATGAGCTGGCTCGCTGTCGGTCTCCGTGGAAGCCTGGCAGTTCCAAGGTTTGGACTCCCGTGTCAAAGAGACGCTGTAACAGCGGCGGCAGCGCGACCTTGCAGCGCTGCAACAGTCATGGAAGTGCAACCTTACAGAGAAGCACAAGCATCAGCCTGCCACAAAACATACTGTCCCTAAACAACGTCTTCACTATCACCAGCTTCAACACATCACCAGTACCCAGACCTTCCTCTGCCAGCAGCGGGTTTGTGGACAGCAGCGAGGGCAGCACGAGCTCGAGTACCCGCTGGAATTCCGGAGGCCCTTGTGACTTTAACCCAAGGCGCCGCCTCTCCCTCTCCCAGGAGCACATCACCGAGACAGGAAATCTCTTGCCTTCAGCCAACAGCACTCCCACCTCCACACCCGAGCTCAGCCGGCGGCAGGGCCTGTTGAGGTGCCGCTCTCAGCCTTGCGTCCTGAACGAAAAGAAAAGCCGGCTGAAGCGCAGACGGGAGGAGGATGTACGATGGAACAGGCCATCGTTAGACTTTTTTAAAATGACACGGGTGAGATCTTACTTTCCTCGGTGTGGGAAGGGGACTCTTGCAGGAAGGCTGTTTCTAGATAAACTGCGCTAATTTGTAGTTGCAGCAGATTTGCTCGTGTCCCTGTGCTGATGGATCTCACCTTCAGCAGGGTAGCAGGCTGCTGTAGGCTGCCATACCCTCTAGCAACTTACCTTTTGCTTGCAAAACCCAGTTCTTGAAGTCCAGTCTACTTGATATCGAGTGCAGAGAGCTCTGAAAAAATGCTTGAAGCAGAGGCCAAAGGAAAATGGCTTGATTTTTCAGAAATCAAAGAAGCCATGGGGAGGGGAGCAAACATGGTAGCAAAAAACTTCTGTCGCTGAGTTCCCAGATACAATGATTTCTGAGTAATCTTAGTTCAAATATGTTTGATTAAGCCTCTCTTTACAGTTTAAGTAATGCCGTAAGGCTAAATAAGAGCAAGCAAGCCCCTGTAAATGGATTAACTAAAGAAACTGCTAATAAGCAAGTTGGAAATAGTGTTCTGATGTGGCAACTGCAGGTGCTCCAGCTCAATGGAGAGGTGTTTTACTCCCAGTTACTCAGAATTCTGCTTCCCTCCTGAGGGTAAAGGTGCTTACACAAAAACTAGTAAACTTAATTCATGCCTGTAACTTTGCATGTAATACAAATGCCTGTACACAGCTTGGTTTTTTTGGAGATTCTGTGTCCACAGAGTTGAGTGCTACAGTTTTTGACATAAAATTCAATCTTATGGTCAGAGAACACTTACACTTGTGAATATAATCGTACTGCCTTCAACAGATAACCAGACCTGGAAGGTTTGTGTGAATAGATCTGTTAAGAGTAGTGAGGAGGAGGTAGTTTGCAGAAGTAGCAATAAAAATTTAAGGGAAGGACATAGTTGTGCACCAGTGACCCTGCACTGTGCAAGGGAAAAGCTGACTAGAATGGGATGCTGGCTAAAAGGTCCAGTTTGTGGTACTCTGGTATTAGTAGGCTTTGCACAGAAATGTGTGGGAAAAATACTGGTAAGGTGTTGGAACGGAACTATCTGATGGTAACTAATTTATATCCTCTTACCTGAAAGTCTGTATGATGGCATCTGTCCCTCTCTTGTACTTTAGTGAGTCAACTTCCTTTATAGCATAAAGGATTTTTTTCTTCAAATGTAAATACTTTTTTGGTGACGCTCTGGGGGTAGGTAATGGGGTCGACAAGCCATACAGAACAATCTGTTTGCTTATTGACAAGGTTGGTAACCAGCTCTGTTCTGAGTATGAGTAGACAGTGCTCAGAGTTTTGGTTAAGATGCAAGTTTACTAGATAGCTAATCAGATCTTACCTGTTTCTCTGTGTTAATCACTGCTGGGATTAGTTTGCTAATCTAGACCAGAAGTATTATCGGATTTGCCTTTCAGCTCTCTGTGTGGTCTGATGCAGGTTTCTTTATGTAAAATTTAGAACCTGCCTCTTCTTTTTTTTTTTTTTTGTTTTTTTTTTGGCTAGACTTGATGCTTGCATTCTTTGGGCTCTGAAGGTGTTTGCACTATTTCAGGCTGGCAGAACAGTCTCATTTGCTCAGACCTTACACTTTCTAAGTAATCCATATGGTATGGGTATATATGGAGAGAACCTGATAACAGCCCATGTCTATAGGAAGCTTTTTGGCTGTTTAGATTTGCTGCAGAATTGTCCCATTAGACTAATGTTCAGCCAGTCTTGACTACTTTTCCCTGTAAGGCCTATTTTGAAATGATGTTTTCATGATAAGCTGAGTAGTTTATGCAACAAAAGTTCATTCTCCAGTGTCAAGGCCTGATGGATGTTTTTTCCAGCTGTTTCAGAAGAATCTTTCTATCGAGATACTGTGTATTTAATCAAAGGCACAAAGTATAATTTGGAAATACATCAGTTTCCAAACATGCTGAACTTTAATGAAAACATCTGTTTAAAAACTAGGCAAGTACTGAAAACATTTGAAGTAAAAATTGTATTAAGTTTACAAGAAATATTGGGGTTTTTCAATATGACAGTTTGCTTACCCATTACCTTCTCCCCATGCCCCAAATCCTGGTAGATGTATATGCTTTGAAACTTACATTGTGGTGTTAAACAAAATTGCTTCTGTGCAAAATATTATGAGCTAATACTACAGAAGGCTTGTTTTGAAGTGTCACACAAGAAGTGGATGTGTCCTATATCTGCACACAGCTCAGTGAAGATCAGGACTAAGATTAGGGGAAGTTCAGTAAGACCTTTCTTTCATGTATCTTGATGGCTCCTTATTGTTTCCAAAAATACTTTTGCTGTGATTTCTGTGATTTCAAATTCACTTCTAAGTCAGTTTATGAAAGACCTCTGTTGGAAACAAGCGCTTTTTGTTCTAAGCTTTACTGAAAACATTTTGATGTTCTCAAATCTTCCTAAAAAGCTCAACTTAGCAAGTAGTTGCTCAAAACCAGGTCAGCAGTTAGATAATATTGCTTGTGCAGAACTTAACGTGGGTCAGCTATGCCTGATGATACATCTGAAGGGAGAATTCTTTATACTGCAGTCATGTCTTGGAGCCACGACTGCATGAAGAGCAAAGTTTTGGGGCTGCAAACATTTCTGCCGATGCTCTGGAGTCCTGAGAGGTTGATACTGAAACACCTGCCAAAGTTGCTTAAGGCTTTTCTGTAAGGAATTCTCTCAAATCAACATTTATCAGAATTAATGATTTATTTACTTTAATCTGAAGCAAGGGCTGTTGTATCTAAATGAAGATCTTGAATAGCTGTGGTTGGATGAAGCTTTGGAGGCAGAAGGGGATGAAAGGTGTTTTTCAGTTTGATGGTGTTTTATTTTCTTGTTGTTTTTGTGTTGGTGATTGTTTGTTTTGGGTTTTTTTGCTACTTCATTTCTGAACTTGATCTGCTTTAGACCCTACTTATTTGCTAAATTTCAGTGCTAGAAAATCAAAAGTCTAATTCTGGAAGCAAAGTTTCCATGATCATTGCTTTTTAATCTTAGAATTCATAGGTGAGAAAATTCAGATTTATCTATCTCTTCCTATCCTTTATTTCTGTGCTTGTTCATGGCTTGCTCCTTCCTCTTTAATATTCTAATTTAGGCCATTACTGAAAAGAAGGAAAGAAATCAGGCAGCTCTTAACACCATAAACTGTTTATTTCTATGTACTTTGATTTTGTTTTGTTCTTCCACAGACTTTCACACTTCATTCCCCCTCTGTTTTTGGTTTTTCATGCCCTCTTGGGAAGGAATATGCCATATCTTCAGTTCTCATGTGAAATGCTGCATTAATATCCAGTAAAGAGTGTGATTCATGTAGGTAGAAATAGAATGAAATGATCAGGCAGACTGCTGTACACCACTGCTTACCTCTCACGTAATGCTAAATTCTGGAAGGATCTTTTTCTGGACTAGAAACTCAAAATACAAACTTGTGAAACATCAGACCTTCTGGAACATGAAGACAGCTGTAAAAACAAAGTAGAAAAAACTGTAGGAAAAGATAACAAAATATGATAGCTGTTTTCAGCCCCTAAGGGCTCAAAATTACTTTCTTTGTTCAGTTGTGTGAGTTGTAGAACACCCAAATAAGAAGCTGCTCCGGTGAAGAGTGCAGGCAAATCCCATCACCCTGGAATTTGAAGATGACTGTGTGGCAAAGGGGCTCTTTGGGCTTGTGCTCTCCTGCTAATGTGCTCCATCTCAGAGGCTGCCACAGAATGAGCAAAGGTGGTGTTTAGGCTGGTAACTGCAGTACAAGGACAGAAATGTTTCTCTACTGAAGTGGAAACTGCTGAGCTTATTCCAATGTTCTGCTTCATGAATTATGTCAGTTGATCCTGAGGTGCGACAAGTAAAGAACATCCAAGAGGTTGCACATGTTTTTCAGTGTGTAAGCAAGTCCTGCTGTGACAGTGAGATTTAGTTCTGTTTCAGATCAAACAACACACTGTAGCTTAAAGCCTTCCTGGTGTTTACCATTCTTGTGCTACTCCACCCCCAATGTGGTGGCATTGGGCTTCCAAAAAGTAATAATCCTGATATCATACTTAAAAATCTCAAACTGCAGTAACATGTTATCTGAAGTGGTCAGTTTAAATAGTTAATACTAAGTACCTGGCTTTAACCACGTAAGTAATAGTTTCAGTTATTCAATATTGTGGCATCTCATGCGTTAATTAACATTAGACTAGGTAAGACAGCACAATGAGTTTTAAGGATCTCTAAGCAGTGAAGGAACTCAGGGACCAAAGTTATGATTTCCTAGCACAGGGGGCTTCCCTTCTTAGAAATGGTTTAAAGCCGTCTGGATTTTATAGTAGTGGATTTTCTTGGTACTGAGGCAGATCCTGAGTACCACAGCAGGTCAGGCCAAAGCTGCTGCTGGCACCCTGCCCGACCAGAACAGCTGCTTTGAGTGATGCAGGAACAATGAATGTGCAATGTGATACTTCCTCCAGCATGACCTGGCTCCTGCCACTGTGCGTCTTGAGGGCTTCAGAGCGTGCATGGGTGGTTCAGACTCTGACACCTACTGATAGAGCTTTTTTCTGTTGATGGTTTGCTCTTTTTAACTCTACGTGGACCTACACAGTGTTACACAAGAGTAATTTTTGTAAACAGTTCATCATCACCTGCAAATACCTGATGCTTGATTTATTGTCTTTCTTGGAGTTTAAGGTCTTGAATAGGCAAAATACTTGTATAACTTTGGTTTTTGAAGTAAATGGAACTAAAATTGTCTCTGCTTTATGATTATTGACTTTATGCAGCAGGTCAGTGATGTAATGCCTCTGTGTGTATATATATATATATATATAAGGAGGGCTTCTTAGAGAAATGAGTGTGAACACATAATTCAAATATGTTGACTTTGACCAAAACAGCAAAATAAGTATCACTTACATGGGAGAATAAACAGAGGAACTAGTTAACAGTGATTTCCATGGCAGTTCTAAAATGTTGGGAATGTTGGGGCTGGATATGTTTCCCTGAAGGGTTGGATGAGGAGGCAGTACTTAATAAAGGGCAGAACACATCAGCAGTGCTGTGACTGAACTTGGGTCAGATGAGTCCTGCTTTTCCTGCAGAGACTCTCTTGTTCTAACTCCTGATCTCTCTTCTCCAATCTCTGCTTCCACTTACTTGAGTTTTCCTTTGTGTGGGCCAGTTTGTGGAAGCCAATGTGAAAAGATGCAAGGGTGAGCTGTAATACTAATTATTTTATATAAGTATCTAAACCAGAGTAACAAAACATGTGGTTGCAATCTGAGAAGAACTCTCAGGCATTGATTTTGAGTTTTTTGCCCCTTGAGGTTACTGTAATGGTCAGTATGTGGACAGGTTTATGAATTAGCCATACTGTGACTTGACTAAGTTTAAGCAAAATAAGCTGTGAAGCATTCTCCTTGGTTTCCTAGAGTTCTTGAAGATTTTGAGTTGTGCCCTGTTAGGCATAGTTACAGTAAATTTGTTCATTTTGATTACGCTGCAGCAAAGTGGATCACTGTTCCTGAGCTGCACGATCAGTGTTACTGCCATAAGTAGGACCCAAGAATGGACACAAAAAAGACAGTTTTCCTGCATGTGAGTAATGTAGTGAAGTAGCTGCTCCCTCATGTTAGGCTTTCTCCCAGGCTGCTGTTTTAGCATGTGTGAGATAAGTGGTACAGAGTCCCTTACAAAGCAGTCAGGGTGCCTTGTGAGTCAGGCCTGCACTGGCTAAAGTAGGTTAAGTACTGGCTCACGAAGTTCATTCAGATTGTGTGCTGTAAATAGTAGCCGTGTTTCTTTAAATAGTTTGAGATGCTTATGTAAAGCTTGTAACCTCCTGTCAAAATGGGAACAAACAGGTTATTTGGGGTAGATGTAATTCCTGCTTGTGGATGCAGTGGAGTCAGCAAAGGCTGTTCTCTGCCCTGCACACCAGCGTGGTGTGACTTGGGGAGGATCTTTAATACGATTGCAGGTTTTAATCACTTGAGCTCTTGTGGTACACTTGCAAGGTGTACTACAGCATCTCTTGGGTTAGGGTTAGGGTCTGATTCCCCCCCCCACCTGTGGATGACACGTTGCAATTCAGTGGTGCGCTGATAAAATAGATGGTAGATGTCCTTGCACTGTGTGTGGGGGTATCTTCTGCTGCAGGGCACCCTTGATGCCCTTGGCTTTTGGAATATGGTTTGTGGAAAATACAATACAGATGAGTAATACGTGGAGAAGGATTGGGCTGGGTTTGATTGGAATCAATAAAATGGTGGCAAATATAAATATGCAACACTGGTGGTTTCCCTTTGTAGTTAGCTTAAGGACTAAAAAGAACAACTATGAATGAAGCAGTTCAGCCAGGGACAGAATTTTAGTTCCTGTTTGAAATTTTAATACCTATTCCCAGGGGAGCCTTTAACTTAACATTTGAAAAATAGAACTAATCCTGGCCTACCTTTGCTTTGAAAAACAGTTCTGGGAAATTTTTTTTTTCTTCTGCTGGTAATAATTTCTGTAAGGGATCATAAACCAAAAGAGAAAGCAAGAGGTAACATCATTTATATTTTAAATATCAAGGTTGTGTCAAAAATCGTATCAAAATTGTCCAGCTAAATAAATCAGTGGTTTGAATCCACTTCTAGGCATAAACATAATTTATAGCTGAAAAGAAATTGTCAGCAATGGATCTCAAGAAAAATGTTTCTGTTTGCCTGTACAGTGTACCCCTACATGTAAGAGGCTAAAGACTTCCATATTTCCAAAGTGTGGTTTTTTTTCCTTTAAGGGTAACCTTATGTCTTGTAGGACAGGTGTCTGAATGGAAGCGAATACGTTAAGATACCTGTAGGTTTTCTAAGCGTCAGCAGAGTGAAAGTAAACTACTGCTATGGCTGCAGGATTTTGAGCAATGAAGTGCAAGTCAGCTGCAATCTGCTAAAGGTTGGTCAAGCTATTTTATTTGTTCATTGGAAATCAGTTAAGAATCCAGGGAATTGCTAAGATCCAGAAGAAATTCTCTTTGGAGAGGAACAGGCAGGTGGAAGGCTGGAGCAGTTTAAGATGTCCATTCTTGTGGCATTTACAAAAGGGAGAGACTTCTTGAGCAAACTTCAGTGATGGCCAGTGTCAGACCCAGCACCACTGTGATGGTGAAACAGCTCAGAAATTACTGAGCTCTGCACCTGTCTCTGGGTAACAGATGTCTTAGGAAATTTCCGAGTGTTTTGACTTGAACTGAGTGTTAAATCTGCTTCTCTGAAGGTGAGCAATAGGCATCTGCTGTGTAGTGTGATTAAACCTCCCATATCCTCAAATTAAATAAAAAATAATGTACAGCAGTTTGAGTTCGAAGTTTGTGCTATCAATCTGTAAAAACCATTTGGGGAAATCATGGGTGAGGAAAGATGTCTTAAATCATCCTGTCTCATTCTCTGTTAGTGCATGATTACTTCCCACAATATATATTTTTCTAGTATTTGCTCCTCTGTAGCCTTTTAAATGCCTCCAGGAATGTGGTTTCCTTAGCAGATAAAGAGCCTTTTGTGGGGAGCAAAGGCAGTTTCGCTTAAGCTGTAAGACTCATTCAGGCTCACTTAAGATAGTGTCATGTATTTTTGGATCTCTTTCCTACTGTCACGATCATATTTCATGGAAATAGAACTTTCAGCTTCCTGGTTCTCTAGTTAATGAAAATGTGTGAGCTCTCTGTGTCTATTTGAAAGCAGCTTTTGCAGGAGAAGGGATAGCAGGTATTAAGTGTGGTATCTAGAGCCCAGGAGCCTGCACCCAGTTACGCCTTTCTGCTTTGTGAAACATTTACTAATGATAGTGCTTTTTTTGCCTGAAATATTTTTTTCCCCTGAGTTAGAATTAGGAGCAGTAGGGTTTTGCTCTAAGAAATAGTAGTCAAGGACTTCAAGCTTCTTGCAGAGCTCTGAGGACTTGAGTAGGACCAGCTGAGGTGTTCAGCTGGATCTCCATTCCCAGACAAACATTTAGACTATTCCTTTTGCTAATAGTTAGGTCTCTGAATAATTTAAGCCTCTTCAAAGTACTCCAGTAAAATAGGTTAATGAAATGAATATTTTGTAGAAAATGATAAACCTTTTCAGTCATCTTAAGCTTTATTTACTCTTGTTTGTGAAGTGTTTTATAGATGCTGCTTACTATGTTGAAGTTCTTATGTTAAAAATAATCGAGTGCTGTTTTCAAAACTTAAAGAACGAATTCCTTAACATGTATTGCATCAGAACAAAAAGTCTATAGGTAGACTTAAACTCCAAATGTTTAAAAAAACCTCACCCCAAACCAGCACAACTTTATTATATGCTGTTATAATCAGCATAGCGTTCTTTTAGATTTCTTAATCATGCGGTAGCGTCCAGTGCTTGTCTCTTGCTGTGCCCATTGTTTGAGCAGGAACTTGCTTAAATAGCAGTAGTATTTTCAGGGAGCTGTGAAACTATTTTTAGAATATACATTTGTGGCATAAGTAGTCAACTTAAGCTTAAAGACAGCTTTGTAACCTTGTCAGAAATCTATATTTTCCACTGGGTGTTATGTTACTATCTGACAATCAGTTTTGAGTTGGATTTTGTCATTTCAGGCATAGTTGTATGGCTCTTTCATCCTTCCAAACCTAAATAGATGAACTGCACATCTGTTGTGTGAAAGTAACGTAGGAGGTCTCTAAATTTTTCTTTTTCAAGAGTGACTTTTTGTTAACATCAGTTAAAAGGCTTATCTATAATTACACAGTTCATATTAACACTGCGGTGTTGCAAAACTGATGTTCATTTTCCATCCCTTCCCAGATGGTTTTTTAACTTGAAGTGCTTGAAAAATCTTTCTTTTTAAAGCTGGGTATTATGCTTAATAACTAGCAAAACAATGTGGCAAACTAAGTTTTAGCTTTTAAAAATTAGTTCAAACCCTGTACCAGGTGAAATCAGAAGTCCTCTTGGAGGAAGAGCTGAGTCCCTCACCCAAATGTGTGTAGCAGCATTGCCTGAGGACAACCTTTGTGCTGTGAGTGACTTTAAAGGGCCTTTGGGAGAGCAAACATTAGGAGCCTTTACTGCTGGTGGGGAGGTGCAGAGACTCAAGCTTGGGTTTTAGTTTGTTAGTGTGCTGTGATGGAGTTTTGTGGAAGTGAGAACAGTTTAGTTTCCTAAAATGGAGAAAGATAATGGATTATACCATTCTTTCAGAGGGAGGCAGATACTGTATGAAGCTTCCAACATCTGTCCATAAGAAAGGCAGGACAGGTTATAACTGACCTTGATAATGATTTTCATAGGGCTCAAGATCCCAGATGAGGTTTATGGTGTGTATCTACTTGACTTGTCTGGGCTTTCCACGTAAAACTTGTGAGCTTTATCCAAGTGCATATGAGGAACATGTAGCTCAGCTCAAAACGGGGGAAAAAGTGCTGTGGATTTAATTGTCAGAGACACTGCCCTGTGGAATTAACTTTCCTTTTGAACAGCGTGTGAACCTTTGATGTTTGCAATCCATGTAGTAGATTGTGTAAGCTGTGAGGGCTTCCTGGCAGAGCAGGGCTGGCTGTAGGATGCATTTGTTGCAACAGGGAGGTGTAGGAGACTGTGTAGCAGCAGACTGGGTGGATGAGTTTGGATCCTCTTTGCTTGGTGGTAGATGCTGAATACCAACAAATTAAACTGGGAAGGATGCCTGGATTTCAAGGCTTTCAGTGTGTCTTCTTTTCCTTTGAAAAACAGTGTGTTTTCCTCAAGTAGAAGCACCTCTGAAAGCAATTCATGTTTGCTATATAAATTTCTTGAACTTTGCAGTTCAGGTAGTTCTACAGTTGAACTAGAAATTCTACAGTTGGATGCAGCTGGAGAAAAGGGCATCCTTAATTAAATACAAAATGTGATGTTGAAACTACTTGTCAACTTCCTCCCAGTTCTTTTTTAATCTGGGATGTAACTGAGATTGAGACTCTCCCCTGTCCCATTCAGTAAAGTTCTTATTGGGAACTTGAATTAATTTTTTCCAGAAAGCTCTGTAACTGAAAAAAAGAGCAACTGTTAAACTATCGTTTCTTGTTCTGAATTACAGGCCCTCCTTCATCACTTGCTTTATTTTTTTTGTGTGTTTTGTTATGTAGATGAAGACATGCTAAGTGTGAAAAACTTTGTTCTTTTGGCATCCACTCTTGTGTAAGTTTTAGTTTGGGTTCTCCAAAAGCTTCAGTTCTTATATTCATTTTTTTTAAGGGTGTCCTTAAGCAAATGGCAGTGTGCAAGGCATTGGTGGTAATGCATCACCTTCTCTGAAGCTGTGCTTTCCTGTGGTCATCCTGCAGCATGTTAGTGTTGTGCATATAGTCTGCTTTGAAATTATGGAGGGTTTGGTTGTGGAAGCCGCTTCAGTATTTGTTTTCCCCTTCCTCGCTCCCCTCCCATTGCCACCCCTGTGGTTTGAGTTTTGTATGAGGAGGACTCAGAGGAAGGGAAGCTGAATTCCTTTTCCTTGTTTTCATCTTTCAAATACAATGGTGATTACAATGTCTGTACGGAACAGGCATTATATTTTGGTAATAATGTTTTGTCTCAAAGTGAGTCATCTGACTGCCAGGCTTCAGAATTTGACAGTCTTTAAGAACTTTCCATATGAGGAAGCAATAACAGACTTGTGGGATGGCTAATGAATCATGGATAATTAGTGTCCTGCTTCTGCTAAGCTTTAGCATCTGACAGGTATTTTTGCTTTTAGTGGGATGGTCTAGAGAAACATTTTCTATGCAGTTTATAATTCAATCTAGTACATGAAACCTTTAAATGCCAACTTTTTTATAGTGTGGTACAAAAGCAGCATGAATTGCTCTCACGGAGTTACCTGTTGGGCTTTTTATTTTTTTTTGGTCACTTAGTTCTTGTGAGTATATTCTAGGACAGCAGAGATTAAAATTTAATCTAATAAAATAATTATTGTTATAGCTAGGGAGACAAGAGACGTTTTGTCCATATTGGTGTGCATGTAGCACTAGCTTCATATTGATTTAGCTGAGCAGAAGATCCTTGATATATCAAAGATTGTGTTGCTTTACCTTAGTTCAAAGTACTACAGATAATTACTTCAGCAAGGTAGAAAGAAGTTTCCAGTTACCAGTATTTGGCTTGTTTTGAGAGTGGTCTGGGATCTTTAATTATCACAACTCAGTTTCTATTCAGTGGGAGAGTCCTGCCCATGGCATTTGATGTCTCTACTGAACACAAGCGGTCTTCCAAATCCGTGCTGTTTCAGTGCTTCTGATGGAGTTCATGTATAGCTCTGTGGATGGGGTAAAACTAGGGCAATTCCTTCTGTTGCTGATGAAGATTTTTGACAGTAGAGCTGTTAACACTGGTAACTTTTCCAAGTTTCCAAAACCCATTATAAGAAGGAAGACCTTTCAAAATAGGTGTCTTAGAGCAGGAAAGCTTCTCCTAAGAGAGCTCCAGTGGACATCTGAAGCTTGTGGTATAATCTCAGACCCTGTCCCAAGACCTTCAGCCTTTACCTTCAGACTTGAATTTGAATTTTAATTTGCAATTTTAATTTTTCCAATCCTTTTTTAATAAACAGGCCCAATTAACTGAGACTTGTTTTACTTTACTGTGGTGTCAGTGTAAATACCTGAGGATGAATCTGCAGTTTGCTAAGTTGCTGGAGGTAATGCAAGTCTTAAATTTAATGCTTTTGCCTCTTCCTGCCATGACCAAGGTGAATTACTTAAGTAGCTTAAAAGAAAGGGGGAGAGGAAGTTGGAAGTTGGGTCCGTCTAAGGCTCCATTGCAGATGCATCTGAGCTTGGTTAATCCAGATATTGTGTAATTCTCCCTTCATTATGATAAAAAAGGTGCTTTCCTTACAGCTCTAATTGCTAATTAATGGAATCCTTAATTTGTTAGAAATACCTTTTTAGGCTGAGCACTATTGGAGGGTAACATTTCTTTCCAGTCTTGCTCCTTAAATGATCTTTCTGTCAAGAACAAATTTAAGTTTGCCATGCTGAAACATAACTGACAACTACGTTCCAAACCAGGGCTGTACAGGTCATAAAGTTTATTAAGAAGTGGCCTAGTGGGTTTTTTTGTAACCACAGCAGAGCGTTTTCTTGACCTAGTTGTTTTTCAAAGACAGACGACTGTTTTTCTTACCTTGAATTTTGTTGCCTGAAGGGGTTATTCTGATGGCTTGACAAAGGGTTTGGAGAATGTCTAGTCTCTGCCTCTGTTACTGTTGAATTTGGATGCTATTCTACCCAGCTGTATTCTTAAAAAAAAAAAAGTTGCTTCAGCGTGAAAAGCTCCTTCAGTAACAGACCTTGAGAAAGGAAACCTTTCTGTCAGCGCATAAGGCTTTTTCTTCTAGAATGAATCTTACATGGTACAAACCTAAAGTGTGGAACTGTTCAACTGGGAGTCAAATGGCAGTTAAGCATCCTTACAAAATGCACGTCTGTGTTCACTGGGAATTGGCAAGCTGGTATGATGTCTGCTGACTAGTTCCACATGGTCTGAAAACTTTTTTCCTCCTAAGTGCTGCCAGCTTCTTTCCCTGTTTTACTGGGTCTGTGTGTGCCTGCCTGTGCTTGTGTTTTATAAGGATGTTATGGGCTATTATTTGCTGCTGTAGGCTCTCGTTCTCTTGGAGGGAGGACAACAGAATGGAATGTTGGAAGCAGGAGTAATTCTTTTTATATTACTGTGAGAGACCAGGACATGTGCAGAATTAAGTAGTTTACACAGCTTGCCACTCTTCACGTTCTGTTTGATGTACGTTACTGTTCTGTGAGTCCCTCTTGGCTTTGCTCTGAGTTCTCTTTCCTCTTCTTGCTTTGCTGCTTTCCATTTGGGGATTTTTCCATTTCTTTGGTCTGGTGTCAAAATCCTGGTTTTAAATTCCCTTGTGGAGAATAACTGTCCAGAAAACCTTCTTGGTGCTGAGCATGGCAAAGTCCTGCTCCATTTTCACTATGGCAGTGAGAAATATTCTATGCTTTCTGCCGGACAGTTCCAGTGGAACTGAGGTCTCTGATCCTCTCCTGTGTGATGGTGTGGCCAACGCGCGGCTGGTGTCTGCAGTTACTCCATAAATCCATGGAGCCGTTCTTAGGCTGCTGCAAAAACTGCCTTATGCAAAACATTCCCTGATAGGTAGGCTTGGGGTCTAGTGACCCTGACATTTGCTGGATGGCTCAGTTGTAGCTGTAGCATGTTTGAGGGCCAGGCCTGAGAGTATCCAGCATCTGTTTTGCCATGTGAACTCTCTCAGCATCTCCCTGCCCACTGTTTGCTCCCAGTGACCCCTGTTGTAACAAAAGGACTGTCCTACTATCCAAACCGGCTCAAATGGGATCTTCCTTACTGAAATGTGATCAGCACGTACTGAAACAGCACTCGTTATGACTTGTATTTTGCTAGTGAATCTGTTTCTGCAGACAGTGAAAGTTTAATGGTACTGTGTTAAACTGTAATCCACTTAGCATGGTTTGGGCTTTTTCTGTCTTAGTACATATTCTGAAAAATACGAAGACCTGTGGGGAGCCATGAGACAAGTCTCACATGTAGGATGTGTGGCACAGTCAGCAGGTAGATGGTGGTGACAAAAGGGTGAAAACTGCCCAAAAGGTCTGTTCCCAAGCAGAATTTAGGGCTGGGTTTTTTTTCTTCCTTTACCACTGTCAGCAATTTGATAGTCTGGAAGTTAGTGCCTTAAAGCTATGGGTTAAAAAAAGCATGCTATTGTACTTCAGGAGGGGATGCCAGCATGGGAGGGGGAAGGAGGGAATGTCCTCTGCAACCTTTTTAGTGTATGCTCTAGGTCTATGAATAGCTCTCAATGCCTGTCTCTTCCAATTATTATTTTCCTGAGCAGCACTGTTTGTAAAGCTGATGTTCTTGAGATGGCCTTTGGTTTCAAATGTCTTTTTAAGCATAAATGCTATTTTTTTTTTCCTTCAGGTATGAGCTTGTTGATACATGCTGGATCTTCTACTTTGGGAGTTTCTCGTGAACCTGTGAAATAGCTTCAGTTCAGACTCTTGTTTTGAGTAGTGACAAAACCAGCTGCCAGTCATACAAAACAAAAATCAATATCCTGCTGCATTCACTGCAACTAATAGTGGCAATGTGAGGTGTTTTTCTGTCCTGCAGTAACTGTGACCTAAATAGGAAAGAAATTCAGGCTACTGCTACAACATATTGTCTGCAGAGTGTAACAAGTGACAGGTTTGGGACACTTTGAATTTCTCCTCTGCTTACCTAAAAAAAAAAAAACAAAAACAAAAAACCAACCAAAAAAAACCCCAACCCAAACAAACCCAAAACAACCTTTTTTTTTTTTCCTTTTCTTTGATATCTTACTGGAGATATTGCAAGCAGTACTGCTTGGCTGCTTTAGCTGCTGTCATAGAGGGGTAATTTGTTTTTTGGTTGGGTTTTTTTTTTTTCTTCTGCAGTGGTGAAGTCCTTCCCTCATTGTGAAATGGACTCAATCGTTCCTTCCATAGGGGATCATTTGATTTATAGTCATTTAGAGTGAGGGTCAAGTCCGGTTTTGCAATGATAATATAGTTTGAAATGTGTATTAGTAGTTTTACCTTTGGGTTACAGCAGAAATAACTTGATCCCAGAAATAACTTGATCCTTGAGGTTCATGCTTGGAAACTGTAAACCAAGGGATTACAGAGAAGGAAATGAAGAGGAGGGGCAGGATGTTGAAATGCGTTTTCAGCGAACAGTCGTATTTGTAATAAGCTCTAATCTGTAAGAACAAACCTCAGTGGAACTGTTAGTGAACTATGAGCGCTGCTGTTAACTCCCTCTGCCTTAAAGCTCCTTCCCCTTCCACATGTCGATTCCAGATCAGTCATATTTCAGTTCCTTAATGTGACTCATACTTACTTTGATTTTTTTTTTTTCCCCCTCCCTCTGAAAATGTTTTGTGTACGCAGAGTAAGGCTGCTTTCACCCTTCACTGACCAGCTTGTGGTCAAAATGGTTTTTTTGTGTGATCTATTTAAATATGTTCTGAGATTTTTGATAAGTTTGTTCTTGTGCAACGCTCCCCACCCTACTAGTTTCTATTCCTCAGCCTTCTTGGTTAGACTCAAATAGTGGAGAAACATCAATTTCCAGGAAGTGATAGCTGTCAGATGTATAGCCAAGCTGAAGTCTCTTGTTGAAAGAGGTTACACAGGTTCCCAGGCTTCAATGTATTGCAGACGGCAAGTGAATAAAGCAGAAGTTAATGTGTTTTGGTTTTCTTATAAGATTAACATGTGAGCACCAGCTAAGATGGGTTTTAATTGGAACTGGACTTTATTGTTCATTCCCAAAATGGTTGGTTTATGTCAGAAAACTGCCATGACGAATAAGATTGTGAGTGATTTCTGAAACTTACTCATGATGATTATATCACTTGTCCAAATTGTGTGTGTTCCCTGGAGCTGCTTCTTTAGCTCTTCCTTCCAGTTGATCCCTCTGCAGTGTGCATGTTTAGAGAAAGTTATTGCTGATTGTCCCTTTCCCCATGCTAAGTAAACCAGCTGAACCTTTCCTACCTCCAGCTCTTTTCTTAATACACTACATCTTTTTTTCTGTTTGCTTTTATTGTTTCTCCTTTTACGGCTGTATTGTGTTGGTGACTACAGTCACTTGTTTTTCTTGTCCTGCTCTGACCCTTCCAACTGATGAATTCCTCGTGATGCAGTTTGATAGTGTGACCTTGTGCTTTTCTATAAATGTGCCCATGATATCATTTCAATCAAGTTCATGAATATTCCAGCCTTCCTTTATGTGGCTGATGTCACTCAGCTTTAACTAGTGAAGTGTGTTAATATCGTGTGCTCTTTTGGGCATATTTTCCCCTCCTTCTCACCAGTTCCCAGATGCATTGTCTGTAGATGGCCAGCTCCATCTTCGTGCAGTTGTTTTGTATTGATTAGGTCTGCCCTCTATATGAGGCTCTCAATATTGGTGCACTGAGTCTGGCAGAACTCAAAAATGGTGGTTTAGCTGGACATAGATAGCATCAGAGTTGGGGTCAGGTTTGTGTGCCACACTAGAGGTAAACATGCCAGTGCTGTTAGGTACTAGAAGAGATACAGTTCCTAGAAAAGGTTTGATCATGATGATCACTAGATGGATGTTCAGGAGAGTATTTAAAAAAACAATTATTCTCTTCGGGACTTGTTTTTCTGCATACTTTATTGGGGTGAGCAATTGAGGTTAGTTTATTTTTTGTAGGCAGTGCAAGTTGGTTGCTATGAGGGCTTTTAATGCAGACTGTATCTTGACTTTGTATGCCAAGTTATTTGTCATAGTGTGGTTTTGAATAACTAACCCTTTTCCTTTTGGGATAAGGTGTAACTTCCAAGACTAGTTGTGTCATGCTGCTGCTATTGGCCCCCTTGGGCTGAAGTCTGGTCGCTCAGCTGCCTTGCCTGTCTTAGTTATGGGAAAGTCTTTTAACTTGTTTTGATTATGTCAATAAGGGTAAGTAGAGTATGTTAGGAGTTGCAATTAATTGCTGTGCTGAGTGGGGTTTGTGATCCCTTCAACTTTAAGGGACGATGAAGATGTGCCAGGGCTGAGGTTTTTCTCTGGAACTGTGTTTTGGTTTAGGTCTGTTTCTTTGGACAGTAAAAATGGGCATGTGAAAGAGAACCAAACCAGTAATTCAGATACAGTTCAGAGGCTCTTTAAAACTTTCTCAAGTCTCCACCCAAGCAACTTCCTGTGAGATCAGTACACACAGGAAGAAGATAAGGAGGTACCAGGTTTAAGCTGGATTAGTGCAGAAAACTCATCTTTTGTGGGGTTTTTGATGTTCAGAAAGAGTTTTTTAATTCAGTGTGGTATAACTTTCTTCAAGCTTGTATATCTGTAAGAGTGCTTTAGTATAATGACTGCTGGGGATTTTGGGTGAAAGGATAAAATTGGCTTACAACAAATGCAGCTGCAATCCTGAGATGAAATGAGCTTTTGTTGTGAAAATTATGAGGGTGAAGACTTGTGTGTATGTGTTGAGGGGAATTTCCATTTTGAAATTAGAATGGTTTACGTTTGCAAAAAGCAGGAGGAATCTTCTCTATTTTAGAAGAGTTATCTGGGAATCAACAGTGTCAAGAAGCCTCTCCAATCTGGGGACTTTATTGTGGAAGGGAGAGAACAGCAGGAAGGACACCCAGTGCTGGTGGGCAGTTCACTGGTGTGGATGTGGAGTGTTTCTGGAATCCATGTGGGAATTTACCAGGGTTCAAGTGATCAGAGGAATGAGTTTTTTATGGTGCATTTTGAAGTAAAGGATTACAGAATTTTTGTTAAATGAAAAAAGTTGTCTATGGCAGAAATTAATATGGTCACTTTCAGGCAAGTCTGTTCAAAGAAAATGAGGAGTAAATGAGACCAAAGTTTTTAAATCTTGCTGGCTTCTTCATATCTAGATATTTGGAGTTGTCCACCTTTTATATGCAAGCAGAGACCAAAAAAATAATTATTTTAATGTGCTTTTCTTTAGGTCTTGCAGTCTTTGGTTTTCTTAGTTCTTGAATAATTTTCTAGTCTGAGTCATTTTTACGTATGTGTAGCAGAAGGACTTTCAAATTTGCTCTTCAGTGATCAAGATTGAAAGTGTCAGTTTGGAGTGAAAAATACTGTTTGTATTTGGGCAAGACAGGATGAAGTTAAGACCCTTGTTGTTTTGATACCAGGAGGTGTTGCAGCCTTTTTTTCTTGGCGACTCACTGTTGTCATGGTTATAATTTCTCTGCACTGTTCCCCGTGTTGGAGATCCCACCACAGATTTTTTTGAGGTTGCTTTGCCACAGGAACATATCTGCTGTGTTGTGTATCTGACTTTCAGGAAAATACTTTGATCAGGCATCACCTGTCTGGTTTAAATATGCAATTAAATAGTTCAAGTAAATATTAGCATTAGCTAGCAAATAAGGTGGTACCTGGGAGATTAGGTCTGTTGTAATAATGAAGTGATGGAGAACAAAATGCAGCTCCTGAATAGGAGTTCTTAACTCTAAAGTGCAGTAGAAGGTAGTCAGAGATGAAATACAGTTTCTGGTACAAGTCATCAACAGGATAAGTAATAGATAGGTCTCTCTGTGTTAAGCTTAATTTTGCTGTCAAAGCATGTGTCTTGCTGACAGCGTGTTTTTGATAAACCCGTAATGGCTGAACTGGTACTTTGACTTTTTAACAGTAAAACTGCAAAAACGTGAAGAGCTTGTCTCAGCTGCAGCACCCTGTGTGAAGCAGAAGCCTTGATAGTTTTCTATTTATTGGGGGTTTTTAAGTTGCAATACTGGCATGACACACTTTATCTGCCTAACAGCCTTTTGTAAGAGTCTTGAACTTGCAGTAATTAAAAAACTGAACTTGGTTCATTCAGAGCTCTGTGAAATGACTGTTCCATTGATCTGAATGCTTGTTTAATAGTACTTTCATTTTTTTAACTGTCTTCACACAGCTTTGGGAAAATAGCTAATGTATCCTCAGTTCTTAAATGGAACTGTTTCTGCTTACTCTGTGTGTACTGAGTGCCAGCACAGGAGTTCTGTGTGCTGATAACTCCATTATTAATGTGGCAACCTTGTAAACTTAACTAAGTGACTAGGCACTCAAGTGCTCAAATGATACAAAACCTGATAAATTGATGTAAACTAAAACAGAATTTCGACAACTGTTTTAAGGGTAACTAAAACATTCTGGAGCTAATCTTGGCAGTTTATTTCTTTTGGTCCAAAAATCCTGTCTTCTGGGCATTATAAAGAAGGATCACAGGGCAAGCAAAAATGCAGAATACTTTGGAAAGTGGGATAAGAGAGAGGATTTAATTTTTTTGCAGCTGTTTGAAAAAATTTCTTTGTTCAACCTTGGACCATTGCTTCCAGCTGCATGAAAGCCAGTGAACTCATCTGAACTGAATTTGTGTTCAATTGAATTCTTCTTAATTAATGCAAGGTATACAGGATGATTTGACAAAGGATATCTTCAGATTGTCAAATGTTTCTCCTGTAGTAGGGAAACACCCTCTGGTTTAAATTTGAAAACGGCACAAACATTCTTTGACATGAATTGTTTTGCAGTATCACCAAAGGAAGCCTGGAATTTAAGAATTTTATTTTTTCCTCCCTAATCAGACTGCTGGTTTGACAACTTGTTATTTTGAGTGGATAAGTTATAGCAGGGCCCCAAGTAAGTATGAGTGAGTTGAGGCTTGCCTGTGTAGCACTGTTATCAAGTGAGAAGGGTGTGGGTTTTGAAGGACAGTGACTATTGTAGAACAGCTAAATGTAGACACTTTTCCTCTTAGTGCCTCTTTCCAGTTCTTTCTCTCAGAGCGGAAGCCTTTAATTATGACTGTCTTCCTCTAAAAAGGGAAAAGGGGCATGTTTTGGTATCTTGGGGTTTGCAAAAATGGGGACCTCATGGTCACACTGGTAGAATGTTTTGAATGTAAAGTATCTCCAGCACAAAGGTGGGTCTCTATCTCAGGATGCAGTGGGATAAAACACTGAGTTATATTTTGGAGGCCTGTTGAAAGTGTTTAACATTCAGTATTTGCATTTTCAGTAGCCTACCATTCCAGGATCACTGGCATCACTATACAGTCTGTCTTGATCAGAAATATCAAAGTGTTGAAATCTTATGTGCAGAATCTTTTGCGTGTAACTATATGTAAGTGTAAAATGAGGTAGCTTTTATTTCCTTATGGAAAGGACATAATGCTTCAGTGCAGTGGGAAGAGAACACACTGTGCACATCGGCGTAAGGGGGATGAGGAATGGTAGATTTCACACTTGGGTAGAGACTCAGGTTGCATCAGAACCTGGCTCAGTGTGTCCCTTCTGGATGCCCTAGTGCTTTACTGGGGTCACTGGTGCCTGTCTGGGTCTTGAGCCTCTTCTCCTTCCACCTTGTCCTTACCCAGGAGTGATGCACGTAGCAATACCACACTTGGTAATATTTCTGTCCTCCTGCTGAAGAAACTGCTTTGCCTCAGCCTAGGCTGAATAGTAGAACTAGAAGTCACACAGCCCATGTGGTCCCTTTTCTCATGCAAGAGGCAGACAAGTTTGTCACAACTCAGAAATTCCATTTGTGATTGCTTGGGCCACCAATTACACTTACAGGTTTTATATATGCTAAATTTAATGGAGCTTTTAAGAACCAAGGGTTGAGCAATTTAAGCCCTGCAAAGGTCCTGTCCTTCTGGGGTAGAGTTTTGCAGATTCCAGGTGGTGTTAGGCCTGGCTGTTGATACTGTGTGAGATTTTTTTTCCTTTGTCTGGTTATATTTTAACTCTCAACTTCCAGTTGTGCTTTATGTTGATCAGTGTGTGCCTTGCCTGCCTTCTAGACTAATGAACATTAACAGTAAGGAGCAGGAGAACTTTGTGGTCTTTGCAGCATTCGGACAAGAATACTGTGGTTTAAATTGCTCAGTAGGAGTAAAAGTTTTCTGAACTTCAGCTAATGCTGGGCAACCTTATTTCAGCTAGTGTTAGAACTTGTCCTTTTTAAAATATAAATGTTATAAAGGTATTTAGACTGCAATTGTAGGTTAAAATAAATGATGTGAAGTAGTGTTGTGATGTACAAGTAGCACGAAAGATCTTGAATAGGATCTTAAAACGCATGTGACAGGTGCTTGTGGCTTAACTGTCATGTCCTATTTTGTAGAGCTTCAAGGTTACTTTAACTGCTGTAGTGTGTGCTTAGAGTGGCAGAAATCAGATGTGCTTGAAGCACAGTCAGCACAGAGCCTCTCTGAAATTCATTAGTGCACAGTAATAAAACTGATCCAGAGGATGAGACTCCTAATGTGCTCTAAATCCTTAAAATGTAAACTCAGTGCGTTGGTTTTCCCCTTCTCTCTTCTCAGCTTTTAATTAGTTTACTTTTTTGCATAATAGCTTGCCTAGCAGGGTTTTTTTGGAGAATGTTATTCATCATACTTGTTTTAAGGATACTTAACAGAATCAAAATACAGACTTCAGTGTTACCAGGTGATTGTATGCTCCTGAAGTGCTCGATGCACAGTGGCCATTGTGTTTAACATTTAATGTCATTTGGATCAGGTAGCCCTTGTAACTTGAGCATGTGTTCCTATAGAACCAGAAATTCCTTTAAGTTGAATTTCTAAGGCTTGTTAAAATTGCATGTCTCAAAGCAAAAAAACTTGCTTTTAAAAATTTTGTAAAGCTCTCATAGTTGGCACAATAAGGTGTGTTCTTGGGGCATGGAAGGGGGCAGTTGGGCTGGTAAATGACTTAAGCTTGTTAAACTGAAATACTTGGTCAGGAGAGTAGGAATGTAATAATGTAATATGAACAGAAATACTTAACTTTGCAGTGAAGTGTTTAATTTCCAGACTCACCTCAGATTTGTAACTAAATAATATATACACTCAGTGTTGAAAAATACTATTTTCTGCTATTCATGGTCTAAATAACTGAATTCCTTCTGTTGTTCCCTTTCCTAGGGAGAGGACATACCTCCTAGGAAGTTCAAATAACCAGATGAAGAAGTGAGAATTTTCTCTCCTCTCTGGTACTTGAGCCTAAGCTACGTCAACTGTAGAAAGCATAGGTCCTCAGTAGTGATAAATCATCTTAAGTGGCTTCAGTATCCTGGAAAGAACTTAATTGATTCCCATCTTTTGAGGAGCTATTACATTCTTCAATTGAGATCCAAACTGGTTGCTACCTTATCTCTTGGAAAAAAAGCCTGTTCTAAATTCAGGTTACCTTACCTCTTTTCTGTGGTGGTTGAGCTCTGCAGAAGGTGTCCTTTCCCTGGAAGAGCAGACAGCAGAAAGAATTTAGTTTTAAGGGAAAAGTGAGCTCCTCAAGTCAACAGGGAACCTGGATGTTAAGGGTAATGTTTTTGTTGCATCTTGCAGTGATACAGTCTGATGCAAAACCGATTTTATTAAACTTTAGGGTTGCACTTAAGTCTAGTGTGTCATTCTTCACTGCTTAATGAGGGTAGGAGGAATCCTTTTGTAAATGCACACTTACAATACATGAAGTATGCACCCACTTCTTAAATCTTATCAACTAAATAGTTGCATTCTCACCTTTAGCTTGAGTAAAGTAGAATACAGACTTGTTCAAATGGCCTCCAGACATCTGTAGTTGTCCTAAGCCAGCATCTGCTTGTGAAAATACACCAGTTGTAGAAAATAGTAAGCTATTGGAAGTGGTCAAGGGAACTTGTGTACATGTCATAATAAAATCCTTCTGTTAGGAGCAAGGGTGATACTGCTCCAAATCAGAGGAGTTAACACTGAGTAAGTTAATCTAAGTGTTCTAGTAGGCTAGCATTGCTGTGTTTATTCTGATTAGCATCAGGAGACAGGGATTTGTTTGTGGCTGCTTAAAGAGCACATATACAATCTATATATGTATCTATATAAAGGGTTTTCTGTACCTTGCTCCCTGTGCTCTGCTTTTGGAGATTGGAGGCCTTGCCATGGAAACATGTTGCTGAATAATGATCACCATGAGGACTGAAGTGATACTGTTCAAAGTGCTAAGTAGTGGTAACAACCTTATTGAGGTTAAACAAATACTTCTATTGTATGACCCCTTTCTTTTAAAGTCACATTCTTTGTTCCAACTACCTCGATGCTTTTGGAGCATTAATTTTGAAATTGGAGGTTCAGGATAAACTCAGACTTCACTTATGGATTTTATTAGCTACTTAAGTAGGATAAATTGCAAATCTCCTAGTGATTCCTGATTTTTGCCAGTCTATGATTTGATACAGTTAGAACCAACTGTAGATCACTTTTAACACAGGCTTGCTGTGTAAGAATACTGACTGAGAAAGGGTTTCAGTGTTGCAGTTGTGGATCACAATTGCTTAGACCCCTTTCAGGCACTGGGCTGGAGGAGAGATCTCTGAATGGATTAGGGTATAAATGGAGTTTTTACAGACTCTTCTGACTTGCCACAGTTCCTTTCACTGGCACCCAGCCATCTCTCAGATGGGTATGGACTTGAGAGTTAATCACAAAGTCCTTTCTTTGTGATCACTGATTTTTAAGGACAGATAACTGTTGTTTTTCCATGGCCATCTGGTGTGTAAGGGAAGGGTGGCCTTATCCTGGCTCTTTTTGCCATCTTCTCCAGTCAGTTGCTTTCTGAGACTGTAATTCATCTGTCCCCATAGTTCTTCTTAATGCATAATCACAGTAAATATGCACATGTGCCAGCTAATAAGGTGTCAGCTTTGTAAAGGGAGTCAGGTAGGTTATACCTCCCAAATCTGCATAAAAGTGCATGGTTATGTGCAAGACTGATACTACATGCAGACAAGTGAGATCCTTGCCTACAGGAAAGTTGGATGCTTTGGTACAAGGCTTGCAACAAACCACATTTTTGAAGACTTCCAGATCCTCTGATTATATTCCTGGTTAATCACCAGTATTAGTTTGTTCTCATGTTGTAATGTATTTTCAGGTTATGCAACAGCCTTAGGGAATTGAAGTACAAGTTGTAAGCTTAGTTTTTACTCTTAAACATACTTGGCAGTAACTCCTAAATTTATTGCGACAGTTACTGTATATGTTGGCTTTTGTCCATGCACTTTATGTGGCCACTGAAAGTACTGCAGACTGCTTCTCTCCTTTGCACAGACTTTTATTGAACTCTCAGTTGAGGCAAGATTGTCCTTTGAAAGGTGCCCTCTCAAAGCAGCACAGATTTGAAGCTTTTTTTTTTCCCCTTGAGAGGGACAGACGGCTCAGCACATCAGTTGGGAGCAGGTCCTTTGCTTTGGCAGGAGGGGCGCAGCGGTTGCTGCTGGGGCGTGTGGAGGTGCTTCTCACCAGGAGCAGACTTTGAGCATCCTGGCGCTGATCCTGGGAGTGGCCTGACTCTGTACCATGTTGCCAAGGAGCCCTTCTATCTACCTGGCAGTTTGCTGTACTTGCTGTTAGAAGTGCTGTTTGTGTTTCTTCCACCAAAAGAAGAGGCGAGCTGGAAGGAAATGTCCCGAGGGCTGCTGGATGGGCAGCACTGTTATATTTCCTTCATGGTCTGAAATTATTGTTGCATAATGCCAGTGCCAAATGAATGTTACATTAATCAATAATATAGATTGCTTGAAAGTTTCAAAGCCCTCAGGACTCTGTTAGAACCCGTTCTAATGGCTGTATGTTTGTCTGTTGTATATTTGTAGAATTTAATTTTGACCTGTGTGCTGCGTGCTGGGGTTTATTTTGGTTTTTCTGTTGCATGCAGTCTACTTCCCAGGAACGCTTGACTTGTGCTGCAAGGCCTGGTAAACCAGTTTGCAACCCTTATTGCTGCTGCCCTTTGCAACGAGTAAGAAATCCACGAGCTCATATTTTGGATGAGTCTCCTGCCTTGCTCTGAAGTAAAATTTATTAATCTGACACAGTTAACAGTAAAGCTTTTGAATATTTGCGCTACTATTTTGGGAAAAAAAAAGGAAACTTCTGTGAGCCAGGAGGATAAGATGAATATATTGCTGCTATCAAATGCTTTTCTGAGAACTTAATCAGCATGCAAGTATCCAAAGCCTTGGTTCCCTTGGAGTTCAAGGAACTGGCAGCCCCTTCACTCAGTCCCTCTTGTCACGCTGCAGAGGCCACCAGTGTTGTGTCACATACTAAAAGCAGAATATTAATGTAAGCTTGAAGAGGTAATTTGAGGTTTGGGGGAGCTTTTGAGTGGGTGGCAGCTGCAGCTTGAAACCCCTCATCTCTGAGGCAAGGTGCCGGCAGCAGCTGCTTATGATTTGTGTCCCCCCCCCTCTAAACAGCAGCCTGGCCTGGCAGAATGTGCTGGTGACAAAATATCTATGGGTTTAATGAGGGTGAAACTTGGCAACTATGGCCCAGAAAAGCACTGCCAGGAGTGTGAACACTTTTCAGATGGCTTCGTGCAGTTAATGATCACTTGTTTCTTTCCAGATAGTAACCTCCTTTGTGTGAAGCACATTGCCTCTCGTGTTAAAAAAATCTGCTCAGTTCTGTGAAGACAACATATAGTGTTACATCAGCCCAAGACTGTCCTTAGTCAGCAGGTTTGATTTCCAGAACATGATTAGGAGGATTGCTGCACAATAAATATTCCGTGTGATCCTAATCTTGTGCTTCAGTTTAGGCTCTGTGCATTCTTTTAAATGGGCAAGGAAGAGGGAACTGGGTAAAAGTATGCTCTTGCCTAAGCAAGGGAACAAACTAGAAAAACAGATGGTGCTAAAAATAATTTATTACTAGGGCCTAAATATGGCTCTGTGATTCCTCCCCCCTTTATAAATAATGCAGCTATAAATCCTGCTAGGTATCAATAAGTATTGAATTAACTCCAAACTGCTGAGTGTTATGGAACCCTTTTGGCAGCTTTCCAAGCTTGGTGTTGCCCTTCATTCATAGGATCAACATTTAATTCCTTAACAGGGGCAACCTGAAGAATTCATCCTCTTTCAATGGAAACATAGATGCAGGGAGCTTGAATGAGTAGCCACGGGCAAAGGCATCCCACTGCAATGGAAAGGGAGCCGTGCTTGATGAGTTCCTGCTAGGTCGCAGCCAGGATGAATCTCCTCCTTTCTTTCCTGAAACGCATGAACAATCAAAGGCTCCTTTTTTATCTATTGTTGCCGTGGAGGGCGTCCATTTAAAGTTCAAATTCCAGCAGGCTTGGGAAGAAGGAAAAGGAGGTAGGAGTAGGCCGGCCTGGGAGATGATGGGCAAGCATCAAAAGTGAGCTGAAGACAAGCCAGCACTTTGTCCTGTGACAGGACAGACCAGGCTGGGGGTACTTGGTTTTGAATGGATGCCTGGAAGTTTTTTGGGCTAGTGAATGGAACGCTGCTGAGGTGGCAGGCGCAGGGAGCATCTGGCGTTTTGCTTTCTTTGCGTCTGCAGAGCAGATCACGATGTGAAATCAGGCCCGAAAGGGCATTTAATGAAGTGAGCCCTTGTGCTTGGAGGTTCCCTGTGCTCTGACAGCAAGGGAGTGTAAGTCTTGAGGAGAGTGAAGGAAAAGAGATCTCATTAGCGATGGAGGTTTCTCCCCCCTGCCCCTCCTCTTTTGTAAATGGATTCTGTAACAAATGTCTTGCAGATACCCAGAGCTTTCCAGAGCTGTTCAACGCTGTTGCTCTGCCATACCTGGAGTTGGCTTTGTATGTCTGCTGTACTTTTCTGTAAGCAGTGTGCTAATAAGAGGAGGAGGCAGCTTAATATCTGCTGCAGAGTTGCTTTTCCTTTCTGGCAAGTTCCTGTATGCACAACAAGTATTCATTGCTGAAAGAGCTAATGAGTACCAGACCAGCTGCATTTGACATTATGAGAAAAGAAAGGGGCCATCTATGGACTCACAAGCCAGGTTTCAGCCAGCTGTGGATATTTTCTATTTTAATTATTACTTATCCTGTCAGAAAATTGGATTATGCTAAAATTATTGGTGATGTTGCTTGCAATACAATGCAATATTTAGTTAACAGCTATGGTCCAGTGTTATATATAGGGTACTTATAGTTAATGTGCCTAAGCTGCACCACAGGGTTTAAAGAGAGGTGAGAGCACTTTTCTCAGGTTTTACCATCTGGGTTTTGGCAGGTGGCAGGGGATTAAGTTATTTTTTTCCCTTGCTCTAAATTGTAAGAGATGATGGCTAGCAGAAGTGTTGAGTAGTGTTTCATCATTGATATGGGAACTCTTTTCAGATTTCTTGGCAAAAAATGAAATCCCAGCATAATCTTTTAAAATATATTAGAAAAATGAGTTACACCTCTTTGAATTTAACTCAGGGTAATTTTGGGAGAGTGTGCTTTAAATATTCAGTGTTCTTGTAATAACACGCTAATAAAATTAATAGATTAGTGCATTTCTGTGGTACCTGAATGGAAAGACTCAACTCTGAAACTAGACTTTGGTCTTCCATACTCCGAATATTATCTGTTGTGAAACTTGCCCTGCTTTTTGACAGTCACTTTCTGACTTGATGCATCATCTTCTTAAGAGTCCTGAACCAAACTGATTCACCAGAGGCTTTTTTCTGCAGAGAAGTTTATTAAAACCACTTTGAAAAGTCCTAAGTTTAACAGTCACTTTGTCTTCTGTTAGTCTTGCTTTGGATACATCAGTTCCTGCTGCATGTATATACTGGTGCATAGGTGAGATAAAAGCAGAATATGTTTCTCAAGCCTGTGAAAATGAACTGATTGGAGTTTCTGTACATCACTTAGTGATGTCAGTTCTTCCATTAGAATGGGAAATATTGACTTGTTTACATGCTTTTTCAAATATATACAAACTGAAGAGAAATTTGTCATCATTTTGGTGTGTTGTTGGGATTCTTTTTAAGTTGCTGTTAGATGCAACTTTTAATTGAGTCCAGTTAATAAGGAGGTAACTGATCTGGGAGGTCATGGTTCAGTGCTAAGGTGAGCTGCAGATAATCAAATATCTCATCTATTCCTATACTTGAAAGTCCTCAGTTCTTTATATGCTGACGATGACACGTGCTTTGCAATAAAACTTAGGTATTACCAGAACTGGAATTTTAAATAAATGAGACTTCTGATGAGTTTTCCGGATTTCGGTTTTCATCATTGTTGTAACCATATGACTAAAACTCAAAAGGCTTTGATGGTATGTTAAGAGCTTTGCAAGCTGCAGTAGCATAAACAAATAATCAGAGGTTAAAACAAAGTATATGTAATACTTGAATGTACAGCTTTTGAAATGTTGAAACTTTTTTGAGCAAACTCTGCTTTTATTACAAAATAGATGAAAACCGAGGCCCTACAGGGAGAAATTGAGCTCAGTTTTTAGTGTTAGCTCAGTGTGTGTTTTAGGCATTTGAAGATTGACTGTTACACAGGTCTTGTATGTACTTTACTGCTCTTCTGATTTGGTACAATGTGTTTTAAAACATGCATTGTTTCCTTCAGTGCAGTCCTGAAGGATTAAGGACCACATATTTCCTGACTCTTCTTAAAAAACGTACTGAGCATCAACTGCTGACACAGTCAGCTTTGGTATTTGAACCAATAAACTAAGTTGTCTGAATTGTATTTATCAAACAGAAATTTCAGCACAAGTTGACTTAGTATTAAAAATATACAGCAATCTTGCCGCTTGATGTCAGGAACATCTCCCGATCCACATTGTTTCAGAAATGTTCAGAATGGTCCAAAATCAAGTACCAAGCTAGAAAAATGCAGTACCATGCACTGTTACACGCCCAGTCTCCAAAACTGATTCTGTTCTTTCTAAACAAATGTGTTGTGCAACTTGTCCCTGGAAATAATTAGTGGCGAGGGTCCACCTACGGTTTGAATTAATGCTCCTGGAAGAATTTACTGTTAAATTGTGGGGTTTTACATTGAATTGAGCAAAAGATCCGTAACAGCACTTGTGTTTTGTCTGTGTTGTACAACCCCTGCGTGCCTGTGTGCACTTGTATAACAAGATCTTAAGGCTTTGTTTCGGACAAGCATTTCTGCAGTGAAAAAGTGATCTGAAGAAGGGGCAAACTTTTCCCAAGCTGATGAGATTGTTTCCCTTTCTCTCCCATCCCCCTTCCCTGGCAGAAGTGAACTTTATGGCCCAATTATAGAATCCCTTAAAATGCTAGTTATGATGGAGTTCCAGCATAACCCAATAATATAGGTGAGGCTGACATCTGTCAGTAACTAATGAGGGCAGCCTTAGAATCAGGATTTGGAGTTTACTTCTCTAATTTCTCCTAAATTCGATCCATCATATCAACTTAATGATATTGGGCCTGAGGATAAAAAAAAACAAACATGCAAGAATTTTAAGAGAAGTTGGTTATGTGGATGTATTCTAAGAGTCTGTGCATATGTGATTCAGTTATGGAAGTAATTGTTTGCAGCTCATAGCAAAGTCATGAAGGAATAAGACCTCGGCTAAACTGTTCAGGAATAGAAGTTCTCTATAAAAATAGATGACACATAAATGGCAGGAAATGAAGCCAATATGGTCGTGTTTTGAAGCCACAAGGGTCAAATCCTGTCCTGTGTTACTCTGGTGCATAATCAGTCAACTTAAACCCTGTTACTTGAGAACAGAGTTTGGCATGGTAAAGCAAACTTTGAAATGTCACTGATTATTGGGAATTTTGTGGAAACACAGCTACAGCTTTTTCTCCTCTTGTTTAAATGTATCTAGTTAGGAACTGAGAAACCTCAGTAAAACTCCTGGGGTTGGAGGTAACTTTTTTGTTTGTTATTTCAGAGCTGATTGTTAATTCCTCTGTCAGAAGAATAATACATCAGAAGGCTTTGACTACCCAGGGTGGTCTTTGTGTTTGGATCCTGAATGCTGAGCGCTGGGAGATGGTCCTGCAAGTACTGCAAGCAATCATAGCCTTGTTAAGCAGTTTTCTTGCACTGCTCCTTTTGAGCGTGTGTTTATGTGCAGGGATGTGTGTGTGTAGCTCATGCTAATGATGTGTGTGTGCTTTCTTATTTCCCAGTTTAAAATGCAGAAAACGACATATATCTTTCATCTATGTGAATTAGGTATGATTTAAATTAAGTCTTTATAAAATAATGTCATATTACTAATGAAGAGGGTAATATGCATTTTGAGTTGCTTCATGCTTCCAGAGCCTGTGTTCCTTTTGTGAAAGGAAAGGTGATAGTTCTTGAGTTGGAAAAGGGAACAACTCTGGCAAAACATGAATCACTTCTGTTGGGAGAGAGCATGTGCTTACATTGTTTCTCTCTGTGTCCTTCTACTACAAAACCAGATGTGTGTGTCATCCCTGTATGCACACAAATGGTGCAGCTGTTTGTTCATTACACCGTTGCTCATTAGTGCTGTTGGCTGATTGGGTTTGCCAGACTGAAGCCTCTTGAGCTTGTGCAGCTCAAGCACAGTTAGAGGCCCAATTCCACATTGTCCAGCCCTTCAGTCTGTCCATAAAGCAAATAAATTCACTATTCATATTAGAGATGTGCGTAGGGTCTAGTAGGGAGTAGGAAAATATCTAGACAAAGGTGTGCAAAGACAGTTTGTTTCACTTAAGGCAGAGAAATTTCTTTGGTCCTGCAGAGACCCCAGACTGCAGCTGCTGCTGAAGCAAGAACAGAGCAAGAACCATCTCCCAGGCCACTCTTCCTGTTCTTTCAGTGCCCTTTTGAGTCCTTTTTTCTGTGGCCCTTTTTTGTGGAAACTTCTGTTTTAATGCATCAGTGCATTTCAGACAAACACTGCTGCTCTTATCTAGTAATTGTCTTGTTTGGCTTAATCTTCCTTCTCCCTGGCTCAAGTCTTGCACTGTTATTATGCAGCTGAACAAAGCACTGTCACTGTGTTCCACTTCGACACTGTATTGATTATCAGCGCCTTCAAGAGAGTTAAATCCACTGTGTGAGCCTCCTCTGTTTTAGTTAATGGCATAATTCATAGCATCTGTAGGTGTTTGTGCTGGACTTGGTACTAAGAGTAGCTGAAACTGGTTTTTTCTGCTTAATTGCATGCAGGTGAAATAGGTAGGCCTGATGTTTGTAGAATGTAATTCCACATTCTTACAATAAAAGCTTGCATGATTTATACTTGCTCAAACAGGGAAGGTAAAAGGTTGCAGTTCACAAATCTGCTGAATTAGAAAATCTGAGAGACCAACATCTTAATTAAAATTCCATATTGTAAACTTTTAAAAATCCAGTTTAATGTTGGCCTGGATTTTATAAAAGGAGAAAATTGCTATATATGTTCACCCTCTTCATGTTAGTGTTGAATCCTATTGTTGACTGCAGTACATTAAGTACTGTATTAACTCAGCTTCCAATTTATCTTTAAAAGCAAACAGAAGTGAACCCCTGTCATGAATGGTCCTGGACTTTAGAAACTGCTAAACCCCAGCACCTGAGTTTCCCCACACTAAACTGCCACTGTCAAAGTTTAATTTACAAAGGAATAAATACAATATGTCAGTAGTGGTTTGGCTGCTTAATTCCGGTTCCAACACTTTTAGACTGACAAACTTTTCTTCAATCTGCTTAAATTCATTACTTCTTCTTACTTGATGTTGGAACTTCATTGAGTGCATGTGCACTGCAAACACGTGAAGAAGTGAGCTGATAGTTCTGAGGGGCTGAGTATGTTCTCAGTGATTTAGATGATCTTTGCAAACCACTGAAAGGAAAAGATATTTAGCTTAGATAATTAATATCATATGTGGAATGCCTACCATGAATAACTTTTATGTCTGAGTTTGGGGCAAAGAGGAAACAGGCATTCAAGTTGAGCTTCATCCATGGTGGTTGTAATTCTGATGTATTTGGGATCTGCCTCTGACTTTGCACATGACTGTTTAGACTCAGGTGTGATAGCAATGATGTTAGCTGGGTCCTAGAAGTTTCCTACCTATACGAGTAGGCTGCTTTACAGGTCTGAAACCTTCAGTGCATGAACTCCTGGAATCTCCTGACCAGTGCAGGTGACCACGTGAGGGCTGCAGTGGTGCTCCATCAGAGAACTGGACCCCAAATCCCCCCCAAGTCTTTGTGCATTTTGTTTTTCTCACAGCATTTCACTTAAATATTTCTATTTCATTGTCATAGTATTTTGTCAACTAATAGCACTAAATTAAAAACCAAATTAAATCGCAGGTTCTTGCAGCTTATAAACAAGACTTGTAAGGATACTGTGGCACAATTTAGAATATAAGCAGAAATATCTAGGCCAATAAATAGATCAACTTTCATGGTAGACTACACCAGAAAACTTGCATGCTTAAATCTAGAACAGTCTGGCTGGTGGGAGATGAAAGTCTGTTACATCATGATGTTGTTTAGCATCTGATGTGAAATGAGTTGATGTCAGTTTCCTTCCCTTCCTGGGCACCTACATCTAAAAAATTAAAATATGATCTTTGAAGATACA
This sequence comes from Pseudotriccus pelzelni, assembly GCA_035584735.1. Classification (NCBI taxonomy): domain Eukaryota; kingdom Metazoa; phylum Chordata; class Aves; order Passeriformes; family Tyrannidae; genus Pseudotriccus; species Pseudotriccus pelzelni. The sequence goes on from JAWMRA010000130.1 coordinate 66,095,964, forward strand.
GCAGAGACAAAGCACTGAACAACTTTCATTTCACGTTGTAGCCACATTGCTGTGTGTCAGCTTGTATTGATTTTTAACTGGGTCTTTGGCATTGCAAATAGGATTTACCTTATTTGACTACAGGAACTGCAGCAGAAATTCTTTCTCTGGGGGAAGGAATGGTTATTGTAGTTCAGTGCCTAATTACATGGCAGAATGCTAGAGGTTGTTTGCTCTCTCATTCATATCCAATATTCTGTATTTTTTCTTCTTTCTAGCTATAGACAATGAAATAACATTGCATTTTTGATGCATAGAAGTACACTTCAAATTACCAGGAAAATGAGGGATAACTGCAGAGTGACAAAAAGTGAATACCATGTTTGGTTCTCAAATGATTTTGATCAGAGATTCAGTTTTGCCTGTGAAAGTTTTTCTAGGGATTTGATTGTGTTTCTACATAATACATAAATAGATATGGGTTTGTTCAGTACTGTTTAAACTCAGTGCAGGAAAAATAATTACTTTACTTTTGGTTTACTTTGAATGCATAGCTTAAAAATCTGGTTTTTGACCTGAAGTTTTTCTTAGACACTTGAATTTAAAAAAACTTAATGTATTCCTACACCTTTAATTTCTCATTTGAACAGGGAGAAATTCTTTCCCACTTAACCTTTGGTTTTTAACTTTTAGTGCATTAGCAAGCCTCAAGCATGTAACATTATGGAGAATACTATATTGTTTCCCTCCTGTCAGCACCCCTTTGTACCCATGAAGCAGTATTTCTTCTCAACTGCAAGTATCTTGAAAGCGAAGGTTATCTGGGAACACTGAAGTGTTCACAAAATGCTCAGTGCATTTCAAGACAGAAAAGTCAGAGTCAAATGTCTAGAGATTTACTCTACAGAAAGATTAATAGTTCGTTACCTCAACACAGCATTTTTATTACTATTTTTTACTTGGTGCTTAGTAGAAGGTGCCGGGATTAGGGACCGCGATGGGATATTTTTTAATCTCTACAACCAGCTGACATTTCTAATATTTTGCAGTAAACACTGTACATATCTCCAACTTAAGTTGTCACAGGTGAAGATATTAATGCAAGTTATTAGATATACATGAGGTGAAAATTCAGTTTGCAGGGAGGGACTCTTCCCATCTGTCTGTGGTCAGATGTGATATCAGAGGATGGTTTGTTCAAGGGCAGTTCTCAACACGACTGTGAGTTGCTTAGCACCAGCCTTTTGTGACAGTTCTTATATTTTGGAGTCTTCCCTTATGCCTCCCTCTTAGCTTCATTGAAGGAATCCTCCTCAAATAATGAATTTATACCATGGTTGGACTTGGTTGGTGCTGAGACTTAACTGTGTCCTCTTTGCGGGCAGGTTAGCGCCTGAGACGCGGACATGTCATGCTGTTTGTGGTGCTTCTGATCTGAAGCTTAACCGAGTTACCATCAGTAAAGGCTTTTGGTTTTGAGCCAGTCTGACTAATCTGTAGGAAACATAAGTCAAGGAAGTGAAGCAAGGACTGTCAAGCCCTCAAAGGGAGAAGTGCAGCCCATCTAACTTGCTCCATCTCAGATTGGCTGGGTACAGGGAAGCAACAAAAAAAGCCACATGTTGCTCCATGCATGGGCTCTGCCATTTTGTTTTGCTCTTGGATTGGGTGCTGACACTCCAGGAAATTCCAGGATCTCCCAGTCATGAGGACCATTGCACCATCCACATCTTTTCATATTCCTGGCAGAGAGACCTTTAACAGTGAAGAAATCCCATGTGCCAGTATATCTTAAAGCAACATCTCTTGTGTTGTGCCATCGCAGGCAAAAGTCTCAGGATGGGATGGAAGGCAAGCCAGATAACAAGTCTAATCAGTTTGAACTCCCTCTCTTCCTTAAGCCTGTGACTTGAGGGTGCAGCCCATCCTGTGGTGATGACTGGTGCTGAGAAGCTGTAGGATGGGCTCAGGGCATCCTGGTGGTTTCAGGCTTCCTCTGCTCCTCACTGTGTGCAGCTGCAGCAGCTGCACCTCCTGAGAGCAGCTGTACCTTCCACCCCCCACTCAAACCCGAGGGGTGGACTTGGAGCACGACGGGGGAGAAGCATGAGAACTGCTGCTCCCATTACACACTCGGGTTTCGTGCACGTAAATGTCTTATTTCTTTCCCCCCTTGACTACTGTAGCAAATGCTCTAGTTTTGTTAGTAAAACAAAAACAACCTTTTTATTGCTTCTTATATTTGGAAAGTGATGTATTACGGGTTTCTGAACTAAAGGTTTGGTAAAGAGTACAGACATTAGCTTCCTTTCAGGCTGCTCTGGGCCTTTCTTGTTTGCTTTGTATGGCAAGGGTCTAGAGAGATTTCTTTTATTTCCTTCCCCACCATTGTTTTTGGTACAAAGTTGGGGTTTTTTTCTTAATATTCAGACATTTTATCGCCTCACTTCTTTTAAAACTCTGAGGTTCTTTTTTTTTTTTCTTTTTTTCCATCACACAAAAGAATACTTTTAGCTGATTGAGTTCTATCCATTGCCAACTGTGGACTCTTTTGTCTTGCCAGTCCAGCATCCTTTATAAAATGAGGACCATTGAGCAAGTACTCGCAGGCTCCCCACTGAGCACAATTGTGCTTGAAAGGTGTGGTACTGTACCAGTGTAACATGGAAAGCTGCAGTTCAGAGGCCCTGAATGCATTGCAATTTCTACCTTTTGCTTTGTGAAAGGAGCGGGATTGTGCTGCGAGATAATAAATCCACCTATTTTTAGTTTGGTGAGGTTGTGACAAGTGGGTGAACAAAGAACCAGTTGAATGCACTTGCTGTTGTGTTGAAACCGGCTAAAAGTTCCCATTCAAGTGGTTTCAGCACAGTACAGCTAACAGGCAATTTTCCATTTATGTACACAAACCTTCTAGAAAGACAGCTGTGTGGTTGGATTAATTTCTAGCAGTAAATTGAATAAAAGATATTTTGAAGGGGGACTCGGGAATTCCTTTCTGAAACATTGAAAGCAGAACTTTCAAAGCTTTTCTTTATTTGGCCCCTTTCCTTCCCAGTGCCTACTGTAGGGTTTAAAGAACTGAAAATATTTTCTCCTCTATGGAGATACACAGCAGGATGTGTTCTTTTTAAAAGCAGTGAGATAGACTTAGGGTTAAAATATCCTTTAACATTTTTTAGTTAAAAATACACTGTTTTGCTTTATGAGAGAAATTCATACCTCTTAGTCATAGAAAGAAACTCAAATGTTCTTAAATGTTTTTATTTGAATAAGCTATAAATGAGCTATATGAAAGTGTTTTGAAAACAGGAATGTGTATTATACCAAAACTTCACCATAGTGAGGTTTTCTCTTTTATGCAGTTGTATACAGGCAAGGCTGACTACTTCAAATTTCTTCTGAATTTGTTTTGTTTAAAAAGTACCCAGAGATCCTGGTAAGATGCTTAGGTGGGTGCTCATGTGTTATGGTGAAGCAGGAACATTAGCCAGTGCTCTGGAAGATCATCTGGAATACAGCACACTAGGAATGTTGCAATGTTCCTATTTCAAATAAACAAATATAAAATACTTAAGAAATGACAGATTGGGAGAGGAAGCTGGAAATGGGTGTGAAAGTTGGTCTTTTTCCCTGCGGATCTACTTGTAATAAAATGACTGCTGTGCGTGAAACTGGAGTCACTTAACCAGTAAGATACTGAAAATTAGTATAATGTTATTCTCCTGTCTCAGACCACCTCAGAGGACCCCTGGTTATTTCCCCTTCCTCTCACTGTGTGCTTGTGTGAGGCAGGATTTAGAAGTTTCTCACTGGTTAAAATCTAAGTTCTGCTGTCTGTATATTTCTATTGGTTCTTAAATGCTGCTTCTGGATTCTAGTCAAGGATCCCTTATAGTTACATGAGGGACTTAGGCATTTTATTCCTGTGTCTGTGGGGCAGAGGTAGCACTTTTACTGTGGGTTTCTTTTCTTTGTCTAAATAAAGGCGAGTGCCCCTCTGTTTATTAATATATTTTGATTTTAAACAGAATTGCTCCAATTCCTGAGCTCTTGTTCAGACAGTTCCCAACTGCAAAGACAAGCTAAGCTGACTCTGGAGCAAGATGTTCCCAGTAGAAGCTTGGGTTCCTTCTGTTTAGAGTTTACCCAAATGTGCCAGTTGCTTTGCCGACTCCGGCAGAGGTGACGCCTCAGGGCTCATTGTCTGCATGAGAAATTAATTGTTGCCCAGGCTGCAGTGCAGCTGTCTGACCTAAATGCTGGTGTTACCAAATGCTCTGCTCTGGATTTGCCAGAAACCTGATACAGCGAACTGGGTGGGTGTGTGCACTTCCTCATGGTAGTTGATCAAACTTAGGTTTTTGGATATTTCTGCATAAAAAAAAAGACCGTTTTTCTCACAAATGGGAAACTGCATAGGCAAAATACCTGTGCAAAACTAGACTTCAGTAAGTAAATACTACTCTTCCTTTTTCTTCATGCCTCTCATTTCCAGGATTACTTTAAACACGTGACACTCTTGAGTACATACTCTCAACCATTCAGGAATTTAAGGAATTTATTCTGCTCCTCCTGTACAGTCACGGTTAATATATTCATTGCTACTCTTTTTATTTTTATTGCAGACTTTAAAAAATTCCAAAAGTCTTTGCTCCCTTGACTATGAAGATGATGATGATGACACACAAATGAAGACAATTGTGTCATCGCCATGTGACTCAAATGATCTTATGAACATCATCACCCCTGGCTCCAGCCCGATGAAAGAACAGCAGCTGGATGAAGTCAGGCATCACGGGTCGTGCCAAGGTGGCTTCAAAACAAGGGATTATAAGAAAGCAGACGCGGTGTGTGAAAGCGACGAGGACACGAGTGATTGTGAGAGCACCGAAGAGGGAATCTTTCCTCTAGACTGTGGGGACCTGGACCTAGAGCAGATCGAAAACAACTGAGAACTCCAAGTTGTGTGCTAGAATCAGAATTGTTCTAAATTAAAGTGATAGAGGATTACCTTTGCCATGCATAATCCATGTCCCTGAATCTCTGTATTGCCTATCTTGGGCTGTGTTAGAAGAAATGTTTCAGGTGGGGGAAAAACGTGAACCATTGTTACCTGTTTAGTCTATTGGTCAATACGTGGATGACAGCAGAATAAAAAAGTAGGAGGTTAAATGTTATTTTGAACATTAAGGAATAATTTTGATTAAAAATTTCCTAACAGATATTTTGCATTTTTATGGCTTTTACAGTTCTGGAGAAAAAGCATCTCTATTTTGAAATGAATTTTCAGAAGGGCATTCTATAAAACTAAATCTGTCTACAGTGATTCTGGTGCGGGTCTATGTTGCTTTTGTTAAAGAGCTTAATGTGAAAAGTGAATTGCATAATGAATTGGTAATAAACCTTCAGATAGAACTCTTAAATATCTGGTTGACAACTGGTCCAAAATACTTAACTGCCATCTTTGACAGTGTCTGGTTAAAAAACAACTTCATAACATATACAAGTGTTTTTTTTCATACATTCAGGACTTTTTGATCAAAATATGGTAGTGACCTTAAAGGTTAACATTTTCCATTATTTTACTACTTGAATTGTTTTCTAGCCTGAAGCAATGCTAATTTAGGTGGGCTAAAACTTGCAAGTAGCTGCCCACCTACTTGGTCATTATGTTTTCTGTGGTTCAAAAGAATGTACAACAAGAGCACTTGAACTTTTAGACAGGGACTTTGTAATGATCAATTCCCCAGGAGGTGATCCCTTCAGCAATACTAGAAGGAAAATAGTCCTTGAATTAAATAAAATGACATTTTGCTTTGCACTTGTGTCTGCTTATGACTTTTACTAGCGGAAACTGTGCAGTCTGTGGCAGATTCTGTGATGAGATACTTATGTCCAGAATTGGGTGGAGTGGAAGGGCAGATTTCTGGTTGTCTGAAACAAAAGTGACATCAAGTTTGTCTGGAGAGATGGGGAACAACTCGTGCTGGATCCCAAAAGTGTCTCAGTGATTACATACACTGGAATAATTTCAAATGTGATGCTGCATTCATTGCAGACTATTGCAACACATACTTATTTTGTTAGTTCAGCTGCAATAAGGAATTTCCTCAGCAGTGGGGAACTGCGTCTCAAAATGGTTTTAAATTTGATAGAAAAGGGGAAGCTTAGATTATGGCATTTGAGTGCATCGTGCTAGTGTGCTTAAGTGAGCCAACTCCTACTGTAACTTGTGCCATAAAACCAAAATGCAGCAACGCATTTTTTAAGTCGGCGAATGGAGTGTGATTAAAATGAGAAGAAAATATCTTAAGACACGTACCAAAGGCTGTAGCAAGATATGACGCGGGATTCAACCCTGTGGTTCAGGCCAGCCTTTAATTATTGAGCCAGTGTTCATGACTCAAGATCTATACAAAATTTTACAAGTCAAGGCAGTCAGCAAGATGCTCTAAACTTTTTTCTGACTCTCACAGCTGCTACTGCATATGTAACTGCGAGTGTCAGTGATCTGCGATACTGGTGTATGTGTGTAGTAAGGTGCAAGAACACTGCAGAAACTTGTTGGGTTCTTGATGTGTTAGTGTATATCGTGTGGGAGAAGTGAAGCTGCTCGCTGTTGACAGAAATCATTCTCCCTTTTCTAGATGAGTTAATAAAGGAGTTGCTGTTGGAGCAAAAATTCAGAAGCTCCTGTTTACAGTGTCTCACCCCACAGGTACTTGCTCTGGGACAGCACAGAGCACACAGATGCTGACATGCACATCCATGCAGCTATTTGGAATAACCTTAGGTGACAGAGGATTCTTGGCACCTCCTCAAGAAGCAGCAAGTGAGGTACAGCCTGTTCCCCTCTTGGGTACATGGGAAATGTGCAATAGTGTGGTGGTCAGACACTGTGGGCAATGGAACAACCCAGCTCACTCCTGGACTGCAATTACTGGTTGCAGAACTACTTTCTCATTGTGTATTTTTCTTAATTGAGCAATAGAGGTAAGTAAAATTGAATCAGCTTTAATGCAGGATTGTAGCAGAGGCCAATAGTACAACTGGGATCACTTAAAAGCTAATTTACCTCTTTGAAAGCACTAGTTAAAAGTGTAATGGCATGGAATGAGAAAGGTAATGTGGCGATCCATTTAGCTCTTCCTCCCCCTAGGAAGGCAAGCTCCTGGAAGAAGTAAAAGAAGAAAATACCTCAGAGAACATGAGTAGAAGGAGGTTGAGATATGCAATGTTGATGGAAAAATAACAAGAGCTGACGCTATAAGAAGACTGTGATAAAGCAAAGGCAAGAGTAGAGAACCAGATGATATTTGTTGAGCTCTGAAATACGGTCCGACTGTGTTCTCGATGAATTGACTTCTCTGGCTTCAAAGGTACGGTTCTACCCTTACCTTTAGTAGGTGTGCTGTTTTCAGTCAGCACAAAGCCAGATCCTTAGGGTAGGAAGGGATTTCCCAAGGGAAGGTACAGGTACATTTGCTTATGGTTACACAGGACTCAGTCTCCTGCTAAGCCAGCTGTTAAAACTCTAAATAGCCCTTTCATGGAAACACACAAAAAGGAGTGGGTTTGGGTACTGAAGAACAAGTTTCATGACAGTAGGAAGTAGTAATTATCTAGTTTAGGCTCGTATTAGTCAGTGACAAGAAAATAAGCAGTTGAGCAGCTGTGCAGTGACTCTGGCAAATGAGGAAATCTGCTGGAAGGAATCTGCACTTTGTCTGCAGATGCCAGTGTAATCCGCCACAGTGGCAAAAGGAACTGTTGGTTAGAACTTCCTTCAGATAGAGCTTTGCATCCCCAACAAATCTGAAGTCCTACTCCAAAAGCAAACAACAGATGATGAGTTTGGTACCTTTGCTCTTGCTTATGGGATAGCGTAGAGGCTGTTGGGCAAACACAGAGGGTGGTTTGCAAGAAGGGAAAGCACGGTTTCAGAGATTGGATTGTGTTTGGAAGTGGGTTGAGCGAGGCTGAAAGCAGCTCTTGCTCTGGGAGTGGTTTCCTTCCACCTTGCACCCAGTGTCAGAACGGAAGGCCGTGTTGCACGGGGCTGTGGGAGTTGCTCCGGGTCACTTATCTTTCATTTTTATTACAACCTGGATAACAAAGTAGTATGCACGTTAAAGCTGCAGTCAACAGGAAGCTGGACAGATGTGGAAGATAAGACAGCATTAGAATTCAAAATAGTCTTGGCAACTTGCAGAAATGGTTGCAGCAGGGAGGAGATGGTGGGGAAAGACAAGATCCTTTTTATCAAGGCACTAAATTTAGGTAGGGGAAAACAAATGCACAAATTCAGAGTGGTGCCAGCTAGTGAGCACTGTTTCAGATAAAGGTTCTGGCAGCTTGTTCTGCTGGTGGTAAAAAAGCTTCAGGCTGGGGTTCACAAAGGGTTTGGTGAGACTGAAGGTAAACCCGTGCTGCACAGCAGCACCTGTGAGTATGAAACTTGAGACACTGTACAGGACAGGAAAGCGCAACGGGCAGGGGCATGACTGATACCTTGAAAATGTGGGCAAAGGCACTTGTGAGGATGGAGTGGAAGAACAGAGCTTGAAATCATATAGTAGATGGGGCTTAAATTGTAGCTAGAATGAGTGATGGTTTCTTCTAAGGCCAAATACGAAAAAAGGATAGGCACTGTACGGATGTGTGGGGAGCTGGTACTTGCTGCACAAATGGAGATCTGTTAAGAGCAAGCATCTGTCAGGAGCAATAGCAGCTCAGCAATTTTCAGCTTGCTTTGGGGCAGGGTAGAAGGCTGGCTGACTTTTCACACTCCTTTCCTGTCCCATTTTGCTCTGGATCTGTGCAGCTTGCATCTCTGGGCAAGCCTAAGTGTTTCAAGGTAAATAATTTTTGGAGGAAGAGGAGCTGAGACAGCAAGGAGAGCACTCTGGAGCAGAGAGGTAGGAGCTTCCAGTGCAGGGTTCAACTATGATCTGCAGCTCCTGCTCAGAGCTGACATTTCTTAGAATTTAGGCCTCTATGGTGTAAGTTTGGGCTAAATCATCTCTCAGATTATTCACATCATCAGATTTGTCTGTATCCAGGTCCATTCTGGGGTGAGTGGTGCTTAGTGAATTTACCTTTATTTTCAAATCACAGGTGAAGATGCTGCTCACCTCTTGGTGTAAAGCTGGCCTCTGCAGTACCTCTGCAAACACACATTTGTTAGAAAGCTCTTGGTGGTTGGCAGATGCCAGGATAATTTTTTCTCAGTTGGTTCACCATGCTTATTTTGCAAGCTACACATTGTTTTTAAAAGTACCAGAGCACAGATGTGTGTGCTTGCACAGTGGGCTCTCACAGCAGGGCTCATCCTCTCGTTAGGAATCATCCAGTGCTGCTCAGCAGATAACCTGGGATGTTTCCTTTGAGGTCTTGTCACTGAGAAAGGTGACACAGCCGTGCTGGTGGCTCGTGTTGCATGTGCTCACCCTGCAAAGGACCCGGCCCAGGAGCTGCCACTTCCACCACACCTCTGTACCTTTTCATCAGCATTTTAAAGGGATGAGCATCAAACAGGCAGGATCTGGGGCCCTGCTGCTGTGCCTGCTTGTTCTTGGACCCCTTGGTGGAGTTTGTTAGTTGTTTAATGGACACAAAATGCAGTTTTACTAGAGCGTTGCTGCCATATGCTGAGCAGCCCATTCTGGTGTGTTTTCAAAGTGAATTTTGACATCAGTTGTTTTGGAGTTTGTGTGTAATTAACATCATCCAAGTTACCGCTCCCACCACCATCTGGTCATCACAATAGTCACTGGCATGCTGAAGTGCTGGGTATTTACTAGGGGAAAATGAGGCTGCTTTCACTGTCTGCAGCTTCTTGGACCCATAAGCAGTGCTGCTTTTATGGTTTTTTTGCTATTGTAAAGTGCTTTGAGATCTATCCTGTGAGTGCTTTGAGCCAGGGAAATATGGCATGAACTGTATGGAAACAAGTTTAAAACTTCCTTAGAGCAGCATTTGGCTTCTTAAACTCTTTAAAACTCAAACCATAAAGTTTAAATGTTTCATGATGCCTCAGTTTGGACAAAAGAGCTGTGGTCTCCTTATTCAGGTAAGCTTGTCTGATGTGAGCAGTGATGTGAATTGGAAGTGAGGGCTATTCTGTAGAGTACTCAAAACTTGTGTCCCACTTTCCAAAACAGACTCTGCTGAACTCCTCCCTGCAGCAGCGTGGAGTGAGGATGTATTCCCAGAGCACTCAGCTATGGACTGGGGTGATGTTCACATGACTTTTTTTTTTTCTTTGTTCTTCCTTGCTTCATCTTAAGGCTTCTCTGCATCAGGTGGGGGTTTGAGACACTGTCTGAACAGGTTTCTGGAAGTGTCAGAGCTGTGGTTCATGACCAGGTAGCTACAGCAAGGGGAAGGTCAGTGCTGTAGCCCTTGCCTGTGATGTGGTAGCACTGGGGTTGCTCATCAAAATATGGGGCTGCTCACATCTCAGGGAAGCAGGTATCCCTCAAAATTCACTCTCATGCAATCCCCAGGCAGAAGAAGAGGGAGATTTTGGAAAAGAGAGTCAGAGGGTGGCCCTGTACTGTCTGCACCTTTTGCTTTTTTTTGCAGCTAATGAGGTTTCAGTCCAGCATTCAGCAACCTGGTTTTGCTGCGTGAGTCTGCTTCGTCCTCCGGACGGCTCTTCCCATGCATGGAATGGGATGTGTTCCCCTGGAAGATGGAGCATGTCCTTGCGTGAATGGAGGATCTTGCATAATGCAGAAAGGTGCATAATGCAGAAAGCTGTGAGTCCGCAGGCAGCCTTGCATCTGCTGTTGGCTAATTCTGAGGCACTTTGCAATTTTCATCTCTCTCTGGCACACAGTTCTCAAAACCCTCTGTGATGTAAATCCTCCACTGAAAGAAGATATGAAAATATACTAATTGTCCAGATTTGGTCATCAGCATTGTCATGACCTGAAGACCTTTGTAAGTCCTGTGAGGAACGGCTAAGGGAGCTGGGGATGTTTAGCCTGGAGAAAAAGAGGCTGAAGGGAGAACTTATTACTCTCTACAACTACCTGTAAGGAGGTTGTAGCCAGGTGGGGGTCAGGCACTTCTCCTGGCCAATTAGAGACAGGACGAGAAGACACAGCCTCAAGCTGCACCAGGGGATGTTTGTGTTTTACATTAGGAAGAAATTCTTCACAGAAAGGGTGACTAGACACTGGAATGGGCTGCCCAGGGAGGTACTGGAGTCACCACCTCTGGAGGTGTTTAAGGAAAGAATGGAAGTGGCACTAAGTTGACATGGTCTTGTTGACAAGGTGGTGTTGGGCCATAGGTTGGACTGGATGATCTCAGGGGTCCTTTCCAACCTAATTGATTCTGTGAGTCCATGATAGTATGGATCCACCAGAGGGGAAATGAGATACATGCTTTACAGATGTCTTCACAGCTTTTTACTTACCAAGAAAACAAAGTCCATGCCTAGGGGACATAGGATTTACTCTGGAACTAAGTCTGGCTATTACAAGATGATCTAGTTCTGGTTTTCCACTTCTTCTCAGTTACATCTATCATCCTCTCTCAGTGTGAAAAATCATGTCCAGAGCTGGTTTGTTGGAAGGATTTGGGTGGTATGTGGGCTACCTGGGCAGCAGCAGGGAGCTGGGACAGCAGGTGCTTGCCCAGCCTGTATGAAACATTTAGAGAATTGAGATGCTGAAATTTTAAGTCTTAAATAAGAGTTTACAAACTGAACTGCTCTTCCAGACCTTAAAGCAAGGTCAAATTTTGATGAAATTTTGTAGGAATCACAAATGCTGATTTGTGACACTAGTTTTGTGATGATTGACCCAACCCAAGGCAAGTACCTGACATGGAAGAACTTAATTTTGAACACCTTTAAGTCATTGGCAACAAGTCTAAAATCAGGATCTTGTTATGGAAAATGCTGGGTGACCTGGTCTTGGAGCTCTTCTCCATCATGTAGGGCAGGGTAAGTGTGTCTGACCGGTCTGTCTGATGTGAATATTTTGCTTTCAAATGTCATTATATTGGAGTCTGTCTAGGCAAATGAGAAAATGGTCACAATGAGAAAGAAAGGGGGAAAACCCACAGAAATCAACAGAAATATCAAAATTTGAATAGGAAAATAAAATCCAGTAATATAAACCATAGTTTAAACCAAAAGTCTTGTGGACAATGTTCGAAATGTAGCAAATGCAAGTTGTTCTACTCGATATATTTTTGGGCTGAAACCAAAACCATTCCTTCTAAAGGAAGGCATTTCTATAAGTCAGCCTCAGCCAGGGCTAGTGGGAATGGCTGGGATAGTGTTTAGGAACAAACCTCTTTGAGTTCTCACCAAGACAAGTTTCCTAAAACTATTGCCCTTGAGGAAAAGAATGTGAATTTAGCCCATAGGCAGGAAAGCACTAGGACTGTAAGTCTTATTTGTGCATACACAAAGCTGTCTAGACCTTGAACCACTGAAGATGTGTGTTTCTTGCACAGTTAGAGCTATTCAGAACGGTAGCAGTGACTCCAGACGTTCCCAGGCAGGAAAAGAGCAACTTCTAAATGTGTTTTGTTTTGGTTTTTTTTTCAAATTTGTCTAATGCTGCCTTTTCACAGAATCTGGTATCCAGAGTTACAGCTGTTCCTAAATCCACTTGCAGATAGTAACATCCAACCTCATTCCCACACCCTTCTTTCAACTTCCCTCACACTGAGGTGCTCTGGTGGGAGACCGTGCAGGAGGGATGCAGCGCTGTGCCATGTGCTGGCATGGTCACACCTGCAACCCAGAAAACTGGGGGCTTTCTTGTATACTTTGGGGTCTGTGCTCAAGTCCTGTGCTTGATCTAGTTGTTGGGACCTGTACTTTGAAACTGATGAGGGAGCCTGCAGTGGAGCTGGGATGTGGACTCAAGGATGCTCCTGGTCTCCCTTTAACCTCATCCACTGGGCTCTGGCCCCGTGGTGGGCCTGCTGGCTCCCTGCCGGTCACTGCGTTTCTCAACCCTTGCCAAACACACATGGGTGCCTGGGAATGCTCCCCTTGGAAGGCAATGTCAAAAGCTCTCCAGAGCTGCACCCTGTGGGTGGATGTGCTGCACCGGCCCCTCTCACCTCTTCGTTGCACGTGTGTGGTTGTGAAACACGTGGCTCCCGTGAAAGTTGTTCCTGGAAAGCACTCCACGTGTCTGTGCTGACACCAAACCTCCCACCATGGTGTGGTGGGCGGCAGGATGCAGGGATGCGACGCAGCCAGGACAGCAGACACGCGGATACAGGGAATTCAGCACCCTTCCTCTGGGCAGAGGTGGGAGCAAGGCTGGAAAAATACGACCCGGCGATTCATCTGGCTCCAGGCCGAGCACCATTTCAGGTGTTGAAATCCACCCCTGCAAACTTTGAACTGCAATTAGTCACGCAAATTGTCGGGCTCTTCAATGTTGAGCTGCATTGCTTGGAGAGGGGGAGTCGGGAGGGTCACACGGGCAGTGGGGATTCATGGTGGGCTGGGGCAAAGCTGCTCATCATGGTGAATTGTTTGTGGGGAAGGAAGGTTGTCTTGGGCTAACAGGTCAGTATAAGGGTTTCCAAAGCCAATGGAAAACAGTGGATCATGGATATAAAGAATGGAAAAGTACAAACTTTTAAGACACTGTGTGTGCAACCCACAGAGAAATTTATTGCACTTGGCAGCAGCATCAGCTGCGTGTAGCAACACTTTCAGGTAAGCAACACTTATTTTCCCATAGTCTTCCTATCCTAAATAGTAACTGGATGCATCTTTCAGATCCTCTCTGTGCCCTCCTGGGGAGCAACCCAATGAGGCAGTGGCAAAGAACGAAGAAATATCTCACCATCATCTACAGAGAGGAGGTGTTTTCCCCAGAAAGACCCTTTTTGACATGTCAGGTGTTTGAAACTTGAGTCATTCCCCATGTCTCACTCTCTCACCAGAAAGTCAGTGCTTCTACCAATGTTAATTCTTGCAAATAGCTTTTAGTGTCTAATTTTAGTGCCTTTTGCAAGTAGTCCATCTGAAAACACAACTGGTTCCTGTGGAGATAGTCCAGACCACTGGGAAAACAATGTGTCTTTACTGTCTAGCAGATTGGTGAATATTTTTAGTAAAATTTATTTAGAATCACAGTTACTTCCCTTTTTCTTTCGTCTCTCCTTCGTAAGTGAAATGGAAGGTCTGATTAGCAGAGAAATCCAGCATTTCCCTAATGAGGTTAAGCGATTAGATGAAGGAAATTCATGACCACAGTATGTCCTGGCCTAGAAGCTCCACACACCAGCCTGCATTTTCCAGACTGGGAGCAATTCAACTTCCTGGCCATCCTTTTTTTCTCTGCAGCAGGGATAGAAATATGGTTACTTTACGTATGACAGGACTGCTAGGATGATTCTGGGATGTGGATGCCAAGGGAAGACTTCCTCCAAGAAGCTGTGCTTTCCTTATTGCATCTGCCTAGACACTGCAATGCCAATACACACAATTTTCATTACTTTCTTGTACACTCTGGGGTCTGTGCTCTGGTCCTGTGCTTGATGTAATAGTTGGGACTGTACCTTAAAAATGGTGAGAGAGCCTGTGGTGGAGCTGGGGATGGATTCAAGGATGTTCTGGTCTGCCTTCTGGTTTGCTCCTTGGCTGAGTGCTGCTGGCGAGCTGGCCCTCAGGATTTTTATCATAAGGCATGTTCTCTCACCTGGTTTTCCCAGCAGGACCCAGGTGCTATGGCACCCTTTGCATCCTGGTTGCAGCTACTTCAACTGTAGCACAGCACTCCCCCGATGGATTTCCTGCACCGTTCTGTAGCCTGGTTAATTTTTCTTTTCAATTTTCCCGCTCAGGCTGGAGGCTGACAAGGTCTGTCTCCTTTATGCTCTGCCTCAGCCAGGCATGGATTTCAGTTGGAGCAGTTTAACGAACAGTCAGCCCTGGCCTCATTGTGCTGCTTTGTTTTTGTGGGTGTCTGCACCTTTCAAGCGAGCTCCAATTAGAAGAGCGGGGGAGAAGAGGGGGGGAAAGAAAGGAAGTAAACAGAGGCAAAATGATTCAGCTTTCAGCAAATGTGTGCAGCCTGTTTATCAGACAGATGGAGCCACGTAGTGGATGGCTTTGCTGCAGCCTGGCCCCCGAGCAGGTGGGTATTTTGGAAAGGATGGGCGGTTTGCCCCGATAATTCGCGGCCGCCCAGCTTACACCGGACATATGTTGATTACAACTTGCCTCGGCTCCTGCTGTTGCAGGAATCAGAACGTGCTCACCCCTCCCCACCGGCTTTAGAAAGAAATTGCTGGAATAAAAACAAAAAGGAGAAGTTACAGACACTTGTTGCACTGGAGTGGGAAGGACAAATGAGGGCTCAGAACCACCCAGGCACGATTTCACTTAAGTACTAATTGCCAAGTGCCTTTCATTAAGAAACCATCGTGGTTGTCCCAGCAGCATTTTGAACATATATGCAGATGGGCAGATGGCCCTTTGCTGTAGTACAGGCAGACGCATCTAGTGTTACAGATGGATTATTATGTTGATTCATCACCAAAAGAAAAACTTATCTCACAATAGGGCACTCATTTGAGCACGGTTCCTTCTCGAGCTTATGTTTCTCCTCAGTATTGCCAGCTTTTACTGCTTGAAACAGAGTTTTCAATCAGCAAGGCTAGTGTTTCCCCTTCTGTGCTGCATAAAAGAAAAAGAAAAAAGTTTAAGAGCCTGTCTAAGAGTAAAATAGTCCTCTGGAAAACCTAGATGGTGTTGTATAACTTCAACTACTGCTGGGCAGGGAGGGCACCTTTCCTAAGTGGTATCAACTCTTCATCTCTCTGACTGCTGAACTGTGCTCATTCCTAGGTCAAGTCCTCGATCATCAGCAAGAACAGGAACATTGTGTTGTCCTGGAAGAGGAGTCTGTAAAGCTGATGATGTTTCAGCCTCAAGCACCAGTGTAGCTATTGGTCAAAATGCATTCTCCACCACTGTGGTGGGATGAATGTGGAGTCTCCACAACAAATACTGAGAAGAAGTAAAGACTGCATGGCATCTCATCCAGTTATTTAAAAGGATACCTTGTGCAATGTGGGGGCAGAGGCCATGTGAGGCCTCCCTTGCCCTGCCCCAGGTCCAAGGGGAACAAGACAAAGAAAGAGGGTGATGGTTGGATTATGTCAGTCCATGGCTTTCCTTGGGCTGATGCCAAAGAAGTCCTCTGACTGCTCCCATAGTGATCATCCTGCATATTTTGTCACAGTCTTGTCAAAGGTAGTTCTCCTGGGGACATCTTCCATGGGAAACTGAAGCAGTGGTGGGAGGAGAATCGAGTAGCAGCCTCTCATGTCACTTGCCATCAGCTACACTGCAGCTGTGACAAGAATGTCACTCTTGTTTCACTCTGTTTAAAAAAAAAAAAAAAAGAGGTGGAAAAAAACCCCACCCTGATTTTCTGCTTGACCTTGATACCTTGATGCTAAATTTTTTATCCATTAGAGAAACTGATTTCCTGCTCCTTATCTACTCAGCCTTTGTAACTTGGTGTTGTCATCCTGAGCAGAACTCTACCAGACGTTTGGACAACAAGAGAAAAGCAAACAACAGATGAACTCAGAGATATGAAATCTGGACCTACACTTGCTGAAAACAAGGTTATTCCAAAGCTGGCTGTAGTTGCACACTTCAGTAATGAAGCAGGAGCAGAAATTGCCCCACTGCTGTGATACCTGTCCCCTACGGTTGTGTCAGTCTCGAGTAGCCCTCTGTCCTGAGATCACACCTTTTCTTTTCTCTTCTCTTCACGAGGTGTAGTTTAACACACCCACCCTCCTAGGGTGGTCTGGGGAGTTAAAAATCCTCTGATCAATGGCATTTCTCCAAATAAAAGGGTAAGCTCTGTGTCAAATGCTGAAAATTAACCTTGAGAGATGCCTTAGATTTGCCATTTATTACTAGGGCAGATGTGCCTTCTACCCAGGCTTGATGCAGGATTTCACGTTTCCAGGTGGATCTAGACAGTCATTAGACATGTCTGGTTCACAGCTTGCCAGTGATACCTGCTCAAGGTGTGTGTCCAGACCATCAGTCCCAGTTACCTGCACATGGGGCTTGGTGGTGGTCTGTAGGGATGGGAGCAGCTGGGCACTCCAATATGTGATGAAAGCCTGCAGGTAAGGGAGATCTCCAAGAAATAAGCAGAGGACTTATCTGGGTTGCAGAACAGACAACCATGGAAGACAGCGGAATGTAGAATAGGCACACATGTAAAATACCTGGAAAAATGGTTGCATAACGTGAAGAAATATTACACAACGCAGGGAAAGTCATGTAGTCCTTAAAACAGAAAACGACCTTTTGGTTTTAGTTTCTGAATTACACCAACTGAGATTACGCAACAGTTGACCTGCCTGAAAAACAGGGTAGTTGATGTTTACCTACATCCCCACCATGCGAGTCATCAATTAATACTTGCAAGGCAGTTGGAGGACTTTGGATGAGCGACTTGGCAGGTACAAAGATAATGCCTTAGAGTGTCCTCACCCACAATCCATTGTTAATAAGTTAACCTTACCCTAAAATGCCTTATGCCTGGAGACTCTGTGATCACCCTACGGATTTATTTGTCGTATTCAAAGAGGGAAATGGGTTTTGTACTGGACGCACGATGCCTACTGTGGATCTTCCCGGCCTTGGTGAAGGCAGAGTGAATCCGTCATCGCATCAGAGCATGAAAATGTATCTGCTTAAATGCACTACCTGCATCTAACAATACAAACTTCAGTGGTCCCCACCTCCTCCAGCTCTCTGATGCTGCCAGTGTGATGTTATTTCCCGAACTCCATGGAAGGCTGTAAAAGGGAATGACTGGCAGCACAGGAAGCTGTCTGGGGCAAGATGTGGTAGAAGGTCTCTGCCTTCAGCTTCAGCAGTTCTTGCTGTCACCTTTATGACCTGAGTTTTCAAAGAGCCTCTAGGTTCTAGGGAAAAAACCAGGCCATTTGTTTGCCCTGCCTAACTGGGATTTGAACTAAACTTTGAAAAGCTGGCCCAAATATTTCTCTTTTAGCTAAAAAAAAAAATCAAAACAAAAAATCTACTTCTTGGAGTTTTAATTGTCAAGAAAATGCTGGTGTCTTTGTTGTCTGAGGCAGAGCCTTGAGACTTCTCATCTATATTTTGCAGAGAGCAGTATCTTCCCATATGGCTCAGGAAAACAAGGCAGTCAAAGCAAAGAAGTGTAGGAATTGTAGGACAGTGGTGATAACATCTTCTGCAGGGTTTATAGTGACCTCATTGCTTTGCACTGTGATTTAGTTGACTGTTTTGAAAAAGAGTGAATAAACCAGGGGGAAACAGCCAGCCCAACAATTTGAGGAAAAGGATAGAAAACCAACTGTTGCTGGAGCTTGTTCAGTGCTTTCTCCCTAGGAAGGAAACCCCCCCCCCCCAGGTCTCGGACATCATCGGGCGCTCGGTGGTGGTGGCT
>JAWMRA010000130.1:66114422-66143620 GCA_035584735.1 Pseudotriccus pelzelni
TGTTTTCACCGTTGGATGGAAACCCCCCCCCCCCAGTCTCCGCAAAGGATGGACTTGAGCTGTCAACAAGCCAGGATGTCTCTTTGAAGGTGAGAGACAACACGAGCATTGGGGTTCTGCTGCCTTTGAAACCACCTTTGTGCCAGCAAGAACTGGAGCTTCTCTGCAAAAAAGGTAGGCTGGTGTTTCACAGAGAGACCTGATAAGAGCAGGTGGTTTGCTAACCAGTAGATAAGCAGGTGTCTAAAATGCCTTCTACCTATCCAGGTTGGGATGCAAAAAGGGGAGCTATTTTCTCTGCTGCCTGTAAGATCCAGAAGCAGCATCTGCAAAGCAGAGGTTATATTAATGTTTAGTAGGGTCCCCTCCACTCTGGCTGAGGTCTCTTTTTCTCTGGGTGATTCACATCATCTACAGCCTCCATCCTCCTTTCCTACTTGCAGAGTCCCAGTTTCCAAGCTGTTGGCCCCACTGCATAAAGGAAGACGCTGGTGCAGTGTGTTAAAACCATGCCGAACATTTATAGCATAGAATAGAAAAATAAAGGTGAAATGTGCAACCCAGGGCTCCCAGTTCTTTCTTGTGTGCTCCTGGGAATGGAATTTTTGTCCATTGGACTTGAGCTGCTCTAAAAAGCGCAGAACAAAAGCTGATCTTAAAAGTGATCCGCGAAGGAATAAATGGCAGTCTCACTCTTTGTTATTCATGTATGGTGCTCAAAGAGCACTTGAAATGGTTGGGATTTTCTGCTGAACATTTTCTTTTTCTTTTTCTTTTTTTTTTTTTAAATTCTGCTTGGGTTTTGGGGGGTTTGGGTATTTGTTTTAGCAGTGGCTCAAGCATATGTCCCTCCTGAGAAACATTATGGCTGGCTGGAAAACCTATACATTAGTGACATGAAGGGACACATGCAAGTGAAACGCGCAGAAATGGGAAAAGCTGGGTGGTTGGAGGGGTGATGTTCTCCAAGGGGCAGCCTGGCCTTTGTCTCTTACTTAATTTTATTCCTGCCTGCCCTGTGCTCTGTGCCACACGATTTACTCACTGAATCATGCTCGGCAGCCGTATTCACAAGCTGGCATAAATTTATTTTCGTCTGCTGGCCAATTACACCAACTGCCTCAACTGTTGTTTATTTTCTTCTGTTGCATCCTCTTGAGTTACTGTTAACAGTGTCCCTTTTGAGTAGAGATGGGCTTTTTGGCACGGGGGCCTGTCGGCCTGCCAAGCTAATGGACCATATCTGTTATCTAACTAATTGTAAGGGCTCCAGTTTCAGGACAGCTTGCAGTTGCTGTGGCCACCTGTAGTGCATTGGCAGGGGTGGAGGTCACTGCCCGTGTGGGACCTGCCACCTCAGCTCGAGAGTGTCCCTTGGCGCTGGCCTGCCCTCAGGGGGACAGTTCTGAGCTTTGCCTTGGGAAACAAATGCCCTTGCCTGGCTGAGGGTCTCATCTCCCTCCAGCCATGAGTTGGGATGTGTCAGGAGAGCCTCTCTGCCCACGCAAGGGACAAGGTAATTCCCTGCACCCGCCTGCTCTGGAGGTTGTTCCTCCAGGCAGAGAGGCACCTGATCACGGGGAGGCTGTGGGAAGCAAGAGCCCTGAAAGGCAACAGCCCTTGAATGCCCAGGACTGGGGAAGAGGTCCAGTTAAAGGAGGAATTAATCAGCCTGAAAAGTAGATTAGAGTAAGGACATCTTTCATGCACTGCAACTGTAACTCCGTCCCATTCTGAGAGGCATCTCTGTGTACCAGCGATACGAGCAAGGATGAGCTTTTACCTTTGCAGGATGCTTTGGGCACACAGCACTTGCACCCTACTGGACACCCTCTGATTCATTCTCCTAGCTTTGTAGGATGTGCTGAATTTTGGCCAACAAAAGCTGTTTGTGTCTTGCCTACGTGCAAACCTGGGGCCAACTCCACTTAAATCACCCCTGGCTTGCAAAATACACCAGCCATCTGAAAATGGCCTGGTTGCTTTGCTGTCTCTCTGGTTCTATTTACTCTGTTTGCTGTGGGTTGTTTACTGCCTGCCTTGGAGACTCGTCTGGGAATTGGAAAGCTGAGCCATGTCGTTTCTTTCCCAACAGCCAGGGTATCCCTGTGCCAGCAGATGTAGCAGGGTGTTGGAGGACTGTGGCCTCACTGAGACACAGCTACAGCCCCAGGGGCACTGCACAGAGACTGTGTGCTGATGCTGAACCTGGAAGGGGGATTCAGACCACAGCCAGCATTTCCAGGGCTGCAGTCAGGAGGAAAACATTGCCTTGCTGTTTGACAGAGCGCCTCTGAACTGTGCTTGCTCACCCGTGCACTCCTTGTTGTGTCATGGGGACAGTTTGTGTGTTCACCTTTTCCACCTGGGACCTCAGAAGGGCTTTTCCTGGGCATGGCAATGGGTGTGTTTTAGCTGGTCATTTTGAACAGAAGGGCCCTGGGCAGGGTAAGGGTCCTCAGCTTCACCCAGGGAAAAGCTCTTGCTGCCCCTGCGGTCGATATTTGTCGCTGGAATTGTGGGAGTGGTCTCAAGTCTCCAGGCTCATTTTCTGGTAAGCAGGGAGATGAGATCTGTGCCACGGCCAATTTCTGTTCCTTTTGGGCCCGAAGTATTTTTTTTAAACTTTTTTCTCCTCACCCAAGCTGTTTGACCTTCTGTTCATCACCCTGAGGTCCCTCTAGAGAGCACTGGTGCACAGGTGCATGATGTCTGCTCATCATCCTTTGCAGCATCACTGGTGGGTCAAATCCATACCCGCCCCTCTAAAGAAGGCTCAGCTTTGCACTGTCGTGGATTTTTTCCCATACCCTGAGAGAGAAAGGGGAAACACATAAGCTTTGGTGGCCAGCTCCTTTCTTCTCCTGAGGGTCTTGGCTTTTCCCTCCCAGATGTGCAGTCCAGATAGATACCCCCCAGGACACTGATGACAGACATGACTTTTGTCCCCACTGTCTCTGCCCAGCGTCAGGGGTTACAGCGATAGGAAATTGCAGAGCTGCCCAGAGAGGGGTTCCTTGCTGGAAGGTGGCCGTGGCCCTTTACTCCAGATTTGCCTGTTCTGAGGGAAAAGTATTTGGAGCCCAAGGTTTGGCTCCTATTTAAAAAAATTATCAAAGCCCAGAACCCTACAAACATGCCTTTGCTGCAGGAACAAGGGCTCTGCAAGTGCCACAGCGAATGCTACTTCCATGCAAACGCAATCTGGACAGGGCAAAGTCTTCCCTCAACTATTTGGCAGCACGCCTGAGGTTTGTAGGCCAAAAGAGTTCACAGGTGAGCATGACAAGCAAACTCAGCAGCCTTGAGGGGTGAAATTCTCATTCCATTTGAGCAACTGTTATGAGAAACCCTGTGTAGAACCATGGCAAAGCAATTTCTAGGTGCGCATGACATCCATGATTCTGCCGGGCTGGCAGTGTTGGCTGCATCCTTTTAAAAGCTGCAGTTTCAGGGTGCATTTGCATTTGCCTTTGCTTGGAGGCCCGTGACAAAAAGCCACGCTCTGAGTGGCTCTTCTGAGGCGTTTGGCTTTCTGCTCCCCAGCGGGTGGAAGGACGTGCAGGCGAAGACGGGCCTCGTGCTGCCAAGTTTGGAGTCATTTCCTTCTCCCGAGCGCTCGAGGCTGTCTGGAGCAGAGGTTGTACTTGAGGCTCATCCGTAGCCCTCAGCAAACTTTCCATAAACAGGAAAGAGCCCTGGGGAGGCCAACAAGACAGAAATCAGCCCCGCTCTGATCTTTTGTTCTTCCCCCCCCTCCCGCCCCGCTTTTGTCTTAAAACTAACAAGGCGTCGCTTGATTTGTTGCACTGAGAGCTGCCAGATGGAAGTGAAACTCCTTCCTTCAGAGCCCGTGGCGGGGCTCAGCGAGGCCTGAGGCGCTCAGGGAGGCTTGAGGGGCTCAGCTCACCGCACAGCCATGGCTGGACCCCATTTCCAGCCGAGGACAGGCCACCTGCCAACCCACGCCCCGAGTGCAGCTGACACGATTAGAGAGGACAGTGGGTACCAGCACAGCCACTGCCTGAGACAGGGGTTTGGGGTGCAGGGGTGCAGGATGTTATCTCAGCCCGCTGTCACTTTTTGTTTTGTTTCCTTCCTTAATGTCGTTGCTGTGAAGGGGAGGGAAATCTTTTGTTTATCAAATATTCTCTCCAGCCTTTCACTGCAGCCTCCCTGAGTGCCAGAAGGTGGTCAGGAAATCTTCCCCTGTGCTAATGAGGCTTGTCCTGCTCTGAGGGGACAAAGGGCCCAGGACTCCATGGCAGAAAGCAGCTCTGTCAAAGCAGATCTCTCCAAAATGGAACAAAAAGGGCTGGTCCTCTTCTGCGTGACCTCTTCCCAGCCCTCGCAGATTTAACGGGCCTCTGAAAACATGAATGGATGCGAAAATGAGTGATGCAATGCAGAGTTTGTCCTGAAGACTGGAGGCATGGTATAGTGATAAGGATACCCAGCTGGAACAAGAAGTGGGAGCCAGGACTCTGCTGTGTGCCTGAATTACCAGGTCTCATTTCCCTCCACCTGGCTGCTTTCTAGCCCCATGAGTCTTTCCTGTGAGGGTACCTGCCTTGGTGCCTTGGTCCCCTGTGTTTGAGATGCCTTCCAAACAACACCTTTTCCAGGTGGAGGAGGAACTCTTTTCTCATGTCTTGGGTAAGCTCATTCCAGCGAGCAGTACCACACAATGCAGCTTCCAGCAGCCATTTCAGGTTCTGTAATGCTTCAGCTGACTTTCTGTAGTTCTCCTTCATCACTTGGGGCTGCCCCCATGGAGAACCCTGATTCCTCTTTGGCAGCTGGACTACCATTGAAAGCATCATGGGTGTTTCCTTCCAAGACTCCTTCCTTTTCCCTCCTGCCCAAGCCCCCACAGAGGAGCTTGTGAGGATTTGGATCCATTACACATCTGCAAGGCACTTGGCTATAGAGAGCCACATCATGAGGTTATTATACACTGCGTGCATCTCAGTGGGGGTGAGGTGGTTAATGACTAACTTGTAAAACTGCTCGATGCATGGGTGAACTGAGTAGGTGTTTTCAGAAACAGCTGAGCCAGTTTCCCCTGTCAGGATGGGATTGGGTGCTGGCCAACTTTCCTGTCACACTCCCTGCTTGCAAAACTTTGTGGGGTTGAGTTTTGGTTTCTGAAACCTGTCAGGCGCAACTAAAATGTGAAAGTGGCATTGCCTGGTTTTGCAGGAATCTGTAACAGACCTTTAGTGTTCTGTAGGAAGCTGAAGTCAAAATACTACTGTCAGGAAATTCTCACCTGTGACTTGCACACTGATTATACCAGGAGTAGAAGCCCAAATCCATTTGTATGATGCTTTACATACCAAAAGCTCAAGGGTCTGCACGTAGTGTCTGGAAAGCTGGGGTTGAGCATAGGTGAGAGGTATGAACCTGAGCATTTTGGCATCCTAGCTTTTGATAACCTGTATCATAAATCTTCCAGTGTATTTAAACACTTTGTATGGAAGTCTTCTTAGAAAGGATGGTCCACAACATAAGAATTTATTCAGCTGTCACAAAAGCATTTGGCAGTTCAGGTCCCTGCTTCTTATGGCAACATGTCACCTAGACCTGGAGAAAACTCTTTTTGTCCCAAGAGTCAGACTGCTTTTCTTTCACTGGACGCATTACCTGGGACCAGTTACAGGCAAGTCAAATTTTGTTCACCAGCCCCAATTAGGCCCATGCAAAACAGTGTCCTCTACATGGCTCTTGGTGCCCAGACTTTGTCCTCCAGGCTGGTGAACCTGTCACATCCCCTGACCCTGACATTTCTGGAGAGAGCAGAGGCTTCTAAAGTGATTAGTTCTCTTACAAAACTGGAAATAGGAGTTTCCACCCACTGATACTATTTATAAGTAAATAGTAACGGCCTTAAACTGGAATCCCTGACGTTCCTGATACCAAAGAATAATAATAAATCAAAGACTACATGGTTGTTACAGTCTCATCATGGGGCCTGTGGGTGTGAAAGATGCACCTTGCTTTGAGCCATTTATCTTTTATTCTTATCACACCTGAGCGCCTGTGAGTCAGAGGTCTGTCTCTTGCTTTCTTCTCTTCTCTCAGTCTGAAGGCTGAAATTGGGGGTTTCTGGTAGACCTTGTCACATATATGTAATTTGGCCATCGGAGAATGAGATGCCTAAATGGTGTCAGGCTGCTAATGGGCCCGTCCTCTGGACACAGTATGGACAGCATCACAGGAGTGAATTGTGCAGTCATGCTTTTTGCAAGGAACCTACGCCAGGGCCAGGGGAAAGCAAACCTACAGATGGAGCAGCCTGTTTCTGGTGTCATTGCTGTGGGGACCCACCCCAGCATCAGCTCTTTGCAAGCTGAGGAGTTCATGCAGTCACTTGGCACACAAATGCCACTCCAGGTCTCTGATCAGTGCTTCCCTCCGTGTCACCTTTTGTAGCTTTGCTGCGGGGAAATGTTGATCAGGCAGGGCTGGCTAAAATTTCCAAAATTTGGGGCTGTGAAATGGACTTTTAATTTTGTTCTCTGCCCTTTTCTGATGCATCCTCTCTCTCCCTTTTTCAAAGCCTCTGAGCTAGAATTTTCAGACAGTTATTCAGAATTACCTCAGTCCTTTTCCTGTGCATGGCTAGGATGATTTATCCCACATACGTTAATCTGTGCTTGTTGACACTGACTTTTAACTGTGGGTTCATTGCCTGGTTATTCAGTGTCATGGCATCTTCCCACAATTACTCACGTTCAGTCTTAGATCTGATAATCTTCGATAACTTCTGGTACTTGATCATTGTTCATTTCACCCATCGTTCGTCCCCTTTACACATGACTGTGATTTGGGCTAAACACCTGAAATTCCAGTACAATTTACAAAGTGTTTTCTGAAAACTCTTCTTCTATTACATATGTCAGAATGTGCATATAAACAAAAATATACACCCATATGTGTATGTTTGCATACATAGCATAATTTATTCTTCTTTTAATTTCCCATGTCTTAATCTGGTCTGAGTTTATGATAACTCACAACAATAATTTCTTTAGAGACTTTACTAACTGTCAATGCTTTTCAAAACCCAAGTGTAGTGAATCAACCCAACTGCTCCAGTCCTTGTGCCTGGCAATCCTTTGAAAATACCTGATGGATTTTTGAGGTATAACTTGGCTTTACAAACACTATGTTGGCCTCTATTGATTGATTGATCCATTGATCAATCTATCTACAGAATCACAGACACACTGGTTGGGAGGGACCTCTGGAGACCTCTAGTCCAAATTCCTATTCAAAGCAGGACTCTTGGCCATAGGAAGTCATGCTGCTGCAGCCTTTGTGTGGCCAACTCTTGGAAACCTCCAAGGCTGAAGTTTCTACTCCCTCTACAGTTACAGATTCCAAAGCTGCCAGTCTGAGCCTTCTGAGCAGCAACTGGGAACATCTTCTACTACCCTTTATTATTGTGACTTGTTTTACCCTCTACCACTAGCAAGAAGAGTTTGTTTCCACAACTTACTGCTCTTCTTTCAGTAGTTTCAGTCTGGGGACTCCCCATTCTTGAAGATACTTAAAAGTGGAGCAGACAGCTCTGAAGGTGACCCTATTTCAAGCTGGGGTTGGAAAAGGGGTCTCCAGAGGTCCCTTCCAACCTAAATTATTTCATAATTTTGCAATTAGGCTGAACTCTAATAGTAGGTTCCTCCACAAGAGACATCAGACATACTTGAGAAGCCTTGGCATGTTGGAGCAATGTGAACAAGCATTTCATCCATGTGTTTGGTTAGCGTTTCTGGGATGTGCCCATCTTGAGAAAGGTGCTATAAATTGATATTCTGCCACTCTCTTATCTTGGGTTGTCAGTCCTTTACTGGATCTGGTGCTTGTTGTAGTAAAATGGTGACTGGGAAACAAGGCTTGTGTCAGCCCTTACCAGCAGGGCATTCTCTTGAAGATAAAGAGCTGGGAGGCAGCCAGGCAGGAGCAGAGAATTCTATCAGAGCCAGCAGCAAAACACTTAAATGCTGAAGTAATTCAGCATCTGCTCAGAGCAAGAACTACCCGTATGAAAGACACTGATCTGTCACAGACTTCAAGGCTGGAAGGGATTATGATGATCTTTCAGTCTGACCTCCTGCATGGTTCAGACCATACGACATCATTTTGCATCAAGCTCATAGTTTCCAAATGAGCTTGTAATAAAACTCTTGAATGAAGGACCCCATTTTTGGGAGATCATGGTCAGATAATACAGCTGGGAAAAATACTGTCTATTTCAGTGCTTTATTTCAGCTTTCAGCCTCTGGGATTTGTGTTGGTGGTTTGTTTTGTTGTTGTTGTTTTTTTTTTTTTCTGGATTAAGCAGGGGACAACTGCCAGGGGAAGTTTAGCCTCCAAGAACAATTTTGTCCAACTTTCCTACCTTTTTCAATACCTTCTATATAACCCAGAAGAACTATTTCTGGTTGGGTTGTAGACATTTCAGATAACCTTGACCTTAGCTTGTTTCTGCTAACTGGGTTCCTCTGTAAAACAAGAGATAATACTACTTCCCTCCCTCTCACAGGTGTTAGCTGTTAAAAAAAAAAAAAAGACCATTAATATTTCTCAAATGCTATTAGTGGGAAGCAAATATTAAGTCAGTCAGAGATCAGAGATACTGCATTCCAAAGCATGGTTTGGTACAGCAACATTATCTACTGGAAGCCAAGTCCTCTGATATCACTAAAAGATAAGAGCTGTATTTTCCTATATGGATATTGGTGTTCTGAATGAAAAGACATCATCTGAAAACAGTTGTGTACATCAGTAGTTGGATACACATGAGAGAGAGAAGGTATTTGGTGAATATAAGAGTTCATTGTTTTACTTGTAAGGGGCCTTGGGATAAGGCAATGTTGTTAAGAGTATTTCTCATAGGAAAGGCCTTATAAAAATGTAAAAACAGAAGCTGGTCTATTTGAGTCAGTTCATCTGTTTACTCTAGATGGGGCTTTTACTTGTAATGGAGCCAGTCGTCTCAGCTGTCAGCCACACCATTTACAGTCAAAGGCTACACCAAAATAGCTCCCAGGTCCTTCTGATTTTCTATTTTTGTCAGTGATCTACTTAAATGCTGACTATATCCCACTTAGGGTACTCAGATCAGTCTAATTGGCTAAGCATCATTTGGCTGCACAGTGGCGGGGGAGTGGATCACCTCTCTATATTTAAAGTGGATGAATCTGTGATGTCCTTGTGGTGGGTGGCTGTGGGCAGGCGTGGCACAGCCAAGTGCAGAGTCATGGCTGAGGGCTGGGGAAGATGCCCCACTTCAGTGAAAGGCTGGCATCTCCCACACTGCTGGTTGCTCTGTTGTGCTCCAGATGTAAAGTGCTGCGCAAGGATGAGTCAAGAAAGTGGATGCTCTCCCTCTGCTGCTGCCTGCCATGCTGGGGTCACCTTGTGTCCTGAGAGGCCACCAGGGATGGATCCAGCTTTCCTGGTGATGTGGGAGTGCTCTCAGCCACATGTCAGGGAATGAGTTTCTGCTCTTAGCTCAGCCGTGACCCTCTCCTGAAGGTCCAGGATGGTGCTCCCAGTTGTGAGCACCATTTTTGGTTATTCATAAGTGGTGTAGGTGGCTTAATTTATCTAGTACTCCAAACACATGTGGTGCTGAGCTGGTATTTGTGCTTGAGCAACAGCCCAGAAATCCATCCACATTTCCATACACAGGGATTGAAAGGCTAATGCACTTGCCTTTCTCTGCTACCCTGTTGACAAGTTATCATCAGCAGAGCTGTCTCCAAGTCTGTATTGCAGAAATTATTTAACCTCTGTGGCAAAAACAGATATTGAATCAGAAATACGAGCCTTCTTCCAGATTATTCTGGGGTGAAGGCTTCAGTCATGTGCCTTGTGTAGCTGCTATAGGTCATTTGCAGGTTCACACAGAGTGGTTCAGCATTAACCAGCAATTATTAGCTGATTAATTTCAGCTAAGCAGAAATGCAGAAGAGATTCAGTTCAGCTATCAGAGTGATTCTCTGCACACTTGCCTGGGTAATACCAAAGAGTGTCACCTTCTGATTTTCAAACCTTAAATACCATGCAGGAAGAGATCTTTTTAAAATCCCCCTCGAGCCCCCCTCCTTGTTGCTTACGAGGCTAGGTAGACTCTAAAGAAAAGCTATGGAAAAGGAAATTTCTTTTTTCTTTTTAAATGTAACCAGCTAAAACAGATGAGTCCTGGGATGAAGTAATTCGTGGCGGAAAGGACTGGGCCAGATGTGTGTTTGGGAGCTCTTGGGCACATCAGGGGGTTTGTGCTCAGGGGTACTGGGTGCTCACAGCCTTGGCTTTGTTTATGAGCATGTGCAGACTATACAGTTACCTAATAAAAACCAAATCCCAGCATCACAGGACCAGACACAAGAAAGTCCTGGTAGTTTGGCCACAGGTCCCATGTCAGGTCACAACTGACCTGGCAAACCCGACAACTTCTTTAATGTTTTTATGTATTACTTTAATTAATTGAACAATGGGAAACCCAAGTCACAGCCCAGGTCTTTCTGGGTTTGTAATTGCAAAAACTGGTTTGGCAGGGTCATATTATAGCTAGAATTGGTTGCTGTTGGTTCTCTCCTCTCCCTCCCTCCCCTCCTCTTCTCTTTTTTTTTTTTCTTTTCATTCCTTTTTCCTTTTCTTATATTTTTCCCAGTGAGATAGGTTTTGTAAATTATTATTTCCTTGCAGAATTTTTTGAAATAAAAGTAAAAGGGCCTGGCATTTTCCCCACCACCCATCTTGAATTTCATTCAGAAGTGCTGTGATCAGGACCATATTTAGTCTTTGCCAAATGGCAAAATTTTGGATTCCAGCGTGTAATGTAGGTGTGTTTTGTCTCTTACTTCTGCTAACATGTCCTGCGTTTTTTGGAAATGGTGTTCTTCCTGTTTTGGGCTTTTCTGGTATCCTATTAGCAATATACCACACAGTGTTTCAACTAAGAGTGTTACTTACAGGCAGTATTAAAACATATTGTTTTTCAAAAGCTCTGCTTCTGACACATGACAAAAGAAACTTATTAAATGGATGATAACCCCCAACCCAGGCACTATGCAAACTAAATCCCAGGTGCTTACTTTGCAGCAGTAACTTTCCTGGTGTTATCCTACACATCATTCCAACGGCATTAGTGCAGGATGGAAAAGGAATGAAGATTTCAGTTTTATTTGATTATATGATATGGGGAAAACTCGTGTGGCATCGCTGGTTTGAATTTAATAGCATGGGCTCAGTTGATGGGGTGCTTCACTGCTCTTCACTGACCTGTCATGCAGCCAAGGACACAGGAGCTCTGAGCAGACATTTCCTCTGTCCCTCCTCTCTCAGAGAAAGGAAAACCATTTGCCAGGGGGAACCGCACTCGGAAGAAACAGCATTCATTTGTGAAGATAGTCTCTCTTTGGGAACAGCTCTGATTTGAATGTAACCCTTACCTCTAGAGGAGAAGGTACCCCCATGGCTGCCCATGAGAGCTGGACAACACACAGGTCCTTAACGCTTCCTGGAGACTGTGGGTGCAGCTCATCAGAAACCTTTTTGAGTTCTTCTGTCCTTTCCCATGAGGTGGTGGTTGGGTGCCCCTGGCACTCCAGCTGCCCTGGAGGTCATGGGATGTTCTGGAGGCATGGGTGGTCACCAGGTGAACGGGCTGAAAATAAATAAATAAGTGCCTGGAGGGTGTATCAGGTTCAGGTTGCCTCGTGTGTGACAGGGAAGAGCACGGCTTGCAGAACAGACGGGGACAGATTTTGTTTAAATTTAGCAGCAGTGTTGTGGTTGGAAAAGGCTGATGAGAACTGGGCACTAAGCTCCTCACCTCGTACTGCTCCCCTCAGTAGGGTTGTCGGCCTCCAAACAGAGCATTGCTTGGGCAAACACCCTTTAAATAACCTCTTCCCTCCTGTGGTCTGTTTTGCTGAGCCGTTTTGGTTTCTTAGCACCCACAATAGCCATTGTGTGCCAATATTTTAGCATGTGGAGGGGTCTAAGTTCCACACCAGAAGCAGGGGCACCATGAACTGCTGTGAACCTCCCTGTCAGGCAACCATCACCTGCATTGGTGGGTGTGTGCCATGACTCCTCTCCCACCCCATGATCCAGGTAGGAGATGCATTGGGTCAGGCTGATCTACCACTTCTTGGAGCCAATAGCTCCAGGTACCATGAGGCCACTCTGCAGTGCACAGGAACTGATCCCACATTCCTCTTCTCCTTGCTGTCTCCCAGCCCTCTCACTGCACAGGGCAGGTAGGATCTGGGCTTGTTGCTGACAGCTGTTTATCTTCTCAGCACCACTGCCCATGTCAAGACCCTCTGTTTGTCTTCTGGGTTGTGATGCCTCCAAGCAGCTCCAGTGCAACCGTAGGTCAGGGAAAGCTGGCACGAGATTTTGGTATCTGGAAACTCCATATGCCCCATGATTACATCCTCTATGCAGGTCTGTGAACTTTCTTCACTCAGAGAAAGTAAGGGAGGTTCACTGGAAGCTGTGCTGCTTTCAGCCTCCTTTGTGTAGGGAAACTGTGGATTCCCCCAAATTGGTATTTTGCCAGTGAGTTACAGTGGAAATATTCCCTTCCCCAAAACTAGGAGAATGCCATGCTCATCTACAGATCCTGCTAGGTAGCTGGGAAGCTAGCAAAGAGAAGAACCTTATTCCCTATCCATCCTTCCCACCTAAAGGAAATAGTCCTCTTAGTTTTCTTCCGCTGGCACATCATAAACACCAGTAACATAATTTTTCTGTAGTTATATCCTGAGCCTCTGACTTCCACAATGAAAATGCCAGTGCTGTCCCTGTCATCACCTTCTGGTGCTGCAAACCTGCTGAACTTGGCTGTGGTCCTCATTGCTGGGATGGGGACAGGGTTATCTATTTTGTGTGGTCCTACAGAAACCATGTGTTGGCTCTGGTGGAAATGGATTTCACTGGAGAGGAGTGCTGCAGACTCTGTCAGCTCATCATGGCTCTTTTCCATGCTGCAATGTTTGCTTTATTCCAGGTGACATAGTTAATGACCCCTCAAATGAGTATTTACAGCCTTTTTAAAGTACTTACAGCCTATTTAAAGCCTTTCTTTCAGCTTAATTAGAAAAATAAAAGTCTTTCAAAAAGTTGTGTGCCCCTGTTTCATGAAGCAACAACCTATTTTTAACCCTGTGTTCTTCCAGATTGCATCCACCAGACTCAATGTTTGTTTTCTGTCCCCGGGATTCAATTGCAGAATGTGTTAAACACCCTGAAGAAAGAACCCTCGCTTGCTGTCCTCTGTGCTGCTCAGCTCAGGTCAGTAGGGTTTGTAGTAGAGATGGATCTTGAATCCCCTCAGTCCTCCAGGTGTCTTTAGACCTTCTTCCAGGAATGGAAGGAGAAAGCTTGGTCTCTCCTTTCTGTGCTAAGATGAAACCAAAGTGGTACACTGAAAAATTTAGGAGATTTTCTGGTCTGAAGTTTTCGGAAGCCTAATGCTGAAAATGGGAAGGATCGACACAGGGTTTTTGTGCACACTGAAAACTGTGTCCTCATGGAAGCTGTAGGGCTGAAAACCAGCAAACTGTGTATTGTAGGGGTTGAGGGTAGCTAGGGTTGTCACTATACTCCCATTCTGAAGTCCCTTTTTCCTGTCTTCCTCCCTGCACAAGAGACCAGACTTCTGGGGAGAAGACCTCTGTCAGAGCACACTCACTGACAAATGAAAGCACTGAGATTACACGGAAATTTCTGGTCGTGGGAACCTTTAGCCAAGGATACATGAGCCTCCCCCTCCTGCCCTGGGAGTGACCCCGGCTCCAGTCACAGTCCTGCAGTGTGCAGCCACGACTGGGGCAGCTTGTGACTCCCCTTGACCATGGACCTCAGAGCCCATACAGGTGAAATGTGAGACATAACTTTGCCTTGCGTGGCCCTAACGAGCACAGGGTGGGCAAAGCTGCTGGAGCACCCTCATGCCATGGTCTTCAAGGAGGAACATCACGGTGCGGTGCCTTGGCGTGGTGGGGGACGGCACTGAGAGCTGCTGGCCACCAGGAAGGAGACAAAGGAAAGGCGACCATCTCTCCAAAACAGAGCTGCCTGTGATGCTGCCTTGCAAAACCAGCGGGGTATGTGTGTAGAGAGAAAAAAACCTATTGAAAATAGCAGCATAATTGGCTGTCTGGCAGGCTAAAACTTCAGCAGAACCTGTGATTATAGTTGTCACTATCTGTTAACCTTCAAAACAGGTGCTGTGTGTTTGCAGCGCCAAAATGGTGCTCAGGCTGCAATCTGTGTGTGACAGGAGCATGGGCTGGAGGAAGGGCTGGGGGGTTTGCCAAGTGGGCACGGGCACAGGAAAGGGCAGGCAGTGCCTGTGACGCAAATGGACTTGGCTGGCTCTGCAAGGGGGAGCATCTCCCGGCAGTACTGGGGCTGAGAGGGACACATCCTCAGCTGATGGCAGACACTGCTCCAGCGAGGACCCAGAGGAAGGGACTCCTCTTTTGTAGGCTGGTTTAACAGCTGAAGGGTTTGGGGCAGGTTTATTAAAGTTCTCAGACTGCTGAATTCTGGAGTAATAGCTGGAGGAACTTTGGCTTCTGCCACAATCTCAAATTTTTATTTGGTTTTAGGACTTAGGACTGTAATGCTTTGATGCACCCTTGGCCCAGTGTCTTTAATGTGCTTAGGGTCAGTTTCCTTCTTATAAGAGCCATAAATGCAGTTAAAATTAGTAATTTTTTTTCCAGAAAAAAAAATAAATTAAATATTGCAGTGAAACAAGCAAACAAACAAAAATACTTTCTATTCTTTTCTTCCAGGAAGTATTTACATTATTAAACATTGTGATGATAAGTGTCTTGGGATCTTGCAAGGCTAAGTAAAGCAACAAGCAATGCCTGGCATGTGTTGAAGGTGAGTGAAAGATGTTAAAATGGAAAGATTAGGTAGGGCTCCTAAACACCTTTAGAACACCTAAAGAATCTGAAACACAAGACTTTGAAGAGAAATGTCAGGGATGAAGATCAGAAGATTGTGAGGTGTTAATGATCGGCAATTGGCATTGCTTGCAAAGCAAAAAGACTGCCAAGCCCACTTAAAAATCTCCTTATCTCGTCCAACTTAATGTAATTAGCTTTAAAATCCAAACTTGAACAGGGATGAAAATGTGTTTTTGCCACATGTATGAACAAGACAATCTTGTGTCTGACTTTCACCATGAGACTCCTTTAAACGCAATCCATGTTGGGCTATCTGATTACTTTTTAAAATTAGAGGCACCTGTATCATGCCCTTGTCCCAAATAAGAACAACTCAGAAACATCCCGTGTGGATGTGCGTGACAGTCATCAAGCAGAAATAGCTGATTGTTGACATACTGACAGGTTTTCTCTAATTGTTGATGAAACTCTAGAGTTAGTATTTTTTTTCTCCTGCTACTGTTTATTAAACAGACGTTGGTTTGGGTGTGAAGTCGGCAGGTGTGGAAAATCTGTTTTTATCATCAGAGGTGGTGCTGCAGGGTATTGTCTCAGTTTGGGGTCTTTTTTTTTTTTTTTACACTGTATTTTGGAATATTGCAAATTATAATGCGATAAGTGAGTACCTATAAACAGTCCCTTGGCAGCATATCTTGATGATCAGAGATGTGATGCAAATGTGCCTTCTCACCTCAGGCGTTCTCAGACCGTGCAGCTCCCACCCGGTTCCTGCGGGTGGGAGAGTTCACACCGAAGGTTACGGCTCAGGGTGACCTGAGAAAAGTTGCTTGTCATTTCCTAAACTCTCTGCTGCAAGACAGAGGTGGCTGTAGTTTGTCTGTCTGGGGGGGCCAGTCTTGGTACAAGGGGTTTGCAACCCCTGCAAGCCTGGCTCGAATGCAGAGCTATTTCCCAGCTGGAGCTGGGAGGGCACACACAGCATTTGGGAGAACACCATCTTTTTCTTTCCTTCAAAAGAGCCAACAGGCACATCTAGAAAAAAGGAAGAATAAATCCTCAAAGAAAACTAAAGGCAGAGTGATATCAACGCAAACGGAGCTTTGGTTTTACTTGTTCTTACTTACCTTTGGGCTTGCAAAAATCTGGGGGTGGCTGCGCTCGTCAGACATCAGGCTTTGCGAGGACAGAGCTGTGAAGCAGAGAAGTTTCTGTAAAGCTGAGGAGGAATGGGGTCTTTGAGAGAACATTTGCTTTAAAGCAATGAGCAATGCCTTCTGTGTGGTGTTGGGGAGAAATTTTGTTACAGAGAAACACAGATTTAAGGGTTTTCTTGGAAAAGAGAGCTCTGTTTCCCTGTTGCAGCGCATTGGATCCATTCCTCTGAAAAGTTAGATGTTAAAGGGACTTGTGTGGAATTTAACCTGCTGATCAAAGTGGATGTCTTCTTCAGGCAAACAGCTCTCCAGATCTCATGGGCTGCACTGATTCTGTTTCCACTGACCACAGTGGGAACTGGGACACTTTTCCACGCTCCTCTGTCCTGATCTGGGATTTCAATCCCACCCTCAAATCAGACAGTTCTAAAGCAGGTGTGATGGTTCAGAGATTGAAAGTGAGTTTCATCTCCATATGGTAAAAGGGCTGTTGGAAAATGCAGAAATAACTGCAAAAAGCAATTGGCAACATGAACCCCAGTCATTCCCTGAACTCGGTAACCTGCCATTGCACGCTCCATCTGGGAGCGGTGATTATTTCAGAAAGTTCAGGACCAAAAGGGGATTTATCTTTTCACCTCAAGGAATTGATGTGCCTTATTTCAGCAAAAAATATGACAGATTAAAAAAAAGAAAAAAAGCCTTTCAGTTATTTATGGAGACCCTGCTTCATGCCTGTTCCTGACTTGCATAGAAAGTATGTGGAGCTGACTGTTTCTCTTCCACTTTATTCACAAAATCTTTATTTCCTTATATTGGAGGCTAATTACTGGAGCCTATGTGAAAATAGAGGGGTGAAGAGTATTTTGTGTGAGCTATAGGTGTCTGCAGCTGTTCTGGATTGCACTACTTCAAAGCCTTATACCATGGTTAAAATATAATATTAACAAAAAATTATTAGTTCATCACCACAACTAACTAAAATATTTACATATTAGGGCTGGTAATTTTAAATGAAAAAGCAGATCAAATTGTACCAGCCCTAATTAGGATGTCCTTCATCCTTTTAAGTTTGATAACAAATATTTTTTCAAAGAACATAAATCTGAATTATGTGTCACATTTTTCTAACCCCCAAATATTTCTTACTTGGGAAATAAGTGGAATATTTTTCACCTTTTCTGGATATGAGAACAAGAGAAACCAACAGGTCCTATCTGTCTCTGCCTTGGGCAGTGATTATATTAGCAACTTTTAGAAGCTCTGTTTTTAATAAATTCTTGCAAAATATTATTTAGAGTACCTCCTTGAATTCTTTAGTAGTTAAATCTTGTATAAAATTCTCTGTTATTACTACCCTTAGTGTCAGGCTGACAGATTTATACTTATTTGATCATTTCCTTTACCACGTCCAAACATTGCAACAGTATTTGCTTTCTCCCAAGGTTCTGCCACTTCTGAGCCCAACTTACTAAAAGCGGCATGCAGGGGAACTTCCTAACCTCCACTTTTAGTAATTCTGGTACCACACATCTGGTTGTTAAAAATTTACTTTAGTAGTGACTGCTTTACTTCCCTTTCGATTATGGCCAGAGTGAAAAATGTTAATTTTCTCCTTATGATATGAACCCGTCTGGTTTAATCCTGGGCAGGGAACGGATGTCTTTGTTAAACATTTCTGATTTTCTGCATTATTACTGACTGCTCTGGTGCTCTTACTATTCATGGGCGTGTAGTATTGGTAACTCTTGGTCCCAAGGGACTCAAACATCTGCTCCTTACTGTCTTTTTCTTCACCTGTATGTACTTCCTTGCATCCCTTTGCTTTCTTACTAATCTTGTATAGCTCTAGGATGTGTTTTCAGTGTTTGCAACATGTCTTCTAAACATCCATTATTATTGCTTATTTTGCCTCATTATCTATCCTGGATTTTTTGAACCATGCTTCCTTACCTACAGTTTTACTTTGGTTTTGTCATTGTTATTTGTTTCTTTTTACATCCAGCTAAAAAAATTTTAAACAACTCTTTCCAGGCATCACATTTAGTCTTCAGTCCTTCCTTACAACTGGCTGGTACTTGCTTCAGCTTTGTGAAGCTGGCTGTCTTGAAATATCATGTGTTTTTAACAGACTCAGACAGGGACCAAACATAATCACTTCCACCTTAGTTACCGTTAACTTTTACTTCTCGGTGAGAAAGTTGTCATCCATGATTTGTAGAAATTCGAGAGGAGTTAGTACTGCTAGCAGGAAATTTTGATATATATCATCCAGCGTCAATTTTCCCATGGCAGTCCTGCACCCATGGTAGATAAATGCCTTTGGAGCCGCCCCACCTAATTTTGAGGGTGGTTTTGATTGGGGCAGGCAGCCACTGTAGCCTCATTTTGTACTTCAACCACCTGAACATGATCAACAAGCAATCAAAATCATTTGCTCCCAAGACAACACTGCTACAGTATAAATTTACACACGTGATGGTCCTCTGGAAGGTTACGGTCAATGCCTCCACCTCACTTGCAAAAATAGATATTTTCTCTGGGTTTCGTTAGCCTGAGTCAAAAATAACAATTTGACAGTGAATTTGAGAACTATTTTACACATGTTGATGAGCATTTTAAATTATTCTTTCCAGGTTATACTTTTGAACCCAAAACCTGTGTTTCCTCAATCTCAAAACATGATTTTGCTCTCTCACCAGCTTTATTTGTAACACCTATGAAGTGCTTTATGTTTTAATTTCAGTTTTCTTTTAAAAGTTGTGAATGAGGGAAATACAAGTTCATTGCTTTCAAAAGGCTATTTTCTGAACTGTGCTCTTACAGACTTCAAAGAAAACAAATAGTAAAGAGGGAAGCAGTGACAAGACCTTCAGAGGCTGAGTTCCAGTTGGTGTGACAATTGTGCTCATCAGCAAAGGCAAGAAGAAACTCTGTGTAATCAGAAAATACGTATTAAGGAATTCAAGTGATCCAGAAGAGGAGACATCCTTTTGCATTCTGCTTTTAGTGATTTGTAAGTTCAGCCTTTTACCTTCGTTGGGTTCAGCAGACCTCACAGGGAAGAATTCACAGCCTTTCAGTGTCCATTTTCAACATTCAAAACTGCTGGCCCAGGAGGGGACACACGGGAGAGGGGGGACATCCTTGGGACCAGGAAGCCCCATGGAGACACTGCTGTCCTCAAGGTGGTATCTCTCAAGCCCCATTCCCAGGGGCTGAATGTGACTGAAAGACAAATATTGACCTTTGACAGAGTTTGGAGAAATTCATGTGGGTATTTCCAAGAGTTTATGAATTAACCAGAAATGGAGATAAGTCCTAGGCTACCTGTTTCATCAGCTAAGAAACTGTTGACTGAAGCTTAGCATGAGCCAAGTACCTACATGCGTGGTGTTTCAAAGAATTAATCATATCTTCAGATGTGGAACCTGCTGGTTAGTTTAATTACTATCATTTTTTCCCCTTCTTTATTTTTTTTTTCCAGTAGCTAAATGGATCCAATGACAATTCATTTTTTAACAGATGAAAGAGAAGCAGGCTTCAAAACAGATAATGAATTTCTTCTAACCCGTCTGCAGACTGAAGAGCCATAATTCTGATTGATCAGACATGGACTGCTTTGGAGAGGCACCAGATGTGATCCAGATTTTAAATAGATGCTGCTACTGTCAAAATGCATTCGCTCCCTCCTGGTGTAACAAAGTGAAGTCCATCTGTCTGGAGTTGTGCACTTTTTTTTAGGGGTAATAACAGTTAACATCAACAATAAGCTTTGTCTCATTAGTATCACATAATCCCTACTACCAAGTCCCCAGTTTCTGGTCCCCATATTATCTGCCATGGCAAAAAATAAAGACCACAGCAGGAGCTAAGAAGGTCAGTGCATTCTCAGGGTAATCAGCTGTAGTAAATTCAATTCTGACAAGACAAGGCTTGCAAATGTCTGGGGAATTAAGGGATCATCTATAATTTCATATGTTGAGTGGGAAAGTATCCTTCCAAACATTTATTAATTACAGATGAGGCTGTGTATGGTGATCATCCTTGGAGAGATTTCTTCTGAAGCAGAGCAAGAAAAATAGATTTAACCGTTTGCTGCTACTTCTAAAGAAAAGCTACTGATCTTTGCACTTGGCCTTAAAGTAGTTTCAGTTAGTATTCTTTCTCTCCTGGTGTTTATTGCTTTGTCTTAGCAATGGATGCCTGTCACCTTTTATGAAACTTTTTGCATAAAGGTTTCCCACTGTAACCAGTGGAGAAACTTGCCTTGGCTTTAGTCTGGCTTAGTGTCATCACTCCAGGGCTTGCAGTGTTTAAGTAGTAACAAGTAAAGAACAACAGAAAAAAGAGTTTCACATTTAGAACTGAAATTTTCACGAGAAGATCTTGGAGCTCTTTAGGAAAATGACTCCCCTTTGATGTTCGTGTTGTCCTTTCTGTTTTACAGATGAGGAAATTAAAGTATAGGGAGGTCAGAAGCTAACACTTTCCGGCTTGGGCAACTGAAGGTAAGCACTTACATCCACAACTTTCTTCCTTGAGAGGAAGTCCTCAACACTTTCACACTCCTTTTCACATCCGTTCTTTGGAAGTGTGGGATATATCTTACCCAGGACATCACCAAAAGTCACCAGAGTTGCTGATGAGACAATTAAATTGTCTTAAAAGTAAGAGATTCAAAGTGTGTAGCTTATTTATTTCCCTAAGTGAAACCAAGACTGAGGAGGAGAAATAAACACAAAATCCACTGGGGACTAAATATCCAGGGGGAAGAAAGAGCTGTTTAAGTAAAAGAATAAACTTGCCATGAGAATGGATTGATCTCACAAAACACAAATAAGCATGGATTGAAAATTAGGATGAGGTTTGTAATGATCAGATGAGTGAGATCTGTGGACAAATGGAGAGCTTGGAGGCAAATCATGTCGTTTAGATTGAGAAGGACTTTGATCAGAATCTAGGAGGGATGGAGGGATGTTGCATCAGCACTTCCAAGGGACTGGAGTTGGTAGTCCAGTATGTCCTTCACCGTGTTCACAGTATTGCAAACCAGTTTCTTAACCCCTGGACACACATACACATAAATGCCAGGACAAACTCGTCTTCCTCCTTTCAGGGGCCCCTGGGTAATTCTTCTTTAGGGTTTAGGTTATTTGGATAGGAAAACGCTATTGCTGCTACAAGAAGAAAATGAATACCTGGTGATACCAAATATCCCTGCAGTGCCTCGTATGCCAGATTGCAGCTATTGTACAGAGAATTTTCAGTTCCTTTTTGTGCCTGGCGGCTGATTGAAAGTTCATATTATTTATGGCAGAAAACAGCAGTGTACTTTTGAGCCTGAGGAAGCTGGGAAAGTGCAGTGGGTGTCAATCAATTAAGCTATTCAACTTATTTATGAAACAGGACAAAACAATGTCTAGGATATGAATTCCCATCTCAATGGGATCCCCCCTGATATAAAATGTCAGAGCTGAAAAAGGGTCAGCTCATGACCCTTGAATATTCTTTTAAACTATTTGCAAATCAATACCTCTTTTCTGGGTTTGTTCAGGGATCATCGTTCCCTTTTATTATAAGTCACGAGGCATGGACTGCTTATCAGGGAGTATGGAGACAGATCACTGCACTAAAGCAGCAGCTGGCTTTGGGGACTGGGCCTAACTCCCATTTCTTGGGGGGGCTCTACTCTGATGGTGCAAAGGGTTTTAAAGTGAGTGTAATTACTGGTTTTGCTGACTGTTGGGCTCCTTAATATCTGCTGAAAGAGCAAAGTAGTCCTTTGCCACGCATTCAGTTTGGGATGGCCTCCCTCTTACTAGTGCCTATATCAGCCATGAACATCACGTCTCATTTTCTCTTCCATGTTCTTTGTGTCAGGAGGTCCTTCCATGTCCCTGTGTACCTGGGTTTTGGGTTTGCAGTCTCTAATTGTTTCCCTCTCTCTCTTAACAGTTCCGCCAGAAATAACCTGTTTGGTACAGGTAGGGCTTGGATGGACAGATGGCCTGATCCTCAGCTGAGCATCTGGCCTATTAAGCTGTCTAAAAAGGCATCATCTTTACAAATCCCAGTCATAATCTCATTGCCCACTGTGTGACCCTTGGGGGTTGCAGATCAGTGCCAAAGGGGGGAAGAGGAGGAGAAGGAGGGCATCTGGAGGATCCATGAAGTCAGGAGCAGGGAGGTACTGCAGGTGTTGGGTTCTGGGATTGTGACCATTCCTCATAATGACAACTTGGAGAAGGAGCTCTCCTGCAAAGAACATGTACCCAAAATAAATCCTTGAAACAGTTGGTCCAGGCCTTTGGATAGGTTTGCCTAGAGGACCTCCCTTTGCATCTTCTCGTGGCATCTTCTTTCTCCATGCAAAAACATGGCATCATCCTTTCAGCAGCACTTGGGCAAGCTAAAGTCCAGAGAGGTGAACTGAGGATAAAATAACAGAAGAAATGTTCAGGTGCCTACTGAGGTTTATCAATAAGAAGGGTTTTTTTTGCCAAAGGGAGATGAGGAAGACCACAGTTTGCAAGGAAGTGAGTTGTTCATTGTTCATCTTCTGACAGCATGCCATTCCTCATCGGAAATCAATGTACTTCTTGTCTAGAAGGCCAATAATGGGGTGTATCCATAAAACCCCTGTGAAAAAGGCACTCTTCCTCTCATTTTGCCTGTTATAGAACAAACCTTGAGGCAGATATTTGATTGTGTTAATGGCATGTGAAAAAGCGAAGAATTTAAAAAAAAGCTGTACCTGCATAGTACTGAGTGACCTGAAGCTGGCATTGAATTCGGCTCTGATCCCTACAACTATGGACTGGTTTTAAGGTAGATCAGGTCCAAATGTAAAATAATTTAGAGCAGTCTTGGATCAGATTCTTTTAGAACTAAAGATATTGACTATTTGAGTTCCCTGAGATTTTTTCCTTGCAAAATCCAGACTAATTCCATAAAAAATGAATAAGCACAGCTGCATTAAGTGATTTATGGTAACTAAGTATAGAGATGGTCCCCTTCTGTTCTTCAAATCTATTTTAATGTATTTTTGAAATTTCAAGGTAATAATCTTTTTTTTCTTCAACCCACTTCAATACCTGGAAAAGTGAATAGTTCTGATAATTATCTTGAGTTTTTGCTGCTGGAAAAAATGTTTCAGTGTAAGTTTCCCCTATGTCTGTAAAACAAAACTTGGACACTACTTCATTTGCAAGTTTGTTTGCACTCAGTAATTCTGGTGCAGGCCTGTAATGATGTCTGGTAGGAAACATGAAACAAAAACCCCAACAGAGTATCTCATTGTTTGGGTTTTATTTTAATTAGTGAATCTTGGAGAAATTGCCGTTCACTCAGATCTAAGATGTGCGATGAAATCCTACATCGACCCAAAAGGCTCAAAAGGAAAATGAACCCCTGGCCGTGATCTGGGCTGTAGCACAGGTTGTTGTAGAGACCCACTCTTCAACTTTAAGCCAATCCTTCCCAATTCCTTTGTTTCAGGTTTCCATCTAGCAAAGTTATTTAGAGACCTTCTTAACTTTAAATGCATATGGAGTTCTGTAAAACATCATTCAAAAGGACTATTCACAGATACAGCTTAACTCTGATATGCGTAGGAAGGTGCTACCAGCATATTTTCCCAAAATAATCAATCAAAATTGTTCAGGATCAAAATAAAAAAACAAGCAGCTCATTAGTTATCAGTTCACAATTAAGGTAAAGAAAGGAAGTCCAAAAGTAAGAAAGAAACACCTAAGTTTTAATTATAGGCATGTAAGCAATATATTTAATATGACATTCACTGGAAAACTTTCTAGATTGCCCTGTCATTGAAAAGTGAAATAAAATTGGGTGAAAACATCTCAAAGACTGGAATATGAAAAAGGAAATCTCCAGTCAGCCCAAGGTTTGTTATTAATAGACTCTTGCCACACAATACTTCTTAGAAATAGATTAGGAGTTGAAAGTTCACCGTGATGTAGCTATGACAAAAAAAAAAGAAAAAGAAAAAGCTGATGAATCGCAGTTGCTTCCATCTAAATAAAGAGTAACTAACCAAGGAACCATCTGTCGGTGTATGATTACCAACTTCCTTTTTGTCTTTCAAAACAGCCTGAGAAATCAAGGGCACTGGG
Source organism: Pseudotriccus pelzelni (assembly GCA_035584735.1). NCBI lineage: Eukaryota > Metazoa > Chordata > Aves > Passeriformes > Tyrannidae > Pseudotriccus > Pseudotriccus pelzelni. The sequence continues at coordinate 66,138,663 of JAWMRA010000130.1, forward strand.
AGTAGAGGGGAGAGCACACACACGCTGCAGGCTTGCCAGCAGCCAGCCCCAGAGGGTCGGGTCTGATCCTTGCCTTTTTCTCTTGGTGCACTAATTTCACACTGCTGGTTTTCATCTGGCATGTCTGTGTATTTCAAATGCAAGCTGAACACTAACAAGGCTTTTCTGCAGTAAATGTGGCTAATTTTGGTATAGCTGAGAGCTGAAAAGTAAAGCTTTTCTGGGAGAGGAAAGCCCTAAAGTCCTCTCAGTTTGTGAAATCAACAGAATAATATTAATTCATTTTTTCCCCCTGGTTATTGAATAGTAAAAAGCCTCATATACCCTGAGAAAGCGTGTTCTTAATGGTTTTCTTAAGGCTGAATGCCCTACTAGCAGTAAGAAAGACAAAGCACTAAGATCTAAGGCCTTTTAGTCTCTAGAAAACTGCATAGGTTTTTTTATGCTGGAAAAATGAGGGATTTATTCCTTTTTCGGTCACATGAGTTCAGGGTCAATGTACAATTTCTCTTTTTGTTTCTATTCCAATGACCACCTATTTTGGGGTGTTTTATTCCCCCAAACCCCATCTGACTCTGATCAGACTCACCGCATCTGGCTCTTTGTTGCCAAAGGAGCTTTGCAGCGTCTGCAGCCACGTACCCACAGCTCTCACAAAACCCAGCACCCACAAACCAGCCTTCTTTTGTGAAGGAAGAGTGATGGACACCAGATTTGCCAGTGAAAGACACTCCCATCCTAGCCAAAATTATGGCTTTTATGTAATATTTTCACAAATTCCCCGGCCCTGCCCATGACTCCATCCATTGCCCTCCCTCAACTCCTCCAGCCGTTCTCACGCCCCAAGTACCCTTGCTTCAGGCTTACCTCTCAGCTTCTTTCCCTGATGCATTTCCTCTTGTCCCAAGCCTTTAATCTATGCTTCCCACCTCTGACCCAGTGGCTGGGAGCAGGTGGAAAGGCAGGTGACAGTATAAATATTTATGTCAAGAAATCTGCACTTGGAAACTTTCCTGGTGGGGTTGCCAGACTAAAAAGAAAAAAAAAAATCCAATCCCAAATGTATGTACAAATCCACAAAGAGGCATATTTCCTTTGCATGGCCACCAAAACAAAGACTCCCTCTGAATAATCAATAGTAAACCCCAGGAGCATGAAATTCTACAGACCCAAAGTTGCCAGGATCACCTACCCATGTGTTTGTGCAATGGGAAGCCAAACAGCAATTACTATCCTACAACTACAGGAGTAAAGCAACTGTTTGCAGGTACATCTTGTCAGTTTGATATGGTGGTTCCTGACTCTTGTCAAGTACAAATGGGAACACTCCCATCGAAGTTCCTATTTTTTTTACATAATATACTGATTTACATGTCACCGTTGCACGGGCCAGTGCAACATCCAGGTGCCAGTGAGTATCCTATGGGCACAGATTTAAGCAAATAAAGCAAATTGCAAGCAGCTCTAATAAGCACCATCCCACTGCATGCCTGGAAATTCCTTCAGACTCATTAAGCAGTCAGCAAATAAGACACATTTGTCTCCCATTAAAGAGTAAATTGGAAATTCTGAAAGGAAACCTGTGCGTGGCTGTGATTTGTCAGAGTGTGTATTAGTAGGAGCAGCCACAGTATGTGTAGCAGTTGGGTATGAGTTAAAGCAGGAACCAGAGTGAGAGGAACTATTTTAAATCGCCTCTATTAATACTCTGAAAGCACATTTAAAACCATCAGCAGTCAGAGCCATCTTTGACTCTTCCAGGAGGAAGTTGCCATTTGTTGCAGAGCTGCTGTTGCTTTAATTTGACACTCAATCTGTGTTTTCCCCACAGTATTAGATATCTTGGTCTCCATCCAGGACGCTTTTGGAAAGCAACTGATCCCTGTAGTTCCTATGCAACCATGAGATTTACTACTTAGGTCGATGCGTATCTTCGGTGAGTCAAATAAACATAAGGAGCATTAATTAGGGCTGCTTGCTGCATTTAGATTGCATTCACACAACCTGATACGGCGGCTGGTGGGGCCAGGCTGGTTCACCCAAGGTCTCACTGGGTGAGACAGGCAGCAACCAGAGCCTGGATCAGCTGTGGGATGAAAAATAACCAGCCCTGCTGGTCTCCTGCACAGGCTCTAGGCTGACTTTGGGAAACTCCTCGGAGTTTATCTGAATTTAAGGAATTAAGGCATAAACCTCCAACCTTTTCTGGGTAAAGAGAGGTTTGAGATTATCTAGAGGCATGTCAGCAGGACAGTCCTTCTGCGGTATTGAAACTGATGTTTCAACACACTACAGTAGTCCGATACATATGTGATAAGTGAGTTATAAAATTGCATCTTTAAAATATTTTAAAATCAGGTTTTCATCTAGGAAGGTTGGAAGAGGGGTCTAGGAGTGTTTTTGATTTCTGTTCTCAGCCCTGCATTAACTGTGGTCTCTATTGACAGAAACAATGCTCACTAGAGCTATTTGCCTCCAGGTGCCCTAAAATAATACACCTTCGTTCAGAAATCACAACAGCTTTCCCTTCCCTCAGCTTCTGAGTACCATGTGTTTGCAATCTCAGACAGGAAAAGCTTTGAGGAGGGACATGCTGGCATTAAGATACTTCCCAAAAAACCACATTTGGCCAGTACAGCCAGCATGTATCAATGCAATTGCAAGCACTTGCAAATTATTTAACATCTTGTACTGAGAAGGAAAACTACTTGCTAAGATCAAGTCCAGTCTTATCAGAATCACTCTAATAAAGTGGACAGAGAAAGCTTTTGGTGTCCTACCTGGAGGGTTGCAATCAGGTGCTGCTGGCATGGCTGGGATTTGCTTGACATATTGGAGGGAACAGGTAAGTCTACAGCCCCCTCATGTCTTTAGGAAGTCAAACATGGGTGAACCTCTCTTGCTCCAACATCCCCCTTCTAAGCACACACCAGCATGACAAACTGAATGCATGCAAAGCTCCCAGTTTGAGGATAACTCAGTTATCCTCACTGTGGGGCAGTGGTTGCTTTTGCTTTCTATGTCAGATGGTTTTACCAGAGGAGATACATATTTTAAAGTTTTAAACCTTTTTTTTTTTTTTTTTATGGCTTTACTTTTGCCAGTGTCATGCTAACTCACTGCAGAATTTACAGAAGTGGCTTTGGGAAGTGTTGGTTCCTGTGTGAGAAGGGAGGAGGAGCAGAGCAAGGCACACCTGCATCCTTTTAACTCTGCCACAGTGGATCTGCACAGGCAAATGCTCATCCCTCCTGCAGAAGAAAACTAAGTAAGTCTTTAGCTGACACTAAAGTCTCCAGCAGACTTGAAAACTGCAGGAAAAATTACTGTGGCTTTTACTCAATGATAGGAGGCAGAGACATTTCTGTAATGCCCTGTTCTCCTCTACCTGGGTGTTCCCTTGTCCTTTGCTGGTAGAAATGATCATGGGATTGAGGCCCACCGTTTCCCATCCTTTGCTGTCACAGCATGTCAGCAACATGGGATACAGCTGTGGCTGATTTCATCTGGCATATCCCTCATATGGATCCATAGAAACATTAAGGTTGGAAAAGACTTTAAGACCATCAAGTCCAACTGCTAACCCAGCTGTGTTCACCGCTAAACCATCTCCCTAAGTGCTACATCCACACACCTTTTTAACGCTTCCAGAGATGGTGATTTCACCGCTCCTTGGGAAACCTATTCCAATGCCTTACCACCCTTTCAGTGAAGAAATTTTTCCTAATATTCAATCTAAACTTCCCCTGGTGCAGCTTGAGACCATTTGCTTTAGTCCTATCACTTGTTACCTGGAGAAGAGACTGACCCCCACCTCATTATAAGCTCCTTTCAGGTAGTTATAAGGAGTGATAAGTTCTTCCTGAGCCTCTTTTTCTCCAGGCTAAACATCTCCAGCTCCCTCAGCCACCTCTCATCAGACTTGTGTTTCAGAGCCTTCCCAGCTTCATTGTCATTCTCTGGACATGCTCCAGCACCTCAGTGTCCTTTTTGCAGAGAGGGGCGCAAAACTGAACACAGGATTTGAGGTGCAGCCTCACCAGTGCCAAGTAATAACGAAAGGATTGGGAACAACTTAAATGGTGTGAATAAAGCCGTGCCATTTGAGTGAGCTCCCACATCTTGACAGGTTTTCTCAGCGTGGCCAGAGGTGAGGAGCTGCCCTCATGGGCAAAGACCAACTAAGCCAGGGGACACGGCTCACGTTAAAAGATCCATCTCTACTCACTGCGGATAGCCAGAGGGTAGGGTAAGAATAGGAGAGTCCCAGAAGAATAATTTAAAAAGGAGAATGAGGTCACATTACTGAGGATGAGATCAAGGAATAAAATAAGCATGTAGGGCAGAAAGGTTGTCGTGCTAAATGAATTACAACCACTGAGGAGTGTTAGGAAACAAGGAGAAAGGTGCTATAAATACAGTAAAGTAAGAGAAAGACAGCAGCAGGCATAAGCCCATTACCTAATGAGGAACAGGAGCAGTACAGATGACCTAGTGAAGGCCAATATATTAAATGCTTTTTTCCTTTCTGTTTTTTTAAAAAAAAAAAAAAGAGCTTGACTGTGATACAAACCTGGAAAGACCTAAGGCATCAAAGGAAAATAACAGACAAGATACAGTGTGATTAAACTGAATATATTCACCAGAGGGTACAAGAGGAAAAGACCAGTGAGAAGTGGTGTTCCTTGGGAGCTGGTATTGGGACTGGTGCTGTTAAACATCTCTGTTGGTGACACGAATAGGGGGATTGATGCACCCTCATCAAGTTTACCAATGACATCCAGATATGTGGTGCGGTTGACATGCTGGAGGGATGGGATGCTATCATAGAATCATGGAATTATCTGGGTTGAAAGAGACCTCTGAGATCATCAAGTCCAGCCCTTGATCCAACCCCACTGTGATTCCTAGATCATGGCACTCAGTGCCACATCCAGCCTCATCTTAAACACCTCCAG